>CM021108.1:211756925-211820698 GCA_007115665.2 Sequoiadendron giganteum | reverse complement strand
GGGAGAGGGGAAGAAGGGGAGAGAGAGGGAGAGAGGGAGAGTGGGAAAGAGAGAGGGAAAAGGATAGAGAGAGAGAGAATTAGGAGGGGGAAGGAGAGAGAGAAAGAGAAAGAGAGAGAGGGAGAGGGAGAGAGAGGGAGAGAGGGAGAGTGGGAAAGAGAGAGGGAAAAGGATAGAGAGAGAGAGAATTAGGAGGGGGAAGGAGAGAGAGAAAGAGAAAGAGAGAGAGGGAGAGGGAGAGAGAGGGGGAAAGAGATAATATTTAAATATTTTATATATTAGTGATATTAATTAGTTATATAATATTTTATATATTAACTTAATATATATATAAATATTTATACATTAACTAAAATATATAAACAATATTTAAATATTATACATAATTCCGTAAGAGATTATATTAAATTATATGTTATATATTGAATTATAAACTATATTGTATATTCTCAACTAGATATATTAAAATAAACTATAAACTATTTATTGCAATTTTTTAAATCATATATTAAGAACTATATTTGATTTTTTTAAATTATATATAAAATAAATCAGATATTTGATTTGGATATTGCAATTTTTTAAATCATATATTCAAAACTATATTAGATTTTTTAAAATTATATATAAAAAAAATCGGATATCTGATTTGGATCAGATATCCGATTTGAATCAGATATCCGATATGTCTGACACAAAACCTACTACCTAGGGATTAGCCTTGGGTTTTCTTCAGAATTTGTCTAGGACATGCCAATCCTAAGAAGTCAACACAAAAAATGTGTTTAACAACTTACCTTGCTTTTCTAGACTTCGCCCATGTGGCTGGCGACTTTCTTCTTACCCTAAATTGATGAAATGAAAAGGGTTTTTAAAGGAGATTCTCAGATTTCCACCAATATAAATTATGCTTTACTTTGAATTTAATAAATTATTATTATTCATTTTCTATTTGAATTACGACTAAAGTCCTGATTGATAGGCTGATTGAAAAACATCTACATCTTTCAAACCGTATCACATTTTTTGAATCCAAAACATGAGTCACATTCTATGCTTCACATACTATAGGATTAAAAAAAAAATTGAATTTCATGAAGTTTTGACCATGTTAAGGTGGTCAGACATACAAGTTTTTATATTTTTTAAAAGTTGTCATAAAAAATTCATAATTAATTATTTACTTGGAAAAAAAATACAAAAAAATATGCATCACATCAGGACATGAGTCCTCTACTTATATCTAAAATATTATAAAAAAATATTATCATTTTATTATGGTTAGGGTGGTCAGACAGACACCTACTTCTTCTTTTTTCCCTGAAATTTAAGTACTACTGCATTGAAATTTCAAATTTTCACCAAATAGATTTAATAAATAAATAAATATATCTAGTAGTTTAGAAACTACATTAAATTTTCTACAGATTCTATTCTTACATATTTTTGAAATAATATAGATAACTTATTCAAATTTTTACATCAAGTTGTCTAACTCTGATTTTTCTGAATTTTCATTGCCACTTAAGGGCATGTTTTTTCCATGATGATCCTGCACATACCCTAACCCAATTGGAATATCTCTAAATAGAATAGTTCAAGCTAAAATAACCTAAATATAACAATTTTGATCAAAACTATCCCTGACAAGCATATGTGGCAACACTTTGGTTCTAACTTACAAAAAAGTAAAATTATTTAAAAAATTGACTGTTCCCACCACTTCTACTTACATAATACATTTTTGGAAAATTAAAAAAAATCCTTTTTGTAGATCTAAAAGTGTTATTTTTGAGCACATGCACACATATATCAAATGAAATTCACATAGAATTTTTGGGCTAGAGAGGAAGGCCTTAGTAGTGAATGCTAGGAAATATTACCATGCCATCAAAAGCAACCAAAATTAACTTTTTGTAGTGTTAATGACATCATTGAAACAAAAAATGATTTTGATGCCCACATAAATCATCCAAAAAACTATAGGTGAGGAACTAGAGGAATCTTCTACTTCCCAATTTGAGTGTCATGGTAGAGGAGTATTGAAAACTACTACTTATTTCAATACTTGAACAAGTTTTCTAGTCACTTGTGAAGCATTCTTGTAGTTTTGCGAAGTATCTAAAATGAGATTTGACATGGCATAAGTTTGTGGGAATAAAATTCACATGTCTCACTCAAGACCATGAATTGGTGTATGTTGTTTACAAAATTTTCTAGGATTATAAGCTTATATTTAACCTCCTTGAAATAACCCATAGAGGTGAGCCCCATGAATTCATTATTTGCTATGGAAAGAAGCCTTCTTGGATGTGCTTCAAAGAAACTCAACAATGTTTCTAGCTCTTGACAATATTCTTCTTTGATAAAAAAAAATTGTGATCACCATTATGTGTTCCATAAAAGGAACCATTTTGAGATGATTGGAGAATATCGTAGAAACAATTTCTGAATCAAGTCTCTACTATGTATGCAAGCTTCTGATTAATTAGCAACCAAGATATCTTCGATGGTTGTAAAGAATTTTTCAGCCCAAGTAATTGGAAATTTTTCCCAACCACACATCAAAGATATAATTTTGAAGAATCGTCTCGTGTTTAAAGAGAATCCATGGTGCTTTTCCAAGTTCAATAAGAAAAATGATAGTGAATGGAAATAATGCCACCTTTAGAATGAAATAGAGAAGTTATCCACTCTTTGCATGCTTTTCAACCCTTTGTTCACTTGTAAAAATGTGTGAGGAGATGGTAATTCTTCTTCTCTCCACATGACATATAACTTAGGAAATATTTTTAAGGCCTTTTGCATTAATTTTCACAATCCAAAAAGGGGATGATTCCCATTTTTCTTAAAAAATTAATGATGCACTTGTTTTGGAAGGAAATGAATTGATTCTTTAATATGCTAGTATCAAGTTTGGTGGGATAGACTCCATGCCATCACTTCTCTTTTTCCATTTCAATACCATGAACTCTTAGTAGGCCTTGTGAACTATTTGAGATTCCCATACAATTTTCTCCCTTTCCTTCCTCAATCACAAGACTTTCTATTGCATTGGCAACCCCATTCACTTCTCTAAAATAATAATTAACAAATAAATAATCAAGATTATCTAAAAGATGCTAGACTAACCTAAGATTTTTTTGAGCTCCCAATTTAGAGACCTTTGGGTTTGAATGAAATTAAAATAACCATTGATTCCCCTTATATGTGTAGTTTCTTGTAGCCATGATGTATGGCCAATTTTAGGCCCAAAAAGAAATCATTAGCCTTCACTTGATTATTTATCCCTACAGAGATTTTTAATCACTTAGAAAATGAAATAACTATGGTGTTCATGTGTAAGAAATCTTTTCCTAGAGAGGTCTAAGAGTCCCCAAGAAGCATCATCAAAGTTTAATTTGAGAAAACCTTTTGGAGGATGGATCCATTTGATCAATTTCTAGATAAAGTGAAAGGGTTAAATCCCTTGCACCCCACGAACAAAGGAATATATATATTCTTTTTAATTTCACCAAACAAGTAGGTCATTAGCGTAATGTGTAAATTATTTTACTTCAAATGTTAAAGTGGATAAAACTATACTATACACTAATGTTTTAACTAAACTAACTTATCAATATGATCTAATTAAAACAAGTAATGTAAAATCTACTTTTATTTTTAAATTTATAAAAAATACTATAAGCTAAGGGAAATGAGAAATATGAGAAATTAATTACTACTAGAGCATTGCTATCGCTATAATAGGGAAAATAGAGTATTAGAATAAGGACTATAAACTCAAACCTATAATTTAGAGAGGATGAAATCACACTTACCAGACTCTAGTACAATTGCATTGTTGTCTACACAAGTGTCTTGTTGTCTAAAGCAAATAGAAAAGTAGAAGAGCTATGATAGGAACCTATGAATTAGAAACAAAGTACATAGCGATAACAATAGGAAATAGAAAAAATAATGTAACTAAATATATAGATTTAATAAAAAATAAATGAAATGACATGAACGACAAAGAATAAGGATAAATACAAACCATCAAATGAGATGATGGATCCAAAGAAGAAGATTCAAAAAGTGCTTGTGTTTTGGATAGAGAAAAATGGGGTGACTACTTGAGAGCTTTCCACTTGATGGTCGAGCCCCTGCTTTGGCCTTTCAATCTATATGGGTAGATAATTAAATAAAAAAGTTGTTTTTTGTGTGCTCTTAATCCTAAGTACGCCTAGAAATATAACAATAATATAAATGATAAAATGAATAATAATACTTATGTCTATAATTATCCCTATGTATGGAAGAGAGTTAGAAGATATATAATTTAAATATGTAGCAACAATAAAATATACAATAAAAAATAAAGAGAGCATAGAAAATTGTCCCAAGAAAGTGGAGTCTAATGACATGTAGAATGCTTCACAATTATGATGCAAAATGTTCAAAGAGCTAGTGTTGATGTAGGATACTAGAATGTTGTAGAGTGTTGTAGGAAACCTTGGGAATTAGAATATTTAAGATCAAATCCAAAAACTAATCTAATACATGAAAAGGAAAAAATAATCTAATTTAAAAATCTTAATCATACCAAGTATTATTTTGAATTTTTTTTTTTATAAACTATTAAAACCTTAATAAAATTAGATGAGGAACATTTACAACTCCAAAAAAATTCCAAATGATACTTTTTTTTACCATTAATAAGTATTTTTATATATGAAAAGAAGATTTAGTATTCAAGATGTTTTATTGCAATTTAAACAAGAGGAGTACCTACGAAGTTGTAAACAACCTTGCTAATGATGAGCAAGTAAAATGATCAAAATAAGCCATCACAAAGGTGAAGGAAAGTTCATATTAAAGAATCCTCCATCTTATTACAACCAATAATTATAGTCATAGGTAGTACGTATCGATATCATCAGTGAAAATTGAGGAAATTTTTCTTGGACTTTGTTATCGTTTATAAGAGATGTATGATTGAAATAGGATAAGTGTGGGACAATACAAAAACAAAAGTCTCTTATACTTTTCATGTCTATGCAAGTCTATAGTCATGACCAAATATTTATAGATCTGACCAAAATGACTGAAATAAACCTTAATTTGCAACCTATGATGCAATATGATATGTAATTTTTGAATTGTATGTCTTTTATGATGCAAAAATGAAACCCTAAATTAGAAATGCAAAAAAATGCAATGTAAAACTTAGATCTGGAATGAATTTCACAAGGTATATAATGTTAAAAGGTTAGGTTCACAAAAATGAAACAAAGAAAAATAGATCCCTATGCTTAATGTGATAAACATAGGATTCAAATTTTGTTTGTGGGATGGTCTTTTTTAATGTTTCATTAAGATGGAGATCAACAAGGTGATTAGATTGACTTTCAATCATGAAGGTGAGCCAATTAGACCCGGATCTACATATTTTTAAGTTTTGGAATGGATTGGATTTGATTTTTCTTGAATAACCTAATTAGACTATGTGTCCTAATATGAAAAATGCAAGCTTTCGATAATTGACAGACTAAAACAAAAACTTGCAAACATATATGGGAAGGGCAGAGTGTTGTGTACCTATCCAGAAAGTTTGGTGTTTGTTTGAATTTGAGGAAAAAGTCGCCCAAGGGTTGTCTAGGTCATTGTATGCGTCTTTTTTTATGTTCTTACAATCCTCTTCAATGTCATATTTGAGATCTCAACTTCTTCATGCAGACTTGTTGGATCGTCGTTGGATAATTCTATAGGTGAGTTTCTATGAATTGACAAGGTGTAGGGATTTGAATGCAACAATAGATGAATGATCTTCAAACTTTCTTCAATCCTCTTCAAAATTGAAATCTACACATTCAAAGAGAGAAGAAATTTTATACCATTTAGGGGATCGATTTAGTAAAACCATGTCTTAGTGTTTCCACTTCCATAATGGCAATGCCAATGATAGGAAAAATAAATGATAGGAAGGAATAATGAATCAACAAAGTGTTGCAACTCACCACCCTTCAATGGCTTCCTTGAAGGGCTGAGATCATGCACATCACTTCAAGGTCTTGGATCTTTTTTTCTTGATTTCTTGAATTGCTTGGAGACCTATAACAAGGGTTAGCCTTCACAAACAATGATAACAAAAACATGCATAAACTCACATAAGATTTGACATGGTGTTTGGATCTTGAATTGTTGCAATAAGAATCTAAAATGTTGATCTTGACTTGCTTAATAGTGTTCTTGATAATGCTTGTTAATAATAGATAGCTCTTGTTATATTTCAAATGATGAAATAACTAGGTATTTATAGGCATTTCTCTAATTTCCCAAAAAATAGATCCTGATCTAGCCAACATTTACAACTTGAATTTCAAATGTTAAAATGTCGACACTAACATATTCAAATTTGGATCTCGACAAAATAGGAAAAATTAGATGCCCAAGAGTGTCCCAATCCTGACCCTATTTTCCAATATTTTAGGTGTTGGGGGCAAAGCATTTAATAAATGCATTTGTTCAATGCTTGCAATTTCTCAAAAAATGGTAAAAATAGGCCTCAGAATGCATAATTTAGGAACTTAGGGACTTAATTAGGCTCAATAATTTAGGGGAAAAAACATAGTGAAATTTTCAAGGGTGACAATTTACGATGCTACACTTACTATATAAGTCTCAATTAATTATATTAATTATATAGACAATAAATAATGTATGATGTCCAAACACGTTAAAGTGGAAAAATAGAATACTCATGTGTGTGGGGACTTTATTTATTTATTATTTATTATTTGGTATGTGGGATATTATGTAAGAAGATATTTAATGGGAAGGTTGCATTGAAAAGGTCAAATTTAAGAGATACAAACCATCTTACCAATTTAGTGGATATGATACAAATATTGAATGCCCTCATGGAGCACTTAGGATTGGTATCTTGGTCTATTTGATTTTTATGACATATATTATATAATATGGGTGTAATAAATGTAAGAGGAGTTTCATACTATTTCAAGATGCTTGACCATGACCACAAGAGCATTTTCATGGCTCATGTTTTAGACTCATAGTATTGGATACCATTTCATGGTTTCTTGTTTGTAATTTTCCTTTGTGTTGGAGGCAAGATATAATGGATTGTAAGGTTCTTTTGTAAGAACCCTTATGCTATTAGAGTACTATCAAAGGAATAAATACACTATATTATTAAAATACATTATTTAAAATAAAAACTTTTAGGTCTCTTTCGGGTGAGTTTTTTTCTTCCAAGGATTTATCCATGCATATTTATTGCCTATATTGTTTAAATTTATGATTTTAATGATTTCTTAATTTTTTTCTCCATTATTTTAATTGATATAAGTTTATTTTCTTAATCACATTATAATCATATTAAATATCTATTGGAAAATTAATTTCATTGTAATGTTTAATACCATGCTATTCCAACATTTGGTATCAAAGCATCAAGTAAATTATAGAAGGTGACAACTTTCTTGTATTTTTTTTGGGCTTTATAGTGAAACATTTGAATTATTTGAATCTCATTTTGAGTTAGCAAGTCATATTTATGTTAAGGAAAAAAAGAGGTATAAGTCTATTTTTTACGTCTTTGCCTAAATTTATACATAATTTGATCATGATTATTTTGAGTGATTTTTAAATATAAAATTTAAGATGGAAAACCTTGTTGCAACTTTTATTAGCAAAGATATGAGGAGAAAATATATGGATGATGGTTGCAATGATGCACAACATGTATGAGAGTTTCAAGGGTGCACTACATGTATGAGGTAGACCCAAGGGAAATGGTGGCAAGGAAAAGAGGCATAATGAGAGTTATAAGCCAAAAGGATGATCTAAGACCCTTGGTAAGATTAGAGTTAAACATTGGAATTTATTTAATAAATGGGGTCATGTAAAGGAGTTTGTAAACAAGAAGAATTTTGTATTAAGACTCCTCTAATGATAACTCATCTAGTGATACAAATTATGCTTTGATTATTTATACTAATATTATTAGCAATAACAAATGCCTTGTTGATTCAAGTGCTTCATATCAAATGACTCCTCCTAAGGATTGTTTCTCTTCATATAGATAATTTATTATGGTGGTTAGGAATTCCTTGGTGATAAAAATTCACACTAGATTTTTGGCAAAGGGAAGGTAAAACTTATGTTTAGTGATGAGAGAGTTAGGTTTCCCATAGACGTGTTATAAATTGAAGAATTACCATGAAACATAATTTTGGTTTCTAAAATGAATGATGTTGAAGTGCATACAATATTTCATTAGAGTAAATATGATGATAGCTAAGGGGACCTAATATGGGACTTTGTTTAATATTGGTACATCTAGTTATTGTATCTATACATATGCAACTAAAAACTAATAGTGTATTTTGTGATGCTACAATATAAGTTGTATTGGTAGAAAATGGCTTAAGACCCTTGTTATTATAAATATAGTGGACAATTTGTCTGGTTATTCTATAGATTTTTCATTTTTGTGAGCACTATGTTCTAGGAAAATATATATAGTAAAGTTTAATTTTGGTAGTAATAGGGAAAAAAGATTAATGGAATTAATTAGTAGTAGTTTATATGGTCCTATAGATGTTTGTTCTATTGGAAAATATTCGTATTATGTTTCCTTTATTGATGAATACTCACATTATACAAGGATATATTTTTTGAAGCATAAATCTATTTTTTTTAGCAATTTTAAGGGTTTTAAAGTTCTTGTTAAAAATTATATGGATAAGAAAATAAAATTATTAAAGTGGGATAATGGAGGGGAATACTATTTTAGATAATTTAGTTTTCTTTTCTAGGAATGTATGAATTGTACAAAAGGAAATAAATGTGTATATGTTAGAAAAAATTGGCACCACATAGAGGATGAAAAAGGCATTAATTAATAGAGTTAGAAGCATGCTAAGTAGTGCTTAGTTATATTAGTGTTTTTTAATGAGGTTTTAATTACTACTTTTTATTTAATTAACGGATCACCATGATTTAATTTGGTTATGATAACATCATATGAAGTGTGGAAAAGTACAAAGCCCTCTATCTTGCATGTTAAAGTTTTTGGTTAGAAGGATTTTGTTCACATGCCTCCAGAAAAATAGTCAAAGTTAAATTTAAAAAATAACAAATCTATTCATTAGTTATGGTAATAATGTTTTTTATTAGATTAGCAAGGGAAGGGCCCTGATCCCATGGTAACAACCAAAATCAAAAGAAAGAAACAGGGTGGGTAAAATAGCTTCACCAACCAACATCAAAAAACATCATGTCCAGGGTGGCACGCAGGCCAAATAACAAAACAATTACCATAGAACTACTATACTTAATAAAAAACATAAAATTTATACTAGAGTATTTTAAACTACAAAGACCATTTATCAGGTTCACCACATACCAACAAGTATGAAACCATAACATAGCTATTAGAAAATAGCAGTCCAGAATATTAAAATAAAATGATAAAAAAAGTAGGGTAGCCATAAACAGAAGCAAGAAAAAAAGAAATTACTTGGATTTTCCAAACAGGTCCCAGTAATCACCAATTAGGGTGATATAATCCCTCCAATCAGGTCCCTCGGTCTCATCCAGGTCTTTCAGGTCATCCATCTTACCCATCTTCTTCAACTTCCTAGTGATCTTTGTTTGACCAGACACATCACCTACCATTGCTCTGCGCATTAGGCCGTTCATCACCTTCATCAGCGTGACAATAATTTTTTCCATATCATACATTTGAACCTGTATATAGGTCAATCTACTTTTCAGATAGTCAATGCTAGAATCTTCAACAGTAGTTTCATTGGCAATATTCCCAGTTTCAAGAGCAGTCAGGGTTTCATTCTTTTTCTCTTCTTCAATTTCGATCTCTTCCTCCTCGTTATCTTCATTCTCCTCCTCAATTTCTTCTTCAACCATTTCATAGGTAGTATCTTCAAATTCCATCCCATCACTTTCTTCATCAACTTGGGCTTCAAATTCTTCCACCTCCAATTCTTCCTCATGAAAAGCATCTTTTTATTTCCCCTTCCTGTCCTAGGAGGAAACCTTGGCCAGGCATGTGGATCTATGGCCTCCACCACCATGACACAACTTCCTATCCTTCAAGTCCTCAGTTTGAATGCCCTCCTTTTCCTCACTAATGGTAATGACTTCACTTTGAATTTTTAGCTCTTTTTTCATCTTCTTTGACTTAGGCAGTTCTAGGAGAAGAGGGGAATGCTTACGCTTCTCAGGAGTCGCTTTAAACCAACTCAAGCTCGATGGAGCTTTTAGCAGGATTCTTCAAACCCACAGGGGTTGAAGGATTTGAGATTTTTGTAGCAAAGGAAGGGATTTTAGCAGGGATTAGCTAATTTCTTTTAGCAGCAATGGGAGGAGGTCTGGCGTTAGGCTCCTCGACAGGGTTAGCCTCCACTAAAGGTTTCGCATTTACACCAACATTACGGTTCTCATTATCTAGTCTAGCAACTAAAGGGTTTCCATGAGGGTTCAAAGCTAAGGCATACTTGTAAATGGCAAGCATTAATCCCTGATGCAGGGGAGGGTTTGCACCTTTTTCAATATTAAGTTACAGGGAAGATAGTAAATAAAAGGGCAGATTGATTCTCTCATTATGTTGAATATGATTCAACAATGGAAAGTGGTACACATGAATTGTCATATATCTTCCTTCAAGTGTAAAATACCACATCACAAACATACTAAATAGGGCATAAGGAGTTGGGAGCTCAAGCCTCACATACCCATTTTGAAATATGGTTAGGTTCTCGTTGTCATGAAGAAACTTGTCAACAAAAGACTAGTAATTGACACCACTCTTTTTAGCCACCTTGATACCTTGGTTTTGCAAACCAGTAGCCTCTACAATAAACTACGTCATCACCTCAAAATCAACCACTCCAATAGCCACCTTCCCCTTCCTCCATGAATTGGTAAATTTTCCAATTAGCCTTTCATGTATCCCTTCATGGCCTCAAAGAAGGGAACCATATCCACTCTGTTAAAAAGTCTCCATAGGTCCACATTTTGTTTGAGCACTTGGAAATTCAGAGGTTCTATGCGCTTCCATGACCCACCCAGTTTAGTGCTCTACAATTTTTTTAGATTTTGCAGGCTCTTCTTCATAACCCCACTCCACTTAGACTTCCTTCCAAACTTGTAGAAAAAACTATTATAGACAATTTGGAAATAATCACTTAAGGAAGTAAAATTCTAGAACTTTCTTTTAGAGATAGTTGATAAGACATTTCCTAGGGCTAAGATTTCATTATTATTTTTATAAATAATAAATGAATCTTCATTTTTCATTCCAAGAACATCTTCACGATGGTGGATTGAATTGACATACGGCACTTCATCACACTTGGATTTGACACCGTTCTTCAACTTGATTAAAGCCATGTGATCCATAACCATCTCGGGAAAGAAATAATTATTAAACCTTTTTCTCCTGTGGAGATCTTCTTGCTCAAAGTCGTACCACTTTCATCATCATTATTCTACATGCTCTTAATATCACAAGATTGCATATACTTCCTTTTCCACTCCCACCCATAATCTTTGTAAGTTGTATACATATTCAAATTTTTCTTTTAGAACCTTGCCCTTCAATGACAATGACAGTTGATTACTATCCCAGCAGGTCCACCCATTACACTTCAATGCTTTGTTGGTAGCACAGTTAGTGGAAATATTCCCTTCTCTAAACACATGTTGCACCTGGCTATGAGTAAAGAAACTCATAAGGGACTTACATTTATCAATGATGTCTTTTAATTCCCAGGAGATCGTAGCACTTCCATTTAGAATGGCCACAATTAATTTTGAGTCTCCTTCTAGAATAACCTTTTTAAAACTAAAATCTCTTAGAGTCTTTATGCCCCCCACACATCCATAGCGTCTACTTTATTATTAGAGAAAACTCCCAAATTAACACCATAACTCACAATGCAATCACCGAAGTGGTTTCTTAGCAGACCTCCTGCCCCAGCCATACTCAGATTACCTTTAGAACACCTGTCAAAATTACACTTAATCCACTCTCTTTCAGGAGGAACCCATACAACAGCCTTCCTAGCCAGAATCGTAGTCCAATTAAGATTAGTTAGATCCTTCCTTAGACCCCAGACCTGCTTAATTCTCATCTCTTTATAGTTCGGCTAGAATTTTGAGAAGTTGTATCCTCCCGCATCCATATTTTCCCGAACCTGCACTTTTATGATCATACAAACCTCATAGCTGCTTCTCTCAGCTTCCCCGAAGATCCTATTATTTATTTCCTTCTATATTCCCTAGGTTAAGAAGGGGGAATTTGGTTCCAAAGATCCACAATTACCTTATGGGAGAAAGGGCAATTAGACCAGCTTTCAACAAAAGACTTCATAGTAGAGGGAAACACCTAGTCAATGAACAACAAAGGAAGGAAGAATGACCACACTTCTCTAGAAAATTGGAAGTGAAAGAAAATATGCATAGTAGTCTCTTCATCCTACTTGCAAAGGATGCATCGGTTAACAAGCTGAAACCCTCTCCTAACTAGGTTGTCAATAGTTAGAATTCTTCCATGTAAAGCAGCCCACTAGAAATAGTTGATTTTTGGCACCAAGTTTTTAATCTATACTTTGTCCCAATGATGGTCTCTATTTTCAATAAGGGGTTTAACAAATTCATTATAAGTATATTTAACAGAGAAACAACCTGATGAGCTCCCCTTCCACACCCATTCATCTTCCCTTTCAATAGAAAACCAATTCACCTCCCCAATGAGATAATGTAACCTTAACAAAATCGAATCCCATTTGATTTGTCTCTGATCTCTCAAGTTCACACTACTTAATAGAAAGTTTAACTCCTTCCATTTAGGTTCTTCCACCTCCCAATTGAAATAGTCTGACACCTTTTTGCCATATATCCTAGTCAAGCTTTGTTTAAGGGGATTACGACCATCAATAGAGGAGAGAGGGGAAGCCTCAATCCATGGGTCTTTCCCGAAATCAATGTTTTTACCATTACCAATCCTCTTTCTAACCCCTAATTTTAACACATTTTTAATTTTAATAAGATGGTTTCATAGAACAAACCCACTAGGCAGGTCAGTCGCAGAGAGGAAGCAATCAAAATTTCCGTTCTTCAAGTACTTAGCTTGAAAAATCTTCACCCAATCCTTAGATCCATCCAAAATGTTCCATCAAACCTTAGCAGTTAGGGCTTGAACCACAAAATTTTGAATGCTTTTGGAAATGGAAAATGAATGGTTCTTCTATCACTTTCTAGGGTTTTCACCTAGAAGGAAGAGAGGTTTCCTTTGCCATTCGTGGGGAGCATTAAATCTTGCGATTCATTAGATGTTTAGGGATTGAAACCCTAAAAGAGTGAGATATGCAAATGTGTTGAAATGTACTATGAAAACTTAACTACTTAACCTAAACTAATAACATTTATAATATTGGAAAATACATGGTGTAATGCAGTAGAAATGAAGGCAACAAGAGTAAACTAACCTAATAGAACAGAAAAGTGCACTTGGAAACCGACGAGGGTTGAAGCTGAGATTGTAGAGGTCACTGGAATTCTATAAAATCAGGGTTTTGAACTGTCTGGGACACTTACGCCAACTGGGGTGACCTAGTCCCTTTCTGGAAAATTTGCTCCGGAGGCCATTTTGGTCAACTGGGTCCCCGAATCTCAAAATTTTTATACCAGAAAGCCTTAAAGGGACTAGGTCACCATTATGGGTGACCTAGTCCCTCTCTACTTTTTTGGTAAACAAAAAGTGGACTCGGGTATCTTGGGCTTGTATTCTGCTTCTCTACGGGAGTCCTGTTTGAAACCTGCAATATAACCTGCAAAACAAAATGTATTTGTGTTTCTAAGGTGAGGTTTGCCTTGGTCAAACCCCTAGTTGTATTTAAACTTGAAATGAAATGGAAATCCGCAAAACCCTAGCCCCAAGTGTGTCTAGAAATAGGAAAACCTGAAACAAAGAAAAGTTCTATTATATTGTGCTAGAATAAGATGTGTGTAAAGGTTTTGAGATGATGCAAGACTCTAAGCCCTAGAAATCATACAACATTGCAAATAAGAACATCAAGAAATGAAAATGGTATGCAAACCTCAAAATCTGCAAATGGGTTGAAGGTAGAAGATGGAGGAACTTTGAAACTAGTCTTTAGGAATGATTTGGTGGCTAGTTGTACCTCCTTAACCTAGATTTCTCCATAAAAATCCATAGGCATCTATCTCCAACCTTGTCAATGTGTGATATTGAATGTGAAGTGAGCTCCAAGACCTGCAAAAAGCCCTAGTTTTTGCTATCCAAAAAGCTTCAACTTTGCTATGTGAGGGATGAATCTTCTTGAGGAAGATGTTTTTGCACTTGATTTTGGAGTTGAGTGTGAAAAATGAGTAAGAGAGAGAGAAAATGACCTAAAAAACAAGTATATATAAGAAACTTGACCAAAATGTCGAGAATTTTGACCTAAGAAGCCAACATCCATCGAGGATTTTTAGCTAATTATTCATTTTCCCACTTAACACTTGAAAAATCCTCAAAAAGGACTAGGTCACCAACTTGGGCGACCTAGTTCCACTAAGGGATTTTTGAGTGGGATCGATACTTTTGAATGTGTTTTGATGCATTTTGTTAGGGGTTGAATGATCCCTTGGGTATATCAGGCCTCCAAGTCAAAATTGAGAACCTTAGGGGCCTATAAATGTTGTTTTAGGGTGAAATTTGGTGAAACAGGACCTAAAGTACGACCGAAATGGGCACAAAATTGTCCTTTTCTTCAAAGGTATACAAATTTTGCCGACACATTTAGCCCCCACTTTAGCGACCATATGAATCTATGTGCATATGTAAGCTAAAGGACTCTAAAACAAACAATGCACCTTTATTTTCATAAGAGGATACTCATTTAAAGGGCGGGAGAATGAAGCCCCCAGTGTAGCTATTTGCAAAACCACAATGTTAGGAACCACATCCTGCAACAAAAATTCATTAGTAATCCTAAAAATCTTGTTATCTAATTCCTAGTGATGAAATTCAATGGTATATGTATGCCCCCCCTTGA
This sequence comes from Sequoiadendron giganteum, assembly GCA_007115665.2. Classification (NCBI taxonomy): domain Eukaryota; kingdom Viridiplantae; phylum Streptophyta; class Pinopsida; order Cupressales; family Cupressaceae; genus Sequoiadendron; species Sequoiadendron giganteum. Next base: position 211,805,609 of record CM021108.1, on the reverse strand, counting down.
TTCTACTTGCTTGATGGAGGTGGAATCAAGGTAGCCATCTAACCACGTCGAATAAGGGCACGTATATCGAAGGACATTTCCAAGTACCATGCCTCATAGCGATAGGTGAGTGATGATTTAGGGTATGGAAACACAATTCTAATGCAACAAATGACATCAAAAACGGATTTCACTAGCACCCAAAATGTTGATTTGAATGAAAAAGCACACTAAAGGTTTTTAACAAAAGAAAAAGGTACAAATGTGCTTGTGTGTAAAAGTGAGTTAGTTAAAAGGAAAATGACAAAGGAGTAACATACACTTGCTTTTATCATTTACCTTTTGCAGTGTTGGAGAGTGACGAGGAGAGAGTGACAACATGCCGAGCACACGATATTTCACGACCACGAGGTTGGATGTTTTGTGCGATCGGGTGGTGAGTGACAACCGCAGTCAAGAGGTGAGTTGATTCTAGAACCTATTATTTTGTGATTTTTCAATTATAGTATGAATTTAATGCTTATTTAGAGTATATTAGGATCTTGGAAAAAAAAATTCGCAAAGTGTCCCATTTGTTCGCAAAGTGTCCCATTTGTTCGCAAAGTGTCCCATTTGTTCGCAAAGTGTCCCTTTTGTTCGCAAAGTGTCCCTTTTCTTTGTAAAGTGTCTCATTTCTTCGCGAAATGTCCCAAAAGGGTTCTAAGGTGTCTAGGGCCATAGAAAAAGAACACTAGAACAACATTAGCACATTTTCTTGATGAATTAGATGAAAATTGAAGAAGATAGATGATTTAGATAACATATTGTGAGAATTCGCATAGGTGCTGGCATAGTCTCGACAATGATTAGGCGGAGATAGCTGAGTTTCCTCATAGATCTAGTGCTAGCACTATCACCAGTAGAGACAGAGCACTTACTGTTGATGGGGGATCTATTGGGCCTACCTTATTCCATCGATGAGATACCATGATGCCATGTTGATGACGCTATGTGAGAGGTGGAATACAGATACCTGTACATTTCACCTACCCATAAGAGAGATGACTATTACAATGGAGGATTTCCATCACATTCTCTGAGTCCCTATTTGAGGAGAGAGTGTGTGGCTATTGAGGGGATGATCCTTCCGAGAGTAGTGGGAAGACATGCAGTACTATCTCATGGGTCCCATTCATGATGATAGAGTAGCAGGACGAATAGAGTTGCCAATGTTACTATATTCACGAGCACCCTTGGTGAGGCGCATTATGATGCACACAGTGGCACTAATCCTTTTTCCGGATGGGTGCACAACACATATGGAGGGTGGATTGGTACACCTGGTACGAGGCATGGCAGAGCATTAGACAGTATATGCCTAGGGATGATGTATTCTAGCACATTGCTACTATGATCTTGGTCGATTTATGTTTTGGGAGTTAGACAACATGGTACATTGCATGCTCTTGCAGATATGGTTCCTAGAGAATAATATGTACATGACCAGTGGGCTTACCGTATCCAACAGCAGTGGGCTATCCATGGGCATTTGGGTACCCGTTACGACGATTATGGCAGTACGATGATCTTCACTTTTGGAGAGTGAGATTCGACCGACTAGATGGAGAGGATATCCTATGGAGGCCATACTAGCTTGTCCTCCAGTGGCCATATTATACTAGACAGCTTAGGAGATTACAAATGACCAAGTTCTTAGTAGGATGACACGATCACATAGTGCGACCATTCTACTATGATCTCGTGATGAGGTAGTGAAGACAGGCACAAATACTGCCACAATCACGATCGTCGTTCAAGAGGTCTGTTCGGAGTGCACGGTGACTGGGAGACATAGAATGCTTCACACTAGATGATTTCATCGAGAGTGACTCAGACTACTTAGATCAGGACTAGTCACCGATTGATGATGCAAATGATGTCGGGGCCACATGGGATCAAAAGGAGTGGTGGAGACCCTCACGATTGGAGCCAGTATTCTCGATGGATGAGCTAGTAGGAGAGGCTCAGCCTATTCTAGATGAGGGGGAGGATAGGGAGAGAGAGAACAAGGCCAAGGAGACATGGTACAGGGCTACAAATATTTTTATAGATATTATTGATGAGGATTATGATGAGGATGTAGACCCAGATTATGATGGTCAAGAGGGGGAGGAGGAGGATGAGGAGGAGGAGGAGGAGTAGGAGGAGGAGGAGGAGGAGGAGGAGGAGGGGGAGAGAGGAGAGGAGCCACCTCTAAGTGAGGATGATGATACCACGACTGAGGATCGATATGAGCAGGGAGAGATTTTTCCTATTCACAAGACTAGATCCTGGACAACAGCAACAACAGGGACCAACACTCATAGATGAGGAGAGGCCAGTACATCCTCGATGCCCCTAGCACAGGATGAGGTGGACCTTCCACCTTCTACCAAAGATATGGGTGAGGACATGTGATATTGATAGATGTATTTTATTTATGATTTATTGCATATATATTGATATGATGATGTATTACTGATGAGACTTTTATTTGATTTTTTAGGGCCTGTGGAGGGTTGGAGAGAGTTCCTATAGTAGGAAGCTACAAAGATAGTTCTGATGACCTTCAGTGAAGAGGAGATGGATACTGACTACGTGCCCCCACTGATCATGGAGCGTGAACCAGAGACCTAGAGACCCTTCGTGAGATTGTGAGCAACCTATGAGAGCCTAAGGAGATAGGTGCACCAAGTGAGATTTGCACCACAGATACAAACACCACGGACTCCAACAGAGGTGGAGAGATTAGAGAGAGATTTGTCACAGGTGCGGGAAGAGAGGGATTAGATAGCAGGTGAGCACTGATTGGCCCTTGCATGAATGGGAGGATTAGAGTATGCACTCTGAGTTAGCGGATCACAGTCACGATCATGCATGACTATCTCCCAATGTCCTACTACTGATGCAACATGAGTACTAGATCCAGAGGGATCTAGTAATCATAGTCCTCATTGACACTATGTTTTATGATGATGATGTAAAAAGAGACTTTTGATATACTTCTATATATATGCAGTTGGATTTTTGGATGATGTCATTTATTTGTGTGGATGTTAAATGGAAATGTGATTAATTAAATAGTTTAGTATTTAATTAATGGCAACATGATTTAACAAAATAAATGTGATGAAAATATAATTGATGTAGAATGTATGTGAGATTTAAAATTAACTATGTTATGCACTTATAATTTTAAAGGAACACAACACACAAAAGGAGAACATGATGAATAGTATGAAAGCTAAAGTAATCATTCAAAAATAAATTAAATATTTACCTTAGTGTTCGGGACACAACATGATGGTGTGTCGAGAATGAAGCAATGAGACAACCCATGGGATAAAATCCAATAGCCACAACCAACACTGCTTTATAAATCATACCATTCAAGAGGATATTAGACGTAATACCGACACAAATGTGTTGCATTAATGAGATCACAAAGGGGAGTGCCATTGTGCTCGATTCAGGTATAGGCACCACATCCATAATTGGAGTCAATCACGTAGGGACCAAGCCAATTAGGGCTGAATTTACCTTTGTCAGTGTAATCGACGGTGGTATTACGTATATAAAACCAAATCACCCTTTGTAAAGGTTCGAGGGATGACACTTACGTCGTGTTTGTGTTGCAACTATTTAGTGTAAGCTTGAAGGTGTTCAAGAGCATTGATGCATTTCTCATCAAGCATTTCAAGTTGGTGCAAACGTTGTTCCACATAAGTGTTATTATCAACAAGACTTTGGAGGGTAATCCACAACATGGGGGATTTCTAATTCTAAATGGAGGATAGCCTCTGTACCATAGACAAGGTTAAAAGGGGTATGTCCTGTGGAAGAAAGAACACTCGTGTGATATGCCTAGAGCGCATAGTGCAGTTGTGTATACCAATCCTTTTGGGTTTGATTGACAGTCTTTCAAAGGATTTTCTCCAAGATCTTATTAGTACTTTCGGCTTGACCATTAGGCTGAGGGTAATAAGGTGTGAAGAATTGATGTTGGATATGGAAAGTCTCAAGGAATGTCTTCACCTCGCTGTTCTTAAAGGGGTTACCATTATCTAAGACTAACATGGAATGAAGACCAAAGTGAGTGATGATGTGTTCCAATAGGAAATGACATATCACCTCAATAGTTGTGGAACAAAGGGCAATAACTTTGAACCATTTGGTGAAATAATCGGTAGCAGTGATAATGAACGTATGTCTAGCCGAAGAGGGTAGGGAGGTTTTCCAATAAGATCCAAACCCCAGATAGAAAAAGGCCAAATAGATATTTGGGAACAAAGCTATGAAGCAGGAGCGTGGATCAAATGACTATGTTCCTGGCATTGATGAAATTGCTTAACATATGCATAACAATCTTTTTCCATGTTTTTCCAATAATATCCCATTCAAAGGAGCTTTTGCACTAAGGCTTGCCTCCAAAATATCCTCCACAAGTACCAGAATGGGCTTGTTTGAGGGCGATATGGGTTTCAACATCCTTAAGACATCACAGAAGGATTTCATCGAAGGATCATCAGTATAATGTGTCTGCAAGGATGATATACCTAGTAGCTAAATTTTTGAAGCGTTGATAGGTATTATTAGTGGTGGGTTCGAGAATGGTCCCATCTTTTAAATAGTTGTAGATGGCATCATACCATTCACATGGGTTATCTTAAAAAGTAGGACAAATATCAGGAGGTTGATCGCTGATGGAGGGTTTCATGATGGGATGAATGGTGAAGACTATCTGCTTAGAGGGGACGACAGGAGAGACAAGAGAGGCTGCACTAGCCATGGCATCCGCATGGCGATTATCTTTTCGAGGGATGTTGTCAATGGTAAAGGATTCAAACTGGTCTAATAGATTAAGAACCAACTCCTTATATTGCAAGATTTTATCATGTTTAGTTTGATAGAGACCGTTAAATTTTTTAATGATTAATTGCGAGTCACCATAGATCTTAAGATTTATAACCCTTAAGACAAGAGCAGCGTGTAAACCAACAAGTAGAGCTTCATACTCACCTGTATTATTCATACATAGGAAATTGAGATGATAGGATAATGGAATAGGTTTACCAACAGGTGGAATTAAAATAACTCTAGCATTGGAGCCCGTTCGACAGTTGGATCCATCAAAGTACAACTCCCATGTAGGAATTTCTATAGTAAACACACTGTCATCAAAGAAAGATTCATTGGTGGGTAAGGCTAGTGGTGAAGAGCATCAACTAAATGGTTGGTTAAGGCTTGACCTTTGATTTCTTTTTGAGAAATGAACTTATGGTCGAACTCTATTAACAACATGACCCATTTAGCAAGACGTCCTGATAGATCTATTTTAGTAAAAAGATAGCGTAAAGGGTCAAAATTTTCATCACATGTACTTCAACATTTAGTAAGTAATGCCGTAACTTACTAGTAGCGAATACAAGAGTGAGATGTTGTTTTTCAATGGTAGAGTAACATGTCTCATAATCAAGGAGAGTTTGACTAATGTAATAGATAGGATGCTATTTACTGTTGGAATCCTTTTGAGCCAACAATGCCACAAGAGCATGAGCAGAAGCAATGATATAAAGGATGAATGGTTGATTCGCTATAGCAGGTTGTAAAATAGGGGAGTTATGAGGTATTCTTTCAAATTTTCAAAGGCTTGTTTATAGTTTTCATTCCAATCGAAGTGAACATCCTTTTTAAGGAGATGAGTAAAGGGTAGCGTACGATCGGTTAAGGAAGCGACGAAACGATGAATGGCTCGTATCTATCTTTATAATGTACGTAATTAGGAAATATTATGAGGAGGTGGCATATTGATGATAGCATCAATTTTCTTCGTATCCACCTCAATGCGTCTATGAGATATGATAAACCCTAAAATTTTACCACTATAAACCCCAAAGACACTTTTTAGGGTTTAGGTGCATGTTATATTTGTGCATACGCTCAAAGATTTGATAGAGGATAAGCACGTTATCGTGATGGGTTAAGGATTTAGAAAGATTATCATCGACATAGTCTTCCAAAATTTTGTGAATGTAGCCATGGAAGATTAAGGTTATTTCTCGCTGATAAGTAGCGCCAGCATTCTTTAAACCAAAAGGCATCATAACCCAACAAAATGTGCCCCAAGTGGATGTAAAAGCCATCTTGTATTGATCTTGTGAGTTAATAAAGATTTGTTTATACCCAAAAAATCCATCCATAAAGGATAACAAAGCATGACCAACAGTGGAATCCACGATCATATCGATGTTAGGAAGAGGGAAGTCATCTTTCAAAGAAGCCTTATTCAGGTCTCTAAAATCTGTACATATTCGAACACGATTATCGGGTTTGTCTACTATGAAAATGTTTGAAATCCAGGGAGAATAATCAATTGAGCGAATAAAACCTGCATCAAGGAGTTTTTCAAGTTCTCCTTTAACATGCAAGGCTACCTTTGGATTCATTTTTCAAATCTTCTGGCGAACAGGTTTAGAATTTTCAGTGAGGACAATGTTATGGGTAACAATCTGAGGATCAATGCTTGGCATGTCAGAATATGTCCAAGCAAAGAGCTCAGGAAAGGAATGAAGGAATGTGGCAAGATCCTCTTGTTCTTCATCATCTAGGCACTTCCCAATTTTAATGAATTTGTCCTTGTCATCGATAGCCATGGGGGCACAAGGGTATCACCTAAAGGGAGTGCATTAGATTTGGGAGCATCGGGATCAGATGGTTCCAAGCTGGGATGAGGTTCCACTATTGTATTTGACTCCAATTTCTGATGAAAGTTTGTTGGAATATCGACAATCTATTATCGGAATACCGACGAATCACTAAAATAATTTTTGTTGCTTCCCCGACTAGCTTTAAAATGTTGAAATCATGACTCAATTTTGTCAGAATATCGACGAAAATTTTGTTGATCTAGTGACGAACAATAGCTAGAACACAAGTGGCATGCCTTTGCCAAAGCGTCAGATCAACAACAGAAGTTCATTGCAATTACGATGAAAGTTTTGACATATTGCAAATATCGGTGAGAGATCAAGACTGTTACAACGATCAAAATTGCCTGAGAAGATATATTGGGAGGACTAGACTATGGTCTCAGCAATGAAGTTTCATTGGCGAGATACTCATCTTGTCTCATCGATGAAGCACGAGGGAAGCATATCGGCAATACATATACTATCGAAGTAAGTTTTGAATGTCTACCCGACCCGCTATGTCACGCCAATAAGATTACATCGGCAAGATTCTTGGCGACATACTTGAGATCAAAAGAATAACAACAATAGTTCATTGAAATTGCGACGAAATAGGCAAGTCATTACGATGAAAGTTGCATCGATGTATTGAAAATTTGTCGGACGCTTTTGGAGGTTCGTCAAAAATTCGACGAAACAATACAATTTAAAAAAAAAAACTATTCGTTCAAATGCAGGCATATTGGTGAAAGATCAAGACTATTACAACGATCAAAATTGCTTGAGAAGATATATTGGGAGGACTGGCCTATGGTCTCAATGATGAAGTTTCATCGACGAGATACTAATCTTGTCTCATCGATGAAGCACGACAGAAGCATATCAGCAAGATATATACCATCGGAGTAAGTTCTGAATGTCTACCATGTCACACCGATAAGATTACATCGGTAGGAGTATTGGCAACATACTTGAGATCGAAAGAATAATCATCGGGGAGACTCACCACGTTGGGGAAACTGTAGAATATCCTAGTGATACATGATCTCTTGTCGATGAAGATACAAATGGATCAAAATAATTATCGAGGTGACTCTGGGTGATATTTAAAAGTAGTAGGAGGCTCCAAAGTGCATCCCTAGGGATAATGACAGGACATAAGGACAGGTCAATCAAAGAGAGAAAGTTGATGTGCCAAGACCATGAGCATTTAAAAGGGGTAGTAAAAGACAAGATGGATTGTCATGAATTCTCAGATATAAAGGACAGATTGGAAGACTTCATTATGAAAATTTACATCAGAATATGATTAACTCTATTTTGACAAATGCAATGACATCAGTGTCAAGAGTTAAGAGACCATTCAACTTTTTATTTCAATAAATTATTTTATGCATTGAGTAAGTGTTTACAAGGTAGAAAAAGGAAAGTCATATGACTGTTTAAAATATCAAACAACATGTTAGTTGTTGTGTTTAATTAGGCTTATAGAGGCAGGGATTTATCATTTTTTGCATACATTTGCAGTCCAAGCTCTAGGTCTGCATTATTTGGTTACTATGTATGAGAAATGAGCAATGAATAATTGTAGAATATGGAGGCTATGGATTATATTATGATGGACACATGTGATGTTGATGATCAACAATTGGAGCAAAATATAAAACCTATGATGAGTCATGAGATCAAGGGGATTGTCATGGACAGTGAATGACGAATCACAGATGTTAAGAAAAAAAATATTCACCATAGAGCACATGAAGAATAGACTTTATGATGCTATAGGAAGGTTTACTATCATAAAGAATTTATTCTCAAATTTTAAAAGATAGTCATACCAATGTGTAAGGACAATCACTTCAGCAATGAAAGATATACAAACATGTGCTAGAGAAATGATAGCTAAATAGTGGATTGAGCATAGAGATGGTAACCCTTAAAAGTATAATGTTGTGTTGAAATCAAAGCAAGAGAAGAAGGTTACTTTCAAGTGAAGTACAATTGCATGGCTTCCATCAAGAGTACAATCAGATCCATTAGTGATAGTGAAAAGGTTTTGACAGTAGTCTTGATGAATATCACAGTGCCCTTTACTTCAAATCAAAATGACAGACTATACTAAGGCAGTGGTATGAAACTTTGTTGAAGATAATAAACTATGATGAATAGGGAAATCAATATATAATGATGGTCTGAGCACTATGATAGACAATTCTGGAGGCCAAAGTCAAGCCAAATGAACAATCTTAAATAAGCTTTGAAGACAAATTTTGATAATGGAAAGTAGAAAGCACAGTATTGCTCAGAGGACAATGTAGGACTCAAAGTTGGATAGATAGTATAAGTTTGTGAGAGTTCCTTCAAGAGTGTAATGGTGATGAGGTATTGAAGGCTAAAGTTGCTGCAAATGTACATAGATTTACTAAATGGAATCTCAATTGCTTTGTTTCCCATTCTCATGGTCAAGGAAGTGCTGACATAGTAACACACAGTTCATCATGGGAATTACAAAGAGGTTGAAGAAACTATTGCAAAAAATTAGAGGTATGATAGAATAGTGAAGTAGCATAAAGTTATGAAAGAGAAGATTGAGACATTCATATGAAGGACAACTATCAAACAAAGGTTTTAATCAAGACATAGTCATCCTTTGATAAGCTAAAAGAAAGTCATGAATATAAGAGGACAATTTGCAAGATAGTCATATATATTGTAAAGGACAATGAATAAGGTTTTAAATTATTATTCAAAGAACAACTAGTAACCTAATCCTAATATCTAAACTCCATTGCATAAAATTTTATTGAAAAAGGAAAGTAATGTGTAACTGAATACAATAAATTCATCTTACAAATTTGCACAGCAAGCACAACCTACGAATTGGATTCTAATTTTGCTAAAAAATAAAAATTCAAACTAGTGAATATTAAAATACACACTAGAATCTAATTTTGTGGAAAATGAGCAATTTGGTGAGAAAAAGTACCTATAGTGCGTCTTGGATACTTAGCTAGTGTACTAAAAAATAGGATTGCAAACCCAAAATTATTTTCACTCTGAAAATTCAATAGAAAAATATAGAATGTTATCCTGGATACTTAGCTCTTGACAGTCAATAAAACAATATGAGCATGATTATGAATGGTTTTACCTAGTCCCACTCTTGATCTCCATGTTTGAGAGCCTTCTCTTTAAGACCCCATGAATCCACTTTGATCCATTGCTGCCAAAAGAGATATTAATGTGTAAACAAGGAGCCACATTTAGACACACTGGTTGTTGATTTCTTCTAAGAAATTTAGAGACTACGAAAAGAAGATACCTGATGGGGATCATGTGGATTTCCTAGAGAAAGCACTACAATATGGCCTCGAGCAGCAATGAAAAACTTTGGATTAGCTTCACAGTAAATCCTAACAACATGACATTGAGGCTCCTCTTCATTAAGTTGATGGTATGAAGAACCAAATTCATATCCTCCTTGAGATACATATCATATTGAATAGAAAAACACAGTGACACAAACAATTTGAATTGTGAGATAAAGCCTCCAAACCCTCTATGGAAACATGACTTTTACCAAATAATCAAAATTTTAAATTTAAGTAATACCCAAGAAAAATAATACCATACAATGCAGCTACACATGAAACTTACAGATGGGACTGATCTTCCACTTTTGAATCTCCTTATTCTATTTGAAGAGGACAACCTCTACCCCTTGATTCAGCTATGTAAGTTTAGCATTAACAAATAAAATATTTTTAGCACAAGAAACAATCCTCACCCATCTAAACAAGCACCTGTAAGACACGCTCGAAAATCTAAGTTTATCACAATCAAGTAAAGATTAAATCCTTATAATCAATCACAGTAATTGGAAAGTATTAATTGGATCAGTAAGAAGAATCAAATAATTAGGGTTGGGCACTATATAAACCAATACTATCACAACTATTGAAACATGCTAAGGTACTGGGTCCTCTCCCCTAGATTAAATTAAGGAAAACATTATTGTAAACACAATATGTATAGAAGAATATGAATGTAAAGGAAAATGGATATTAGCAAAACATAAATGTAAATAAAAGTAGTGTGAGCAGAAAATGAATCTAAATTGGTCTTGAACAAATAAAATCATACCCAATTAGCATTAAGTTATACTGGCCTTGTACTCATTTCCATTGTCAATCTTGAAGGTTACTTTGATGCCTTTAGCAGAAACTCTCTGGCCGCGAGGCAAGAGAAGGCGAGAAAAACAATTGTATATTGATGACTTCCTAACGATCAAAAAGAAACAAGCAACCAGTCAACCCTATTAGAATAAAATAATCTTATGAATTGATTTTATTTGTTTTACTGGCTAATGGATAGTGGACCTAGTTCTCTTGAATTGAGATACTACTAAGATGTGTTGACTTGTGATTTTAGACTATTGATATTCTGCTTCAATCTCTATAAGTTACTTTTATCTTAAATATATTCAAGATAACTCTACAAAAAAATTCCCCGATCTCTTAGAAATTATGCAGATTATTTTGTTAATACTTCTCCATTTTGATATTTTCTTTCAAAAATTCATAGAAAGATATGTAATGCCATATTTGAAACTTACATATTTTAATTTTACTAGTTCTGTAATTATAGGATATGATTCCAACAATTGTGAAACGCATTGGCAATATGCTATATGAATGAAGTAAAGTATGCAATTGGCAGGTGTATAGCCAAATTCATTAACTCTTGCCATCATCCTTCTTGCCTATTCTAAAAAATGTGCTTTGGAATAGGGCATGAAAATCTATCTAGGTATAATGAAAAGGAGATTTTTGTCAGATATTATATTACAGTAAGTTGAATGAATGTAAGTAAAGAAATTTTTGCATACCTACAGATGGTACAAAATTTCATGGTTAATTGGAAGCCTCCCATCAACAACAAGATCCAAATATCTGTGTATCTATCTCAATCGAGCCTCTAAACCTTTTAGAGCTATCAAATTTTCGAGACCACTAAAAATAAAAGAAACAGAGTTTTGAAACCAAATCCAAACACAACACAATGTTCATAGTGAAAATTTAGCATTTTCTTTCATCTTTGCATATTGGTTTTATGCTTCAAACGATGCATTTATTATATTGAAAAGTGCATTAGCTTATTGAGCTTCTCTTTGTTTTGAGAATAGTTTAATATTCTCTACTTAACAGGGCCAACCATGTGAAGGTGGAAGCTCATTTGGCTCCTCCCTCCCCCCCCGCACATCACTCTCATTTCCCCATACCCGATCATATAACATTAATCATTCATTCATCCATTAATAACATATAGCATTCATTCATTCATCCTGCATTAATAACATATAAATTCATTCATTAGCATATTCACATTCATTCATTCATCCATTAATAACATATAAAGTTCATTCATTCATCCATTAATAACATATAACATTCATTCATTCATCTATTAATAATATATAACATTCATTCATTAACATATAACATTCATTTTTTCAGTTCTTACATATTATCAAAAATATGGTTGTCATAATATGATTAAAATCACTTTTTTTTGGTTTCTTTTTTGTAGCTAAAAAAAGTTGAAGTGGAGTATTGTTTTCTAAATCGTTTGTCCCCCCTTCAGTTGTTATGAGCTCTACTCATGATCTTAATGTATGCCTAGTCATGTACTCACAATGTGGATGTCGCTGCAAGGGGGGTCTGCTGCAATAGAAAATAAATGTTAAATTGATATGTTTTATTATTATTGTTAATAGTATTTCATTAATTAAAAGAACATTAGAGTGGTGCTCTTTACCTATGAGGCCACATCATGTTACTGATATTGTCTTATAGCCTCACGCTCAACATGTTGAACACCCTCTAAATCCTGATCTGGAGTTGAAACACGAAAGGTTACATTAATTAATACACCAATTGCAATTAAATATGTTTAAAAGAAAATTAGAGTGGTCCTCTTTACCTGATGGGGCCACATCATGTTCTTGATCTTGTCTAGCCTGATCATGCTTAACATGTTGATCACACTCTACATGCTCTAAAGATGAAACACGGAAGGTTACATTAATTAATACATCAAATGCAATTAAAGATGTTTAATTGTATTAATCCATACTGCATTTTGTATAGCACATGAATACATCCAGTATTGAGATGCACACCATGGCCTTCATCTGCAGGTTGTGCTCCACCCTCACCAGGCTACATTCCAATGTCATGTATAGTATTATCATTGCTTGTCTGTTTAAAACAAATAGGCAGATTATGATGGTGGAAATTAATATTGAATAGATTGCACAAGTATTCAATTTTAAATAAAATTTATTGAGTTTATTTACCTGCATGTTGGATGCAGTGGAAGATTGTGTTTGCCCAATCAAGACTCTTAGGTGTTCATCCAAGGCTCCATAGCCTTGTTGGAAGGCAATCTTTAGGTCCTCTTCTATGGGCACTTTGTTGAAATCAGAGCCCTGCATTTTTGCATAAGATCATGAATTTTGCTTCTATGGTATGATAAAACCAAAATTGTTTGCAATTTATTATTTGAATGCAATATTTCATTTATTGATACTTAAAATTTGTGCAGCTAATTTCATATAACCACCAGAGCCAAGTTTGTGTTGCCCATGTTTTTCTAGGCTTGCCTTTGTTGCCTTCGATGTGTCGGGCAACCTATGAAAAATTTGAAATACATTAGATTACGTAAAAAGAAAGAGTAATCGGTATATAACTACATTGTTGATAGTATCACATACCTTCCTTGGCCTGGTGGTGTCTTTCCTTTTTTCTTTTCAGCTTTCTCCTTTCCATCCGACACCAGGTCCTTCCACTCCCTCTCCGGAATCATGGGGGGACGCTCATACTTTTTGTTCTTCTCTAAATGTGACCTATATTGGTCCCTCACATACTTTAGATAGGTACTAGATTTCTTAAGGACCTTGGTTTGGTTGAATGTTTTATCACCAAACAGCACAACTAAATGGTTAATGAGCTCATCTTTTAAATCTTGATTTTGGGCATTCCACCATGTATGTATGGTGGGCCCGAAGAGCTCCAATGTAATATCACTTAGATGTTTATAAAAAACATCATTTCTTGCAAAATGATCATGGGATCATTAGTCTATAAAGATTGATCAATAAGTAAATTTTAATTGGATTATATATAATAATAATTAAAACATTTTAAAGTACCTGGGACCTTCTCTATCTTTATGGGAATGAAATCCTCGGTCACCACAAATATGACCAACAATGTTCTCGTACTAGTAATACGGGAAGATCCAGGAAATGATACTAAAATATTACCAGTACCAGTGGCCTCTACATCCCTAGGTACATGTCCTGACACATGTTCTGGCATGTGTTCGCTGCTAGAGGGTGCACTACCAGATTCCTGCATGGTATATGTTGCTGACATTTCAGTTGGTAATATAGGCACGAATGATGGGGTTAGATGATGTGATGTATGCATAGAAAGACCATGATTGACACTTGTACCAACCTCTACTCCCCGGGAAACACTTGCAGTACCCTGATCATGGCCAACAACATTATGAGGACGCATATAATCTTGTAAAAACAACACATATTTTAGTTCATGACTTAAAAGAGTACAAAATATAAAACCATGAATGAACTTATGTTATAATTAAAGATCTCATGACAAATTACTTGCAATTTATGTGCTCTCTCAGTCAATATTTTAACCCTTTCTCTTATCTCATCTGTTTGAGGCACTATGAATACCAACTTAAGGATTTCTTCATTGCATTTTTTTGGGGCATTCCTCATCATATCCACAGGGTTTGCGGAAAATGCGATGTCATCATTGCATAATAGTGAATACACCTCCATATGGATTCTCTCCTCTACTACTAGTGCCTTTCCCCAATCAACCAACTACAACAAGAATATTAAAAATATTATCGAAATTAACCCAATAAACTCATGAAAAAAATATAATAATAAAACATTTTGATCGTATCTAATTTGTAAAATTACAATGAGGTAAACCTATCAGGTAGAAGCACCTAAAGATGGATCACAATCTATGCTCTGGGAAAGAGCCTTCCCCGTATGATCAATGTCCCACTGTGATAAAAATTAAATATAAAAAAAAATTACCGAAATGAAACCAATAGACTTACGAAAAAAAACACAATAATAAAATCGTATATTGGAGTCATTAATTGGAGGTTGGGTAAAATGGTATATAGTACATACCACCCCCATAGTAACTATGTTTGTATCTAAGTGATTCAAATTGTAATCGATTAGCAACTTTTCCTCTGCAGTTATTGATTTTATCGCACATACGAATACACAGTTCCTCTCTCGTGCCTCAAATATGCAATTGGGTTGCTTATTTGTTGACCCAGGTTGTGTACTATTTATAAACCCTGCAATATTCCCTAATGCTTTTGGCCTTCCGTCAATCTACCTAGCCACTCCTTTATTTTGATCCTTATATTTTAGTTGTATATAATTTGTTGACAATGCATACCTATGCATACTTCATATATATTGAACCAGTTGCATCCAATCTTTGTAACTGTAATAGGGTCCAACATACTCCATCAATTTAGTAACTTTTTCATAACAGACATTTATGTCATCCATGCAAAATAGGCCCAAACCATGTAATGATGATGGTGCTATACGATATATCCTCTCGTCGACACAAAAATCAGTGTTTATTGGAGGAAGTTCCTTGGGTACCCATTGTTTCTGTAGATGTTTGTACCTCAAGGGCACCTCGATGTCGCCTATGCTCTCATCATCATAAGAACATGACCCCCCTTCAACAAGAAAAAATTCCACGTGTTTACGAAATTTTCTTCTAATCTTTTGACCTCTAGTTGATCTCCCTCTTTTAGACCTACTACATGTCTCACTTTCCTCTTCTCTTCCTGAATTTCCCTCACTCAAGGAAGGCAGATTTGGAAAATACCTATTTGGTGGTACTTGCACTCATAAAGATATTGGATGAAGTTCTTTCATGGCGATGTGATCCCAAGGTGACATTTTGATTAATCTATCATTTCATCGCTAGAATTTGACAGGTTATAAGATAATCAAGTCTTGATAGATTGCAAGTTATTGTTACTACCATCCAAATGTGTCCATCACAAATCAAATCTACTTAACATTTTAACTCCCAAAATTTGTAACAAGTGTTAAATGTGACTATGGTCCACTAGTTACACAACCAAGGCCCCAAATTTATTCTCTAATTGTAATCAAAGGACTTTTGCTCTTCATTCAAGTAAATAAACTTGAAGGGAAACACCACCAAGTGGTTTATTGGACACCTACATGACTAAAAATAGCAGAAAAATTATATTTAATTTCCATATTTCTAAGTGGTTAACGGGGAGGGAGTGTGTACTAGGCCTAGTAAATTCATCATAATTTTATGCTTTGGCAATAAAAAATGTTTAAGTCATCTTAAATCTTCCTATGTCTAATTGCTAGGAGACTTTTGGTATGTTTTAAGGTAGGATGAGTGCTCGCATCAATGTTCTAATTCTCTATGACAAGGTTTCAATATCTTCAAATAGTGAAAGTTAGTGCTCATAGTCATTTGAAACAACAAAATTTTGATTATGTATGTTGGTAGGATTTGATAACTTAAAAGAATTGGCTACCCAACAAAATTAAAGTTAAAAGAAACTTTTTCAGTTTAAGGGGTTAGCACTTTCCTTCATCTTTGCATATTGGTTTGATGCTTCAAACGATGCATTTATTATCCCACTTCTATCATATTGTATTCCCATCCCATTGCAATTGTTGGAAGATTTGATACCAAAATTTTATATCAAATACCGCGTTCTTGAAGTAATTTTCTGTGTTTTTACTATTTTTCTGAAGTTCTTTTGTGTTGTATGGATCTGTACAAGCTTGAAATGATTTGAGATAATTGGTGTAGATAAATATATGTGTTCCCTTTAATTTTAATGTTTTTTGAAGTGCTCAATCACTGTTTTGTGGGAGAAAACAATCAAATATAGGGACTGCCTTGTTTTGCCTATGTAAGGGTTTGAGGGCTAAATAGAAATGGCATCCACCAATCCACCCACTATCTTGGAATTAAAACTCGGTGGATTGGTGTGCAACATGGTATGATAGAGGTTCATTGCATTTAGGGGTCTATTAAAGCAAGAAACTTGGCATTGAATTGATGCCCTAGGGTTAACAGGGGCAATTTTCTTTTGAATTTGTGGTTGTTAAGTCAAGGTTTATCAATTTGATGGATATCTTGGTAGAGTCATGGTGACACTATTTGATGGTCCAATCTCTACTTCGAAACAAAAATATCTCTAACAACTCTAAGATCTATAATGGGATGGAATTAAAGGAACCTTCATATGAAGGATCTTCTAATGAAGGACCTTTGAATTAAGGTCTTTATTTGAAGGTCCTTCATGCAAAGGCTCCTTTTATAAAGCATTTTGGACATGAAATATTTAAAATAAAAAATACCTTTATTGGAAAGTCTTGACATGGCATCATTTTTTAATGAAGGTTCTTCATTCAAAGGTCATGATGACATCACCTTCAAATGAAGGTTCTTCATTCAACTGGTATTTTCTAATTTTGAATGTGTGATAATAATTTAGGGTTAAAAATAAATCCACTTGAGCCTTTTATAAATGAAAGGACATTTGATGCAATCATATTCCTTGTCAAACTTTTAACTTAATAGTAAGGGCATCATGAGTAGTTTGTTGGAACCATTCAACAATCTTCAATGCAAGGATTGAATTGTCTAGAATGTATCTACTATCAAGAAAGCCAATTTGTTTACCTGTATGACTATATCTCAAGCAATAGGTTTAATTATGATGGAAATGATATTGAAAAAGATTTTGTAATCTAGGTGTTGAGAAGCATAATTGACCACCATCCTAGGAAAGATTCTTCATTCTCACTTTTAGGTGTTAAAATTTAACAATACCTTGATTGATGAAAGAGCCCAAAGAGCCTTTATCCATGGTATCCAAGTACACATACCAGTAGTCTTCTCTTATACAGTTGGACATGGTTTAAAGAACTTAGCTAGGAATTATTCATTTAACCTAAGGTTTTCTCATAATGCCATCATTGGAAAAGTATGATCAAATTCTTCCATTATGAAGAATTGGTTTATGTGCCTCTAGTAATCACTATAAATGTTTGTAAGGATAAAATGACTAATTGCATCAGGTAGGAGATAATCATCTTTGAGTTCTTCAAAGATTATATTCCTCTATTCATAATTTTTAAGGGTTGTGTTTGGAGGAGGTTATCACTACCATGAAGGATTGAGACCTTTCCTTGCATATGTTTGTGGTGGAGGTATTAAAGAAGAATTGCATGCCTCTATTTCCATTCATTACATCTAGCTTAGCCTAGCATATACTTGGGCTCCTTTGCCCCTATAAACTTCCATTTGTTTGAGTTTATGTTATGTAAGCGTAATTCCATGGTATGTTGAAATATAAGAGGCAGATGAGGCCAAAAGGAAATAACCCCTTTTAGTTGTACCTTCAATTTTTTTCTTATTTTTTAATGTTTTTAGCAACTTTGTGGACATAAGATTTGAGGTAGGTCATACAAAAAAACATAACATGTTCCCACCAACAACCAAGATGTGGGTAGATTATGGGAGTTTTGCCAAGACCTGAGGCTGGTCGATAAAAATGTGAAAGACGAAGCTATTTTTTTTTGTCTTATCTTATACCATTTTATGAGAATGGGGGTGCCAAACTTACAGTACTCATTGTCCCTTGGTCGTCGATTTTCCCTGAGTGCCCTAAACCTCGTCCTCGGTGCTGGTATTGATCTTGTTTTCACTCCTCCATACTCTTCCTCGGCGCTGGTATTGACCTTGTTTTCACTCCTCCAAACTCTTCGTCAACTTTGGTATTGACCTTGTTTTACCTCCAAACTCTTCCTCGGTGCTGGTATTGACCTTGTTTTCACTCCTCCAAACTCTTCCTCAGTGCTAGTATTGACCTTTCACTTCTCCAATTTGACGAGCTACAACCTGGTTTCGTTAGGTTTTAGAGTATGTTAATTAAATTTAAAATTATGGCGTCATTTAGAGTAGAGAATATAAAGCAAGCCAAGCCTATTATAGTCATGAGGGAAATAATAAAACTCTTAGGATACTTTGTGAAACCATTTTCCTTGGTTAAAGGGAGGCCATAAAATATACCTTTGGATTTTTTCAATCTTCAAATATGAGGATTTGCAAGGTTATTAGCAAGATGAGTAATGGAAATGTGTGCAACAATAATTTTTGAACACACATGGAATCTCCTTGCCAAAGAAAGGGGCTTCATAATTTAATATGATAATTTTTCTCAGCTCTAGAAATGATATGTTTCCTTAAAGAGGAAGGAGAAACATAAAAGGAAAAAGAGATGCTTAGGAATCTCAACAATTCCTTATGATCAACCCCCTTCTATCCATAGGAATTTGATGAGGGTGCAACCCGAGACACAAAAAATCACACAGAAAAACTAACAAATCTTATTATTTTCAAAGTATGAAATTCTAACATGCAGAGGATCTCCAATCCTCGAGTTCTACAATACATGCAAATTATAGAAAAGAAATTATAGAAATTCCCCTATTCGCAACATGCGATCTTCTTTCCCAAAAACTACCCACAAAAGTCAGAAACTACCCCATAAAATAGCCCATTCTCCGTTTGGAGCCAAAAACAACATTCTAATTATGCACAAACTTCTGGAAGCCTTAACTCAAGATCTAACCGTCAGATCTTCAATAATAATACCTTTTCAGAAAGGTCTTGTGAAAATGAAGTGCCAGAAAGTGGGGCCTAAAGGCTAACCACTTTCGTTTTCTGCCAATTTTCGGGCCCATCTGGAGCCTTTAAGTCCCTCAAAATTAGCTCTGAAGATTTTGTAGGGCAAAAAGCAGAAACTGAAACTTGAATAACTTTTGAACCAGGAATGATCTTTGCCTGATTCTTTCACCAGAGTGTTTATTATTATATCCCAAAGCTTCCCTTAAATTTATGTCTCCTCACGCCTTCAAATTCATACCTGCTAAAAATAGCAGTTGAGCAAAAAAAGCAGAAAAGCAGTTCTGAAAGTTGTGAATTCTTCTTTGACAAAAAGGGTATCCAGAAATGCAAAAACATCTACAAAAATCTAAATGAAAGTAAATATATTTTTGGGTGATGTAGGATTGCCCTTACACCACTGGATGCTTCTGCATCATAATTGAACAAATTGGGCTTGGCTAAGAAGGATTTCCTATAACATTGAGTTTTATGCCACTATATATTTGACCTTAAAGATTTCCAAAAAATATCTAGGCATTGAATATCCTAAATAATGTCACGTTCGTCCTCCAAGAGAGTGAGAAAGGAGTAATTAGAAAAATGACCATTGAATAGTTGGGCTATAGATTTAGGAAAAGTAGCACCTTTAATAAGGTTCAATGAAATACTATTAGCCAAAATATATCCAGAGGCTTCCATAAAAAACACATATAAAGTAGGAGCTAAGGGGAAAACATGAAAAATTGAATGAAAACACCCAAAATCCTCAAATTTATGTCCATTCATGGTAATACAAGTATAACCATCATAACGTTTTTTGAAAAAAGTAAAAAAAAATGAGGAACAAATCCTAGATGACATAACTAGTCCAATTCAACACCATAGGTAGCAAGAGATTAATGAAATTACCACAAGTTTTAAGTAGAAGTAAACTGCCATTTTCAAGTACTAATGCTAGAATCAAATTGTGACAAGATAAATGGAAAGAAAATTAGAAAATTGTAACCAACATTTAAGTGGAAATAATTAAAAGTAACCACACTTTTTGCATGGTTGAACCAATTTAAAAATTTAGCCAAAGGTGATAGTAAGAAAATTAAAATGCACCTATATGAAATATTTAGTCTAAGAGCCAAATTTGGATGGCAAAGTTAGTAAGAAGTAGTGTCGAAAGTGGAAAATTAATCATGAAATCATGGCTAATAGAGCATACAAAATATATTGGAAAATTCAAGAGAACTTATATCTGCACATAAAAACACTCAAAATACTAATTATATCATACAGTTCATTTGGGAATATATTACAATATGGATTTTACAAAGCCTTTCAAATATACCTTCCCATTTGAACTACTATCTTACAAGAATATAACTAATTATTTAATAACAAAAATAAACAAGTTAGTAAGGTGAATTTATTAATATTAATCTTAATATTCCAACACCCTCCCTTAAGTTTTACATTCCACACAACAAAACATGTTGATTGAAACAAACAAATATATATAGGCTAAGCGAACATCATTTGATTTTTCTTTAAGTTCTCCCTCAAGAACATCATTGGCTCAAGTTATACAAGTCCACACTGTGTGATCCTTTTTGTTACAATAATAACATTCATTTTTTATTTTTTAATTATTATTACCTCATGAGTATAATACATTCTCATGTTGAAAATCAACTTTTAAATCTTTTCCATTGTTCTTTTTTCTTCTCCTAATAGGGCCAAAATCACATCTTCTTGTGTTTGAGAAGTTATTGGACTAAGCATAGAAATAACATTGTTGTATTTTCAAACTATTTAACAAAATATCCTTAGCATCTTCATCATCTAATAGAGCCTTGACTTCTTCCAATTGTTTAATGAGACATCTCAAATTTCTTATGTGATTAGACATAGTGATTATATCTCTCATTTTGAATCTAAATAGTTGAAGTTTTAGGAAAAACTTCACATTAACTATTTTTGCTCCAAATATTTTATTGAAATTATCCCAAATTTCCTATGATGATTTATCTAAATCTATATAATAAAATTTAATGTTAGAAAGGGAAAGACCAATAATATATTTGAATTTATCATCTGTTTTATGTCATTCCATTAACTTATTTGCATTTGTAGGTGGTGTTTTGTTCCCATGCATGATTCTCTATTATTCATTTATTGCATTTGCATTTTTGTTTTCCAAGTATGAAATTTAAAATAATTTTTTTTGTTTAAGAGAATCTTTATCTTAAAAATATGAACTAAAAATATTTCAAAAGTTTAATGTCAACCTTATCACTCTAAAAAGTATAACTTAAACATCCCTTTCAAACCTTGTAACCAGTTTTGAACCACTCTCCAATTAATTTTTCCTCATCACAAACATTGACACATTTTACTGTTCTAAACAACTTATTGAATCCTCTTATGCATCAAACTTATTTAATTGTTTAAAAAAAAAAAAAAAAAATATTGAAAATACGACTTTTCAAACTTCACACTTCCTTATTATTACCAAATGCCATTATTTTAAATGAAAAACACATGAATGTTATAAATGCATTATTTGTATAAGGAAACAAACCATATATCTCTTTTTAATGACCAACTTAAAGCAGATTGCAAATAGAAACTTGGTCACTGTATAGAACATTGAAAAATTGATAACAAAGAATAAAAAAAACTACTACAAAGACCTAGGATAGGCTAGAGGCCCACAATAGAACATTCATCACAAAGAAACTAGCCTTTACAATGATTTTGCACTCGTTGATTCCCTAAATAAAACCTTATCTTGAGTATAATCCATCATAGTCACATATGATCACATCATTCTTGACCATTTGATATCATGAAAAACCTCCAAAATCTAGTATTCAAATAACCCATATCATCGGCAAGACAAGTTCCATCGGGGTGAAATGAAAAGGTCATACCAAGCATATAGGTCTCACCGATGAAGTTCCATCGGCAAGAAACTTGTCTTATCTCACCGATCAAAGCACAAGGAGTTGTATCGACCAAAACAACGCCATCAGAGTAAGATCCATGAGTCATCCCGAGTGCATTTGTCTCACCAATGAAATATCATCACTGAAACACTCATCTTGTCTTACCAACAAAACAAAGAAACATACTATCGCCAAGACAAACACTATTAGAATGAGTTCAAAATGTCCTCTCGACCCATTATGTCATGCTGATAAGATTACATAGGTAGGAGTCTTGGTGACATACTTGAGATCGAAGGAATAATCATCGGGGACACTTATAACATCAAAAAAATTACTAAATTTCTTAGCAATACACCATGTCTTGCCAATGAAGACACAAACATATCAAGATAGTCGTCGAGGTGACTCTTGGCAAAATTTATATGAATCAGATGGATAGATTATGTGATATCGGCATAATGTCTCCCCCAAAAAAGGAATGTTTAATGAACGTTAGTCAAGCTTGAATAAAAGGATCGCCCAAAGTTTCAATTGTCTTGCTGATAGAACATTTGATGTGACAGTGGGTAAATTCAAAGATCAGCTACGCTCGTGTTCAAAGCTAGGACATTAATGGTAGTATTACTACCAAATGTGTCGATGATTTCCTGAATTGAGTATAATCCATCATAATCACATATGATCACATCATTCTTGACCATTTGATATCATGAAAAACCTCCAAAATCTAGTATTCAAATAACCCATATCATCGGCAAGACAAGTTCCATTGGGGTGAAATGAAAAGGTCATACCAAGCATATAGGTCTCACCGATGAAGTTCCATCGGCAAGAAACCTATCTTGTCTCACCGATCAAAGCACAAGGAGTTGTATCAGCCAGACCAATGCCATCAGAGTAAGATCCTTGAGTCAGCCCGAGTGCATTTGTCTCACCGATAAAATATCATTGCCGAAACACTCATCTTGTCTTGCTAACAAAACAAAGAAACATACTATTTCCAAGACAAATGCTATCAGAATGAGTTCAAAATGTCCTCCCGAACCACTATGTCACACCGATAAGATTACATTGGTAGGAGTCTTGGCGACATACTTGAGATTGAAGGAATAATCATTAGGGAGACTTATAACATTGACAAAATTACTGAATGTCTTAGCGATACACCATGTCTTGCCGTTGAAGACACAAACAAATCAAGATAGTCATCGAGGTGACTCTTGGCAACATTTATATGAATCAGATGGATAGATTATGTGGTATCGACGTAATGTCTCCCCGAAAAAAAAAAAGTTTAATGAATGTTAGTCAAGCCTGAATAAAAGGATCGCCCAAAGTTTCAATTGTCTTGCCGATAGAACATTTGATGTGATAGTGGGTAAATTTGAAGATCAGCTATGCTCATGTTCAAAGCTAGGACATTAATGGCAGTATTACTACCAAATGTGTCAATGATTTCCTGAATTGAGAAAAGTAATTGAAGGAGAATTTTGCAAAGTTAGCAGTAGAGGAATGGACGAAGGGCCAAAGGATCTTGTGGTCAAAGAATTCTAAATAAACTTGTAAGTTCCCTGCAATTAAATTTTTGGTTTTGTGATTCATAAAATGGAAAGCACTAGCCCAGGAAAAGAAAAAGCTAGGAAACAAAGTGAGAGAAATAACCCTAGAGGAAAAAGGGAAAAAAATGAAGTAGAGAAGGAACCGAGGGTAGTTGAGAGGAAGTTAAAATAGGACTTAATTGATCAATTTCCCAACTCAGGACCTAAGGCCAGGCAATCTACACAACTTAGGGCAGAAGTGGAAAAGTTAGAGGATAAATGCAAGCATATACGAGACATATGGACCCCAATTAGGGGATATAAGCTATTTATTTTTCATTACCAATGAAGGAACCGATACGAACCAGTGTGCAATCCTTGGAAGTTAAACCTAGGGAAACTAGTCTGCCCCAATGTATTTGTAAATGTAGAATTGGTGAAGATGATAGCTACCTATTATAATACAAAATGTAAAGCTATTTGTGATCCATCAAGAAAACCATTTATACATGTATCTGAAACTACCATCTGTGAATTTTTTAACCTAAAGGTAGTGTGTGGTGAAAAAATTGTACCTGAAGAGCTGGAAAAGCAATTTTGGAGGATGGATACTTTGTACAAGAGTTGGAGGTTTCCACTACACAGGTCTAAGAAAGATGGTGTTTTAGTTCCACTGAATGACAATGATGGTCCCCCATTCCATGCTGATTTGTTTGAACCCTACATGAGGTACACATATTTTTTAGTGTGTCAAGTGTTGGGAATGGAGGCCCCTGAGCACATGTCAATTGTACCCATGGTAATTGCAGCAGACATCCAATGCCACAATTCAAGGTTTTTGATTATGCTTCACACATCTTTAAAGTACTTGATTCAAGACTGATGGCATTAAAAAGTGGAGCTCCTATATTGCACTTGGATGCATATTCAATCCTAATGCATATGATACTTTATTATGGACAAGAATTGCAGATGTGGCCTAAAAAACTGAGGGTTGTACAATTTGATAAGGAAGGAAGGTTATTACCAGTACAACTTTGGACTGCCACCTAGGATTGCAGATTTGCTAATTCTTGTTATCTACATTTTGAAGAGTTTTTTGTGAAACCACTGTACATTTATTACAATCATCATTGTGAATACTCATTGTCTGATAAAATAAATTGGTTTTTAAGGCCTAAGGATTTCAATGGACCTATCAACCACAATTGGGGAGACTAGTACTGTCTAGAAGATGTGACCATGATAAGAGTATATGGATTTGAAGATGGACCCTTCATTCTTCCCAAGACAGTGCCTGATAGGATTGCATATTTGGAGATTGCTAGGAAATTGGACTTTTTAGATGTTATGAATCTGAGTTCTTTCAGAAAGCGGACATTTATGCCTAGTACATTATGCTTTAGTGATTTCACTGTATTAGCAAGGGATGGATATGACATGGTTCTCAACAAATTGCTGCAATACAACATGAAGAAGGGCTCACCATGAAAAGGATTTGATCCAAAAGGGTATATTGATTTTTCCAAAAATAAAATGAACTTGGGAGGATACAGTCGCATACCCTATCTGTATGATGACTTGATCAGGAATTTGGAAGCAGAGGAAGCCACAAAAGTTCTTGATGAGTATAACAGGGGATTACAAGTTACAAAACTATTATCTTCTGATGAAGAGGCATTTGGTGATGGTAGGCCTAGCAGTACAATTGATAAAATTTTCAGATTGAAAACTCAAGACAAGTATGTTCCCAGGGAACCAGATGTTGAAGTGCGTGAAGATACTGACATAAGGAAAATAGCATATAAATAATTTTTGGCTGATGATGAATTCATTAAAACCTCATAATTTAAAACCTTTTTGTGAAAATTAAAAGGAAAATCAATAAGGGAATCAGTGGAGAATATTACACCAAGTAATGAGGAACAACTGCTGAATAACTTAAAATCAAGTGTGGAAGAAGAAATGAAGAGCATGACCCGTGAGAAAGGAAGGAAATTATTAGAAGATGCAGGTGTCATGATCTTTCCTAGGTTGGATTTAAACTTTTCTTTGGTTTTTGATAGTTTTCTGAAGAATAGTAACGCCACACATAAACTCACTCCTGAGGGGTAACAAAGATTTATGCAGGATCTAAGTATAACCCAGATGAGGGATAACTTATGATATGGGCCCTGTATCCTCCACACAAGAAATCTGTTGTAATCGATACTGAAAAGGATTTTGGACATGTAATGACATTAAAATTTGGTGAGGTTGATCCAATAGCTACAACAAAAATTGGCATTAATGTGGCCAAATTAAATAAAGCCCAAATCCAAAAGCTAATCAAGGAAAAATAAATGTATAAGATTAATAACAAGAGACTACTCAGACAAAATGATCACTTGAAGGACATGGTGGGAATCACACTAGGATCCACAAAGCAATTGAGTCATGGTGAAATCTCCCAGGCAAGAGACCAACAGGAAGAATTAAATGCGTACTCACAAGGTAAATGTGATGCACTCACTGCAATGATAAGGAAGAGGCAGACCAATTTAATTACTTGGTTGAGTAAGCTTTGGGGAACACATTCACACAATTTTACTGCACTACAAGAACATAAGAGGATAGATGGCAGGATCCGAGAGAATTTTGAGGAAATAAACCAAAGGGATGCTCCTGATAACATAGCTATTGATACTGGAAACCATTTTATGAAAAAACATAAAGACTTCCATGATGAATTGCAAGGTGATGAGCAGGGGATGATCAATGTCACAAAAAAGGGAGAACCAATGCTATTAGAAGATGGAGGGGAACTAAAGGGAAAAGACAGATGGATCAAGGAATGTGAGACGATGATGCAAAAAATTCTGGAGATAGCCATAGGAAACGATTTAACAATGGACAGGGCAGGTGAACAGAATGAGAAGATGTTCAAAATGGAGATAGCCATAAGGAATGCACTGGAGGATGTTGATACACATGAGCGAACAACTTAGCAAGATTATCTGTCAAACATCTATTTATGACTTAATAGAGCATAATTTCTAGTTTGTAATTGTTGTTAAGAAAAAGACATTTTTGAAAGGATGCACCCTTTCACAATTTTGATATATTTATATCTGTTTCATAATATAAAACAAATATAGGCGGATAGGGGAAAGATACAGTAGATAGTTTGCAATGAAACTTTCCTTTAAAAGACTCATATGCATGTATGAATTTTGATGAAGTTAATGAAGATTTTTGAACTTGTGGCTTAATCTTGGTATCAGTTGTTTGTGGAATTACATAGTTATCTGGTTGTCTCCATTTTGATGCTTTTCTATTGTTTAAATTCATATATCAAGCATAGATTCAGTTTAGCGATACAAATTTGTTGTAATTGTGTGATGTGATTATTTGGTTCTTTCAAGTAATTATTAAACCCTTCTAGTCAATCACAATAACTGAAGAGTATTAATTGGATCAATAAGAAGAATCGCATAACTAGGATTGTCATTCTATCTCAAGTAGAGTTTTTTAGTCATTTACTTGCACGTTTATACAAGTTATAAACTACATCTGTGTGCCAAACAGTTTGAATTATTGCCATCATAGATTACACTTTTCTAGATCTTCATTAGACTCCATACACCCAACAAGGCATTGGTCTCACACTTTCATCTTTTAGTTTATCCATTTTATTTTTTACATCTGTTAACTGAACATATTCTAATATTACACATACACTTTATTAGGATTATATCCATTCACTGTAATATTGCCATTGTGAATAGATTGATGTAAACAAAATCTAGTTTCAATGCCAAATGTAGCAATTGTTTTGTTTCTTTTGTCAAGTTTCATTAACCAAGCTATTTAGTGGGATGAATAAAATTGTGTTATGACCCTTGGTCTCTTTAAAATAATTAGAAAATATTAGGGAGATCAGGAAGGGGAGAAAACTAAACTCCTTCAAAATATGGGTAGTTGTGGGTTTGTTGGTTTTCTTTGTATACTATATATTAGTTCCTCTAGGATAAATAAGTCACTCTAGAAATGGAAGATGTTTGATTATCTACCTAATATTGTTTTGTGTTTTTGAAATGGAAGAGATCTACAACTCTATAGAAATTGCTATATGCTAATGGTCAAATTATTAGACTATTTAGATCATTTTAATTGACTACTACATAATAGTTTATGTGTTGAAAGAATTGTTTCCATTCTTTGTATTTTTTACATTGGAATACAAATCATATTTAATTTCACTCCAATATACTTCTTTCATAAAGATATTTGTTTAATTTTTCCTTTCTATTTTCATCTTAAAATTTAAAAAAATGTATTCTATAATATAAAATTATTTTCAAATTGGGACAAAAAGGATTCTGAGAGATATATTTAATAATAAATTTTACAATCATAAATATCATTTAATTTATATGTTGTAACTTCAGTACTTTTAGTTAAAATAAAAATAACTTAAAGTTATATATACATATAGTTAAATTGGCAAAGTTGTTTGTCCATTTTATTTTTTACATCTGTTAATTGAACATATTCTAATATTACACATACACTTTATTAGGATTATATCTGTTCAATGTAATATTTCCATTGTGAATAGATTTCTGTAAACAAAATCACATCACTTAAGTCTATTCAGTTCACAAAGGTAGACCCACCTAGGTTTGGCAGCACCTGAAGAGAAGAAGGTTCAAATCATTTGGCCTTGTTTGTTACCCTAAAATGTATCAAGATATTGGAAACCTCTTGAGGTATTCTTACCTACGTTTTTGAGAGCTAACAACCTCCAAGCCTCCAAATCCACAAAAAGATTCCACTTGTATGGCCAAATTCTTGCCAAACCCAAAAACCCTTGTTTTAGACCAAAATCATGAGGGTTTATTGAATCTCCTACTTCCACAACCTCCCAAACCTCAAAACCAGCTCAAACAAAACCCATTAGGTCTGTACATGGATAAAAATTCATAAAATCAGATCTCCCATACATATTTTGTTGAAACCTAGGCTTGAACCTCTCATTTCACATGCTTTTCTTCACAAAACTCTTGAGGACAGTAGCTATACCTTCTATATTTATCATCCCACACCCTATTCATGCATCCTATAATTACAAAAGTATCCATGGGGCTTCTTACACAAGCCACAATAATCACAATAAGTGTAAGAGCCCCTTTATATCATGTTTGGACTACAAAACCCTCAAAAATAGGGTAACTGGGTTGTATGCAAAGAAATGAAGCTTTCTAACTCAAATCAATGCCTTAAGCCATCAAATCAAAGCTAACACATATATTCATGACATGGAATTCATTTCACATCAAAATATGGCTGTATGTGACCATACAGTGCTACAAAATAGGAAAAATACATAAATTTTGAAGAAAAACACAGATTTTGGAATGTCAAGAGATTGTATTTTAAATCCTCAACCATCAACAACCTTTACAATGATCATGTTATGAGGTGTAGGTGCTCCTACACCACTACCCCATCCAATTTTTTCTCACATTACACAAAGCCACAATGTTCATCCAAGATAAGCCAATCAAATCCTACCTTATGTGTCCTAGTAATCAAATTGGAGATGATCCTAAAAATGACATTGCGAAGGGTGATTGGTCTAAAAAATCTAAATGAATTTGCAATTATTTCACTACTACGATCAATGTGTCCTCTTTCATGAAATTTCCCAAAACACTATTCATTATGATCATATGGAAATTTCTAGGAGAGCTACAATAGTTGTAACATCATGAATTAAAATTAAACATTAAAAAGTACATCATGAATTAATTATGTAATGGAATAAAAATTAAAAACACCATGAATTAATTATGTAACCACATAAGTCAAATATAATTCTATCAAGAAATTAATATCAAATAGATAATACAATCACATAACTCATACATTTCAATGTCATTGATCTTCTTCTTCATCCAACTCTTTGTCTGTATCATCTGATCCAGATTCAACATTATAAGGATTGGTCATATCATCATCATCGTCATTGATATCAATTTAGATAATTTCATCATCTGCATGGATATCATCTTCATGAACATTAACTCCTACATCATCATGATCTAGTTCCTCCTCTTCGACATCTTTGTCAGGCACACCATCAACTAACTGTTGATCATGATCATCATCTACATCATCTTCTAGTTCTTCGGTATCTTCTTCTTCCACCACATTAAAATTTACCAACTTTCCTCTTGGATCATGTCTAACAACATATGACCAACCTGGTTTACTTGGAACCTCTAAGTAAAATACCTGCTCACATTGGCTTGGAAGAACATAGGGCTCATTTCTAGCTCGCTCGAAATACCTTGTATTAACCATGGTAAATCCATTATCATGTTCAATAACAGTTCTCTCAGGATCATTTTCATTCAATCGTAGCTTGTACCATAAGACAACGAACAAAACTAATTTGAAGGACTTAAAGTTACACTCAAGTATATCATCCAAAATCCCATAATATTTATTTTCTGAGACTTTTGGATGTATGTCACTTCTAGATGAAACATTATTCACCTGAAAGACTGCAGTTATCCCATAATCACAAGTTTTCTTCGTGTCATCCAAATTTTTGATTCAAAATTTACGACCATTGCACCACATAGCCTTGTGGTGTTTCACCTGCAATATGTCAAACATGTAAAAATTATTGCAATATCGTCAGTTGATAAACATATTTATTCTTGGCCGAATGTATGCAAAGAAAAAAATCTCAACATATATATACATCAATATAATTGAAAATAATTAAATAATATGGGTGATTAATATATTTATACGTACCTTTTTATCTCTTAAACCATATGCTAAATCAATTTCCCTTGGCGTAACATTGGAATCTCCATTATGATGAGCTTCTTTAACCAATGAAGCCACATCTTCCCATGTTAATGCACGACCAGATTATTGACATCGTTCAATCCATACCATCATCCAATCAAGATTGTTTGCGATGTACAAATGTAGTGCATCCCACTCTCAACCAACTGTATCAAAAAAAATTTAAATTCATAAATGACATATAATTAGTTAATTACCATGGTATACAACCTTAATTTATAATTGATGTATATTGAAGATTAATAATTAAATAAGTACAATATACATAAAAAACAAATGTAAAATGTATTCTAATTAATCTCCATGACCATCTTATAATTACCTGTCACTTTCCTCAATCTACCTTTCCCCATCAGGTACTCCCCTTTGAATTTATTAATGGATTTGAGATCCCAAATGCGATCTACATGGGTCTTTGTTGCAAACTTAGGAAGATATTCAGTAATGTACACCATGGTCCGGTATACCATATATCCCTCCACCATAGAACCCTCAGGATGTGCTCTTTGTCTAACCAAAGCCTTCAAAAATTTCAAGTGCCTCTCAACCATTCACATTGACCTTGTGTGTATAGGTCCACACAATTCAATCTCCTCAACTTGGTGTATGAGGTAGTGTTCTTGTGCATTGAAAAATGTCGAAGGTAGACACTTTTGTATTTCACACATTAGATGAGGAATTTTTCTCTTCCAATAATTTATATCTTCTTTATGGATTCCTTTAGATGACAACCATCTACAAGTGATTCAAGGCACAAATATATTAACGAGATTTAACAAAAATATACAATATATTACATAACAAGTAAAAAAAATGGCAATTATAAGATCTATACAATGAATTGAACAAATATCGCTACTTATCTCATGTATTTTCCAAGATCATATATAACTTGCTTGAAATTGTTGTTAAAGTTGTCTGGGAGAGATAGAGGTATGCCAATCACGAGTTTTCATCCCTGGCCCAAATTCACCTTTCTTTGTTATGATATTGTTTATGTTTGCAGCAAATCCTATGGGAAATCAAATTTTTCGTATGACTTCTTTATAGCATTTCTTTTCTGCTCCATTAATAACCAAGGAAGGGCACTTATATTAATTTGGTCTACATCGCTATTTAATTGAATGAAATTTTTCATTGCATGATTGGCTTCCTAAATGTCACTACAAATTTTGACAATTTTTCCTTTGTCATGCCTTTCATCCAATATTTTTCATAACGTTTCTGTCATATTCTTTCCAATATGCATTGTCTCAAACAAATGCACAACTTGTAGCTGCTCATAGTAGGGAAACCTACTAAATTGTCTAGGATAACTTTTCAATCCCTGTGGAAGTCGACCATTAATGCCTTGACAACCTTCATGAAGGATATAAGTTAAACAAATTAACTACGACAATCATTGTCAATTACAACATGAGTAAACACAACACAATATAAAAATATAAATTCAAAACATATCATATGATAGATAAACAATTTGATCCGATGTATAAACTTGACGATTAATTCTATTATATTCCAACTTTCATAGGCGAGGTGTCATTCTTCATGGTTTTGATGTAGTCTCTTCTTGTCCATTGAAGAGATATTTTTCAGTAGTTTGATACTTATGATTTATGTGGAGGAAGTGCCTATACTCATCAAACACCTTCTTTCCTAAACTTGTTGAACGATGAGATTTCATCTTTGGACCACAAATTGGACATGCAAATTTTCTCTTTGTTTGAAGACCTGCAAATCATATATAATTGGATTAAATATGTCAATTTTTATAATTATATATAATGAATAGATTATTTAAAAAACATGCATGATATCTACTTCATAAAATTAAATATCGTTAAAGTCATGCAGTCGAATGTTATAACATACCACAAAAATGTGTTAGCCTTGGGGCATCATGAATTATCCATACAAGCATTGCATTGAATTGAAATTGTCTTTGTCCTATTGGTCTAGATACGTCATACATAGTGACACCATTCCATAACTTTAGTAACTCATCAATAAGAGGCTTGATATATACATTCATATCTTTAACTTGGTACTTACCTAGTTGAATGAACATAAAAATTACATAATTATTATAACCATTTTATTGTAATATATATAAATTAATGTACATGACTATTAAATGAAAAAAATATAAGTCATTATACAAAAAATAAGACAAATGAGATGCTACTATGTTCAAGAAAATTGATGTAAATAAATACCTGGAACAATCATTGCCAACATTATGTGCTCCCTCTTTATTGACATCCATGGAGGAATGTTATTGTTGATAAAAAAAATAGGCCACACCGAGTAAATAGATCTCAGCTCTCCAAATGGATTGACACCGTTTGCTGCCAATGAAAGCAAGAGATTACGAGGTTCTTCTTTAAAGTGTGGCCATTTTTCCTCCATGTCCCTAAATGAAAAACCATCTGCAGGCATTCAAAGAATGTCATCTCCACTTCTATTTCGTGCATGGTAATCCATAAATTGCACTAAGCTTTCACACCTAAATAACTGTTGCATACGTGGAATAATGGGAATATAACGAAGAACCTTTCGAGGCACTTTTTTGGTTAGTTGATCTGTTCAATATCTACTGATATGTCATTTTGGGCATTCTATTGCAAATTCATGTTGTTTATGATATATAATATGATCATTGGGACATGCATCTATTGCTTGATACTCTATTCCAATATCTTTCATAATGCCAAATAAATCTCAGTATGAGTGAGGTAAAATATTTGATGGTGGTAACAAAAATTTACCAATCAATCTACAACAAAAAATAATTTGTTAATATAAAGAATATTAATGGTACATATTTCATCCTTTATTTACTAGTGATGAATTAACAACAATTAAAATAGATGAAAAAAGATGACATATATGACATACCTTAACATCCGTGAGATTGCTATGTTAGATAAACCATTCATAACCTTCAAGTTCTCCAACAACAATACAACAAAGAGAAGAGTTGTTTGGGAGCCTTCATAAAGGGGCTCGTATGCCTTCTCAAGTATAGGTAAATCATGAACATCATCAAATCCATCTCGATCAACATGATCAGTTGTGCCACTAAATGTGTCATGGATCAATGTATTTGTACCATCATCTTCAACTATGTTTTCTAGTGCATGATCATCTTCTTCCATAGGATCATTAACTTCATCTTCGATATTCATAGCTCCATGTTCCTCCGCTTGAAAAACCACATTCTCTGGGCCATGATAATCCATATCATATGCCCTAGGGCACCCCACCTTTATAATAATGATAGACACAAATAAACCATGATTATGATCAAGAGATTTTTTTATATATATAAAATGTTAAGACAATATAAAATTTACAAATTCAATCAATATAAACACATATAATGAACAACTTACCAATGGATGATAATCATGCCCCCCTTCAATGTGATCATGCTTCCTACAATGTTTCTCAGTTGTTGTGATTAAAAGTCTTTTCATCTTTAAGCCCTTGCAATTATTGCAAGGACAATAACATTTCCCATCACCCTTTCTTTTCAATCTAGCCCACAATCTATCAAGTGACTCTTCATTTTGTTCTGGACTAATATTATCTGACATGATTTTTCTTTACCAAGTTTGAATATTTAGATGTTTAAAAAATATCAAACTCACACTCCAATAATTTTTAATCATAGACAGGTAACAAAATCTAATAATTTTGATATTTTACACCCAAAAAAATTCGACATGCAACCACCCCTGCAAAAGAGAAGATAGTTTGAAGTTAATGACCCCAAAAAACACTTTAAAATGCTAATTCCAAAAATGATTAAATTATGATTTTACTATGATTTCCAACTGTTAGACTCCTAAAATCAAAATATTGAACTTGCACAACAAAATCTGGAAATGAAATTCTGAAAATGCACAAGTCTAAAAATGAAATATGATGAGATGTTGCTTTCGAATATGATTTTCAAACCTGGAAGTACAAATCTGACTTCACAAATGAATTCTGCAAATAAAATAGTATGGCATAATAAAGAGTTTCATTTGAAGTGGACCACCCTATTATATGCCTTGATAAAGTTAAAAGATCTATGAATTTTATCTACAATATAGCCTGCATAGTCATCAGTCTTATTCACATCCCTACTTTGGATATCAATAGGCAACACCATTAGATGACCTCCTTGAAATTTCAATCCATTAAGGGAATAATGAAAGGGTCTTCCTTAATGATTACATCCATCTGACAAAAAATAGTGTATGGCTGAATAAGGATGATATCATTTTGAAAGACTAAAATGATTGTTGAGACCGATCCTAACATATTTATGTTGAATACAATATGTACAAACAATCTTGTATAGACCTTCACTTCCACATTCTCGAAAAAATTGTTTTGTAAGGACAACACTTCATTTGCCTAGTTTTGTAGGTTAAGCTAAATCTTTCTCTCAAAAGCAACTTCAAATGTCTTGTACACTTCCATCTACTTATGAAGCAAGACTCTATCTAGATTGACTTCACCATTACAATAGTGCTTCAAAATATCATAGGGCCATCCTCTGGTTTTATATGTCAAATCTATTGCCATTTGTATTGAATTTTCTTCCATCCATGTAATTCATGTCTTTGGTTATAATAATTATTCTAGAATTCATATACAACTTCCTCCCTCCTATTGACATAGAATCAGTATGGAATACTATCTTGACTTTTAAGCTAAGTATTAAAAATTGGTTAGAGCTTATATAATGCAAAGGAGAATAAGAATAAATCATAAACTTATCAGCAATTGAAATAGATAAGGGGTCACTCTATTCCACACATATTCACATAGACAATGAACATGATATTTGGGGTTCCTACTCTTACTATTTTTTTGTTTATTTATATAATAATAAGGTTACACTGCAATATTTGTGTTCTCTTTTTATCTGATCTAACTCCTATTTCCTTTGATACATTCAATCATACTAGTATTGTGCTTCTTTTAATAACATTATATCATGGTTGAATGAAAATAATGTTCAATGCCATGAGGCCCAAATGGTATTCATGCATTGGTCTTGAAATGTCATCAAACTAAGACTAGTCATTGTTATATAGTATCAAAATTTCATTGATACTATTGGTCAGTATGATTTCTCATGTGAATTGATTAAATATTGATAACCTATATATTCATAGGGTCCAATCATTATGTTTGACAGTGTATTGGTCAGTTTACTGTCCAATGCTATTTGCAAAATAAAATATAGTAAAATATAAAACAACGATCTTTTCTATCTACTCCGCTATAAATAATAAAGACTTTAGAAATTTCCTTCCAATTTGAGTGTTGGAAGTCTTTATTATTTACAGTGGAGTAGAGAGAAAAGATCAATGTTTTATATTTTAATATATTTTATTTTTCATTGTATTTGATCAACAAATATAGTTTGATGATGATTCTTTGACTAGTGCTACAATATTAGTATCTTGGGGTATTATATATGCAAATATAAACTACATTTGTATGATGCTTGATGTTATACCCATGTTCACTAGTTATCACCATAATTTTTATTATTATGTATATGCAATATAGGGATACTATAGAGGTAAGGAGCAATGAGCAAAGAGAAAAGATTTAAGGAAATGGACTTCAAAGAAAGGCATGACACTTTACTATAGATTCCCAAAAGGAGATCACAGTCATGACTATTCAAATAAACAATGATTAGTCCATGTCATAACCATGAAGGGGGCATTGAAATTAATAATAACAGCGATAGGGTAGTATGACAAACTTTAAAAGATACATAAAGAAAAGTAACTGAGCAATCAAGAGGGCTTTTAAAACATCATAAATCTTGTCAAGGGTTCATTTTATTCATAGAAGTATGGTAAAATAATAAATATTTCCATCTCACAAAGTTTCAAAAGAGGACAACCTACAAGTGTATTAAGGAGTGCATGGACAATATCTCAAGGAGCTACCACAATTAATTTCTTCAGGTGTTATGCAAGGCCATTGAAGTCAAATGAATAAAATCATGCATAACCTAAAAGACAAAGGATAGTCAAGTTTCTAGAGGGAAGGTATCAAAAAGGATATGGGATCACTTTCAACAGAGATGTGATGCACTTTTATGTTTTTTGCTTTATTTTTCCTAATAAGGTCAAATACTTTCTTTTAGTGTCTGAATCTACCACATAGAGATTAAATATGCTTGTACTCTCAAATAAAGTTGAATTATATAAACAATAGTTAGATGCCTCCCTTAACACAAAGGACAATCTAAAGTACTAAGGAATTTTATATCCTTTATAAGAGATTTCTTTTAACCAGTTAAAAACTTGAGAGGGTAATACACAGGTTGCAAGGAAAGTTAAAAATTTATCATAAGTAGCTCAATCCAAAAGGAAAAAATTAAGCATGTAAAAGCATGAGTAGGATGACCAGCTTCACTAAAAGCACAAGTTATTTTTTATAACATCTTACCTAGATATTACTTGATAAGGTAAGGAGTGCTCTTTTCCACTCAGTTTCATATGGTGGCATATCTACACACAAATCACCAAATTGTCAAATAACTAAATAAATTATATTACTTAATAAAGCTATTACAACATGCCATTCATGTCAAAATCAACTCTTCTTACCACAAAAAGTTTGGTTTCCATTTTGATAGGTTCATCTTTTGATTCCTGTACCAACTTCTGAAGGAATTTGGCAGCTTATACTTCTACATGAGGAGACAATTTCATCTTGTAAACTATTCCAAAGTACAAAACAAATAGAAATTATATAATCTGCATGATAGTTATAGCTTGCTAGATGTTTGGCAGCGTCTAAAAAGTTTAAGTAAACTAAGAAAAATAGAGAGGCCTTGACCTTCATTTTTTCATTTTTTAGTTTGTTGCTCCAAATATCTCACAATATTTACAAATTGGTTGCTTTATTTCTTTCTTGTTCAAATAAAAAATAGATACACTTGTATAGAGTCAATATGAATTCAAGAACTTCAGGTAACAGATATACCATAACTACTTTTATAAGACATTGGCATCTAAGGTCTAAAATCTATTTTTTGAAACTTGGCAAAGGGAAAAATACATCTTTATGAAGTAGCCTTCAAAAATATCATAGCTAAATGGCTCTAACTATCCACTATCAAACATTCCCAATTCTTGTTCAACCCTCTAGGCCTGAATCTTGACAGCTATTTCACTCTGTAGCTATCCCTATGCCTTTGATATTATCTAGTTATGGCTCCCAAATCTATTGAAAATTGATCATTAGGGTTAAAATTGAAACCTTGCAAATATAATCTTTGTCCAAATCCATCAAGAATTTTCCATCAGTTATAAACAATTCCCTTATAAAGAATTTGTGAAGTCAGGTCTAAAATCTGGAAATGAAATTCTGAAAATGCACAAGACTAAAAATGAAATCTGATGAGATGTTGCTTTAAAATATGATTTTCAAACCCGAAAGTACAAATCTAAATTCATAAATGAATTCTGGAAAAAGACAATGACTACCCTCAACCTGGCGATATCTTCTTGAGTTTTTTCTAATTTTTCCCAACAAAATCGTCGAGCAAAATAGTGTCGCAATAAATAGTTGAGCTCATTTTTATTTATGCTAGCCACAATTTAACTTTGCAAGTTTGTCAAAATTTTGGTTAAAAATATTTGTCGAAAATTCGACGAAAATAAGGTTTGTTGAAATTCCGACGAACGTCGAGGATACAATTTAAAAAAATGAAAATTTTGCACAAGTACCCGATGATACATCTGATTTTATAGCTTTCATCGGATTTTGAAATCAAATGAGTTAGTGTTCATTAATATCATGCATGTTAGACTCAAAACGCAACATAACACATGAAGCATGCCTCTTGTAGTGAGAAGGAGTATCTGAAGCACCTAAGAGGTGTTTTAAATCATCCTCGTCATGAACATAGGTGCAGAGGGGAGCATCCACATCAAGAAATTTAGGGTGTTCAAGCGTAAGGGTGGTTCTTGATGTGTATGATATAGTGTTGATGTTGAGAGAGGGTCGTTGATTAGCTTTTGTGGCTTTAGAAAAGGAAAACCCGAGACCAGTTTTAGTTCCTTGCATATTAGGTTGTTGGGGATGGGCGACGGTAT
Source organism: Sequoiadendron giganteum (assembly GCA_007115665.2). Taxonomy (NCBI): domain Eukaryota; kingdom Viridiplantae; phylum Streptophyta; class Pinopsida; order Cupressales; family Cupressaceae; genus Sequoiadendron; species Sequoiadendron giganteum. The sequence continues at coordinate 211,766,626 of CM021108.1, read as the reverse complement.
TGTTCTTAGGAGGGTAGAGGGTAAACTCAGGTTGGGCTGAGGTTGGAGGTTTGGGAAAGGGTGGGTGGAGAACGAAATGGGGCTAGATGAAATTGACATATTTTGTGTTAGTGGTGGTTTCACAACACACCATAGTGGATGAAGTAGGGGAGATGAAGTCTTGGAGGACATCATCTAACATACCCATATCATCACAATTAAAAGGTTTTGAAGACAAGGGAGGGGAAGGTGTAACTATAACATCACCAATCTTAGTGGATGAAGTGAGTGAGAGGAAGCTTTGAAGAGCTTCATCTAACTTATCAAAATCATCACAACTAAAAGATTTCAATGAGATAGTGTTCCTATAGTGAACAAGTGTGTGCATTGTATTAGGTGAGTTATCTTTGTTTTCAGGTGTATGTGTCATAGAATCTTCTTTGAAAGAACTATGAACTAAAGCAGAAAGGGAAACATGTAATGCTTTAATACTACTTAAGAATTCTATTTTAAGCTAGGAATAACCATATAATAGGGAAATCAAAATTGAATCCAACAATTAACAAAAAGAAACATCAAGTACAAAATCCGGAAAGTAAGTGCAGAAGATACTGATGCAAAATGCCTACTAGGACTAGGTCACCTAGGTTGGCGACTTAGTCTTGGTATGAATTTTTTTGAGTTTTTAATGTGTTTTCTAATGAGAAATGCAGATTTTTGAAGGTTAAGATGCAAAGATCTAATAGATATCTGAAATTTGTGTAGAAAGTGTTACCCATTTTTCACTTACAGCTCAAATCAGGTCGAACTTTTTGTTTTCTTAAGATTTAACAAAACAAAATGAGGTGCATTTCATTTTAGTCTTCCCTATATTGCATTTAGGTGTATAAACATAAGAATCAAGAAGCTTTTATTTTCAGTAATGGATTGTTTAATTTATACAAATGTATACAATATTGAAAAGATTTACACAAAATTGCTGAAAGGAAGTCTTTATTGATTCAAAGTTAAAATCTATCTCACACAAGCCATGAGATATAGCTTGTCTCATGTGCATAAAATGCAATATATACAAGAATGAATTGAAAGAAAATAAGATGCATATATAGGGAGGGAGGCCGGTTATTGTCTGATGGCTGGTTTGGGTCTCCCATCTTGCGTGATCCTCAACTCATGGTTGCTTGTTATGTGTCCTCTGTAGCTAAAAGTCTTTATATCCTGCACCTAAAAGAATTGCAATGGTTAGATCAGAGCTCTAAACAATAAACAGTCTCCAATCCTACATACATATCCATCGACTAATGTATAGACTGTCTTCTGCATGCATCAGACAAGCTATAAGTTACTCCTATCAAGTGAATAGAGGAAAAGAAATGATCATACATCTGGAATATATTTTATTTCTAATCTGTTTGTTTCATGTACAACAACAGGTGGAATCATGTGACTTGAATCAAATGAGTGGGGTAGAATGAGGCTCCCACAAGGGTTGATCCTGACTCATTATTTATGCACAATCTTTTAGGTATTTGGGGCATTCAAAACAGAATTACCATGTCATGAACGTGTTTATACAATGAAACTATAATGTCATTAAAACATGTTCAGGATCTTAAGGATATACAAAAAATGAAAATTACAAATAACCTTGGAGGCGTTGGCACAACATACTAAAGGATAGCTGCATTAGCTATCAATAGGGTCAGAGAGATTTCTTTTGGATCAATTGATAGCAACTTACTGTCATCACAAATGACAGGGAATTCCTATAATCTTGCTCTATATAGCATGACAAAAACATTGAATCAATAGTAGTTATGTACTGCATAATGAAGTAATTATGAAAGAGCCATCTGAAGTTATCATGAGCTGCAGGATAATCATGTCAGCAAAATGGCATGAAGACAACATGTTATGTATAGAAGGAGTTGCAGGTCTTTTACCTCAAGAGCAAAGGAAAAAGAGGATATTTTCAAATCATAAAAGGTGAAGGTTTACATAGATGACTGGAGTTTTTTGCATTGAGATATTAAACAACTGGAAATGCTAAAAGAAGAACTCAAGTTCAGGATAGAACTCGCGGTCTGAGATCATAGATACATTGACTGGACAAGGTCACAGTCAATAGTAACAGTCATTTCTCATGGTTTCCATTTCGTGCACAGAAAATGGAATCTATTATGTTTCAAATCCATATTAAGATCTGTCTTAGCATGACAATGACAGACCTTGTAATAGTAGTAGTGAAGAACCTTGTTAGGAGTGTTGTCCAAGTACAAATCCAAATGACAATCATGAGAAATATTGTTACTACTTTAGTGTTTTACAGGTGCAGTGACATTGGTACAACAAGAAGTTTAAATGGAAGAAAACAAGGTATAGAGAAATGCTTAGAAGTATCTGAGAAAGCATAGTGAAAACCTTAATGGTGGTGTGGGTTTGTGTATACCCAGAATCATGTACCAAATACAGGAAAATACTCATAGCTTACAGAGAGAAGTAATAAATAGAGGCGTGATTCAAGACCTAGAAACTCATAGCTAAAGGGCCAACCCATGAAATCTGCTAAAAATCATCAAGAAGATAAGGATATACAGTGCGATTTTCTCCAAAAGGCATTATTAGAACAAATATGGCACTGCTAACACCTGGGTCTACACTTTTTTAAGAGAATAGCAACCATTTTTCAGTAAAGATAAGCTTCTAAAGATTTTGTTCAGAATAGGGAAGCAAACAACAGAAAAGCCTTACCTTTCCCTGCCAAAGAAGAGTACAGAGGCCGCACCCAGCTCGTATAAAAAATGCAGGAGACTCCTCAATGATGCAGCCAACAAGGAAGAACAAAAAAATAAAGGCACAAATTCTATCTCCAGAATACAAAGATCTCCAATGGCGTGGCTAGAGTTCTGGAGTGTAGAGGAATCAACAGAGAATGCATGGAAATACAATAATTCTACCACAGAATTTTCTAGAAGATGTCATTTTTCTGTTCCAGATCAAACCCTCATGGCAACAACTTGTGCTTCATTCAGAAGCTTCAAATGGTAATGTGAAAAATGTATGGTTCATTTTTTTTGAGATTAGGGTTGAAACCCTATTTTTTCCATTGATTGAAGTGAAGCGATTTTAATCACTTTATTTATCAAAAATGTTAAACAAATTATTTCCCATGACTTAGACCTTGCCTTATGCATTACATGCGCCACCCCAAAAACCCTTAACTTGTGTTTCCACCATTTTTTGCATATAGAGGCCGAACTTTATACTTGTGTATTTCTTTTTTGCATTTGACTTAAAATGTAAAGAACATTAACTTGTATGATGATATTATAAATCATAAAGTTATGTGACTATTATAATGCAAAGTAAGATAAATACCTTTTATGCTTTTGCAAGTATGTTGGAGGGTATATAGGGAGGTTATACTTGAAATTCAGAACATGAGGAGAGTATGTAGGCATGTTGACTCAGTTTTGAAACCTTGGGAGGGTATCTAGGGATTGTTAGAGAGGATTCAGGGTTTGGATTTCTCTTCTCTCAAGTAGTTTGGATGCTTCTATTTTCAGTTGGAGTACTTTTTGAGGTTATTTGACTGAGTTATATGGTGGTTAATAACTTGGGAAGACTTTTTCCATGTTTTTGGCTTCTTTTGGAAAGTGGAGTGTGCTATTCTCTAGGCTATTTTTCTGGATCCGACCCATGGAGGTTGAGAGTTGTACTTATGAGTTTTGAAACTCATTTTTCAGTTAGTTTTTCTGCATGATATGAAAAACTTTTTTGGAGTTCCAGTACTAGTTTTTTGCTCTTTTTGCAGTTGTAACATGATATTTTGAGGAGATCCTTGTAGTCATTCTAATAATACAAGAGCTTTTTGGGACCTACTTGGAGTTGATTTTCGTATGCTTATGTTTTCAATTTGATGTTTCATGCTGAGATTTCTATTAATCCTACATGTTATATCTTGGAATTGTGTCATGAATATTTTGCAGCTGAATAGGTTATAGATTGTGAAAATTCATCTAGTTCATGCTTGGTTGTAGATTGTGAAAACTCTCTCTTTTCCTGCTAATTCGAAGCTCTAAACTAGTTTATTACCTGTCATTTAAACATTTTTATGCAGTTGCTTACTTGCCAAAGTTGTGTTTTACTATGCTTATTTTTATTAGCTTCATTGTTATGTGTTGTTAAATCAAGATATCCTTATAATTTTGGTGTATCACCTTAGAAATATCAAATACCTAGTTATTTTATTGTTTTCTTTTTTATCCTTTTACTTTTAAATTTTTTTAAGTCTTAAGTACTTTTAGGTGATTATCCAAATAGGAGTCGGCCTAGAACCCGGAGGTTTCACTTCATTCCAAGTGTCCCACGTATAAGTGAATTCCATGTTTTACCAAAATTGCTGAAGCTTGTCAAAATTCAGTATCGGGTGCAAATTTTGGTAACTAACAGAAAGCAAGGAAATAAATGAAAAATATGATGCTTTTTCACTAATGCACAATGAAAAACCCTAGGATTCTTGTTTACACAATGCAACATTCAATGCAATGCTAAATAAATACCTCCTAGGATGCAAATGTAATGAAAATTAGAAGTATCTAATGTGTTGAAATGCAGGTTCATCAAAATAAACCACAAAATTTTGAATGCTTTTGGAAATGGCAAATGAATGGGTGTAATGCCCCGCCAAGTAACCCTAAAGGAAGTTGCAATTAACATCTTAAGCGAACCAATTTTTTTTTATAAAGTGCATTTAACATACACATTCACTTACTAGTTAACAACAACCTCTAAGGCTACAAGGTTAGGATTATTAAAACCCACACATACATATTACATATAACTGTAGCATTATAACTTATGAAATAAACATCATACATCATAAGAATACCACATAACATAATAAGATAATCAACCAAGAAACAATCTCATAAACATTATCTTAATCCAATAGTTACATCACTCATTCCCAGAATGAGACAGTAGTACATAAGGTTACAATTACATAATTTCACCTCATAAACATAAGAGGGATAAAATAACTTATACAAGTTAAAATATTACAATGCAAGAATAACAACAAGAACCACGAGTTGTCCATCTATTTGTCTCGCCACCAAGTACTGAAGATAGATGGGGACCCAACGGTTTTGGTGCATGTTCCACCCTACCAATGTGGTACCCGAAGGCCCACCCCTATGCTAGGAGATAGTAACAAAGTAACATGGACAAAGATCTACTACCTCTAACCAAATGCAAACTATACTGACTCAAACTGACATAACCAAATAAATGCCATCAATAAGTACAAATCCAGTTCAACTCAAGTACAACACAAGTAAAAATCAAACATCACTGACATAGGTCACATTGCTTCCAGACATAAAATGGATCAAGTATGTTCAGAGAACCATACACATAAAACAATTAACAACAGTTGTCTTAGATAGAGTGTCATCACAAGGTTTGTCATGAGATCTCCTCTGGGCATTCTTCATAGGCTCCGACACAAGTAATCCTGGTGGCCTCAACCGAATCTCGGCACTCATACTCACTCATGCAGAATCAACTATCTCTCGTATAGACAAGATAGTTGATCTTGTCATTCCAAGTCTTCCCACTCATCCCAAGTCTAAACAAGCCCTTGTGTCTATGAGTGAGGTAAAATTATCTTGATTAGTGAGAAGTTAGTCCTAATCTTCTAAGTACATTATTTTAATTATCACTTATTTAAATCACTCCTGAAGGTTATCTAGTTTACCTCTTTGGGCTTTGGCACCTAACAGAAGCCACTCTTCTATTTGACAACACACACCCAAACAATCCACCAAGGGAACCACAAGTGCATACCAACTAGGCATCATAATCCACTCCAACACAAGGAGGATACAAATAATAGAACTCACTCCAAACGTCTTGGAGGCAACAAACACATAGTCCACTCCTCTCACGGGAGGCAACAAGATGAAACCACATAACAACGTCACTCCATACAAGGAAACACGGATCCCATAATCCGCTCTTAAACCAAGGAGGTGCAAACATCCCTGTTCGTGAAAACTAGGTAAAACTGAAAAGATGCCATGCACTACCCAAAGGAAAACAACTGGATGACATAAAGATTGAACAACCCTTATCCTCTAAGTTCTTCTGGAAGGCTTATAATTTAGGACTAACACTAAATCCCAAAACCAACAATGCAACTTCACGACATAGCAACAAAAGCATTCAAGTCATTAATCAAATCTAATATTTGGATTTCCTAAATCCATACTCATTCAATAGGTAGTGTTGACAAAGTCAAAAACACGATAACTAGATCATCTAAAATAATCATAACCTCTATTTCCCTTTTCATTATTGGAAATCTAAAACAATTAAACTTACTTCCCTTTACTGAATACAGAGAATTAAATCCTTTAAGATAATCATGAGGAAGATACTATTTTTGGATATACTAAATCCATATCTCTTTCATAATCCAATCACAATGATTCAATTAATCTAAATAGAAATTAATAAATCACATAATTGATTGCCTCATCAATAAAACAACTTCTTAATTTACTTTTAAATCGACACAAATCTATGCAAGTAAACTCTTTCCATTTTTTAACCAAATCTTACATCTCATTCAATTTTCTATTTAAAACATTGAATCACTTTAATATAATAACATATTGTTTCTCTATCTATTTTCCATATACACTAATCAATCCATTTGTAAATCTCTATTCAATAATATATTGCATGCATCTTATTAAAATAAAATACGATAATAAATTTTATACTTAATATATATATATATATATATGCTCCATATTATATAGACACCAAATATATATATTAATAAATTTAATTACATATATTCTTTAATATTCCATTCACAATGACTAGATTACTCTATGGAACTAAATAAAACATAATAACTATTTGTCTTTTTTAATACAGTTAGTTCCTAAATTTACTTCTAATGCAACCTAACACTATTACAAACAATCTTTTCAATTTTCTATCCGGAGTCTATGTCTCTTCAACTATCCATTTAAAAACATGCAATTTCATCAATGTATAAAAATATCTTTTGGCTTATCTATTTGACCACGCATTCATATTGTTTCTAATTAAATCTCATTAATTAAAACAATCATTTAAATATAAATATTTCTATAATTTTTCAATATATATAAATATCTTTTTCCTTATCAATTTTGACCATACATTCAAAACTTATCATTTAAATTTTTCATGCAAAGCTAAATTACACGCACTTAAATAAAACAAGGTAAATACTGATTGAAAATATTCATGGATATATATATACATTTCAATATGTTTTCTTCAATCATATTAACAAAATAAATATTTCTTTTTAAATCAAGTAATTACTTCTATTAAAAAAAATATCTTTTTCTATACATTTTCTACACGTACTAATCATTTCTTTTAGAACACTAATAATACCCAATTTGCAAACAACAGAATGAAATAATATAAAATATTATTTAGTCTCTCAAATGGATATATACCTTCAATATATACTAAATATAAATTAATATATTTAATCATTAACATATCTTCTATTCTTTACAGAATATCAAATTGTTTAACTCAAAATAAAATATCCCTTATCATTAATTTTCCAAAATATATATATATATTTTTCCAATTAAATCAAATTAATAATTGGACCTTTTACACATGAATTTAAATTCCATAATTAAATTTTAAATTATGCATTCTTTAAATTAAATATTTAACTTCTTCAATTAAACTTTAACATGCCATTTAAAATAAACAATAATTTTCCCATATGTTTATAATTTTAATTGCACTAATCTAATATACAAATTTTATTTAAAATAATATAAATAAATATAATACTTTAATATTATAAATTATAATATAAAATATTATTAAATAATATTTTAATATTATAATAACAATACATAAAATATTAATATTTATAAATATCAATTTATTATTATTTTATTTTTAGAGTAGCCATGGGAAAATAACTTAACAGCAGTCTCATGTTTCAAGCATAACTCAAAAACTACGATCTGGATATATGCGATTTTTTGACAGGGAGAAGAAAATTTCAAAATGCAAAAACCTTTTAAATTTATTGACAACCCAGTTTGTGTAAGTGAAGTTATAGGCGATGCAACTAAACCATTTTACCATGAAAAATATAACTATACTGCAGATTTTAAAATCCGTTTTTTAATAATAAACAGAAGGTTTTATTTTTTAAAAACATTCTAAATGTATTGTTCAATCTCTATGTTTGATTTCCAATAACAACACAATCTATTTCCCCAAATAGTTTAAATTCAACTAAGGTTTTCACAATTTTCACTCAAGAATTTTCACAAGCAAAGGCTATAACTTTGTTTAATTCTTTTCTTCTAATATCAAATTTATTTTTTAAAACAGATTTAACAAACAAATCTTTAATCATTACTATTTTAAAGAAAAACAATCAAGAACAATAAAACACAAAGAGGAAAACCTGGTACAAGAAGCTACAGGAAGAGATGAATTTTTGATGCAAGTCTCCTCCAAGGATTTCCTGAATTTTCTTCAATCCTCCAATGAATCCAATCCAAAATCCAACAAATGCAAACAATATTTCCTTCAATCAATCTACAATCAAACTTTCTTCAAACCCTTGTGCAAATTTTTCAAAATTTCTTCCCTACTGTAAAAATGTATTTTTTTCTAAATTTCTTTCTGCTGCCCTCAAAATTAAAACATGTATTCTTTATAAATCAAAAATACCTAATACAACCCTAATTCACATTACATGCAAATTAGATATTTCAATTTCAATTTCAATTTCAATGTTTACAACCCTAATTCGCATTACATGCAAATTAGATATTTCAATTTCAATTTCAATTTCAATTTCAAATTTCAAATAATAAATTAATTTCCAAAGTTGAAATTCATTTCCCAAGTAAACATTTAATTACAATTTCTAATTTAATTCCCACACGTTGAAATTAAATTCCAAAATTAATTTTAATTTTTTTATTTCCTTTCATTCTCTTACATCACGTTTAATTAATTAATTTAATTATTTAATAACTAAATTCAACCCCCTTGGATTAAATTTAATTAATTAAATAAATTAAATATAATTAATTAATTTAAATATAAACTTTTATCCACATTGCATAATTTAAATTGAATAATCATCAACATGATTTAAATGCAATTATTCTAAATATTGATTAAATAAACACGCACCTTTCAGAATCAAATAATATTAAAATAAGGTAAACTATGACTCAACAACCACGACTAATGACACACTAAGGCTAGGGCATAGACTTGACACATGTTACCTAGCTACTATCTCCCGTTCAACTTAACCGTTGGATCGGCATGCTCAAACCTGTGAAACCAGGTGGAGTCGATGTCATGTACCTGCAATCTTGCAACCAAGTAAACAACATCATATAATATATCCAGCATATAATACACACCGTGAAGAAGGAATTACGAATTCACAGGGTGCTCGCAAGTGAGTGAGGCGAACTCATCCTCTTCACCCATACACTCATCAAAACTGATAGTTCCATCATAATTCCAATAATCTCATAATAATATCTCATGCTAACTCTACAACATCATTAATCCATAATGCATGTGAAACAATAATCAGATAACCACATCCCACAATAATAGTTGTCGCTCAATAGTAGCGATCAAAA
>CM021108.1:211474141-211756825 GCA_007115665.2 Sequoiadendron giganteum | reverse complement strand
CATCACAAAGAAACTAGCCTTTACAGTGATTTTGCACTCGTTGATTCCCTAAAGAAAACCTTATCTTAAGTATAATCCATCATAGTCACATATGAGCACATCATTCTTGACCATTTGATATCATGAAAAACCTCCAAAATCTAGTTTTCAAATAACCCATATCATTGGCAAGACAAGTTCCATTGGGGTGAAATGAAAAGGTCGTACTGAGCATATAGGTCTCACCGATGAAGTTCAATAAAAAATAAACCTGTCTTGTCTCACTGATCAAAGCACAAGGAGTTGTATTAGCCAAATCAACACCATCAGAGTAAGATCCTCGAGTCAGCCCGAGTGCATTTGTCTCACCGATGAAATATCATCGCCGAAACATTCATCTTTTCTTGTCGATAAAACAAAGAAACATACTATCACCAAGACAAACGCTATCAGAATGAGTTCAAAATGTCCTCCCGACCCACTATGTCACACCGATAAGATTACATCGGCATGATTCTTGGCGACATACTTGAGATCAAAGGAATAATCATTGGGGAGACTTTTAACATCGACAAAATTACTGAATGTCTTAGCGATACACCATGTCTTGCCGATGAAGACACAAATAGATCAAGATAGTCATCAGGGTGACTCTTGGTGACATTTATATGATTCAAATGGATAGATTATGTGATATCAGCGTAATGTCTCCTCGGAAAAAAGAATGTTTAATGAATGTTAGTCAAGCCTGAATAAAAGGATCACCAAAAGTTTCAATTGTCTTGCTGATAGAACATTTGATGTGACAGTGGGTAAATTCGAAGTTCAACTACACTCGTGTTCAAAGCTAGGACATTAATGGCAGTATTACTATCAAATGTGTCGATGATTTCCTAAATTGAGTATAATCCATCATAGTCACATATGATCACATCATTCTTGACCATTTGATATCATGAAAAACCTCCAAATCTAGTATTCAAATAACCCATATCATCAGCAAGACAAGTTCCATCGGGGTGAAATGAAAAGGTCATACCAAGCATATAGGTCTCACCGATGAAGTTCCATTGATAAGAAACCTGTCTTGTCTCACTGATCAAAGCACAAGGAGTTGTATCGGCCAGACCAACGCCATCAGAGTAAGACCCCTGAGTTAGCTCGAATGCATTTGTATCGCCGATGAAATATCATCGCCGAAACACTCATTTTGTCTTGCCAACAAAATAAAGAAACATACTATCGCCAAGAAAAACGCTATTGAAATGAGTTCAAAATTTCCTCCCGACCCACTATGTCATGCTAATAAGATTACATCGGCAGGAGTCTTGGTGACATACTTGAGATTGAAGGAATAATCATCGGGGAGACTTATAACATTGGTAAAATTACTGAATGTCTTAGCGATACACCATGTCTTGCCGATGAACACACAAACAAATCAAGATAGTCATTGGGGTGACTCTTGGTGACATTTATATGAATTAGATGGATAGATTATGTGATATCGATGTAATGTCTCCCTGACAAAAAGAATGTTTAATGAAAATTAGTCAAGCTTGAATAAAAGGATCGCCCAAAGTTTCAATTGTCTTGCCAATAGAACATTTGATGTGATAGTGGGTAAATTCAAAGATCAGCTACGCTCATGTTCAAAGATAGGACATTAATGGCAGTATTACTACCAAATGTGTCGATTATTTCCTGAACTGAGAAAAGTAACTAAAGCTGAATTTTGCAAAGTTAGTAGCAGAGGAACGGACGAAGGGCCAAAGGATCTTGCGGTCAAATAATTCTAAATAAACTTGTAAGTTCCCTATAATTAAATTTCTGGTTTTGTGATTCATAAAATGGAAAGCACTAGCTTAGGAAAAGAAAAAGGTAGGAAACAAAGTGAGAGTAATAACCCTAGAGGAAAAAAGCAAAAAATTGAAGCAGAGAAGGAACTGGGGGTAGCTGAGAGGAAGTTAAACAATGACTTAATTGATCAATTGCCCGGCTCAGGACCTAAGGCTAGGTGATCTGCACAACTTAGGGTAGAAGTGGAAAAGTTAGAGGATAAATGCAAGCATATACGAGAAATATGGACCCGAATTAGGGGATATGAGCTGTTTATTTTTCATTACCAATGAAGGAACCGATACGAACCAGTGTGCAATCCTTGGAAGTTAAACCTAGGGAAAGTAGTATGCCCCAATGTATTTGTAAATGTAGAATTGGTGAAGATGCTAGATGCCTATTATAATCCAAAATGTAAAGCTATTTGTGATCCATCATGAAAACCGTTTATACATGTATCTGAAGCTTCCATCTGTGAGGTTTTTAACCTAGAGGGAGTGTGTGGTGAAAAATTTGTACCTGAAGAGCTGGAAAAGGAATTTTGGAGGATGGATACTTTGTACAAGGGTTGGAGGTTGCCACTACATAGGTCTAAGAAAGATGGTGTTTCAATTCCACTAAATGACAGTGATGGTCCCCCATTCCATGTTGATTTGTTTGAAACCTACATGAGGTACACATATTTTTTAGTGTTTCAAGTGCTAGGAATGGACACCTCTGAGCACATGTCAATTGTACCCATGGTAATTGCAGCAAACATCCAATGTCACAATTCAAGGTTTTTTTATTACGCTTCACACATCTTTAAAGTACTTGATTTAGGACTTATGGCATTAAAAAGTGGAGCTCCTATCTTGCACTCGAATTCTTATTCAATCATAATGCATATGATACTTTATTATGGACAAGAATTGCAGATGTGGCCTAAAAAATTGAGGGTTGTACAATTTGATAAGGAAGGAAGGTTATTACCAGTACAACTCTGGATTGCGACCTAGGATTGCAGATTTGCTAATTCTTGTTATCTACATTTTAAAGAGTTTTTTGTGAAACCACTGTACATATTTTACAATCATCATTGTGAATACTCATTGTCTGATGAAATAAAAAGGTTTTTAAGGCCTAAAGATTTTAATGGACCTGTCAACCACAATTTGGGAGACTGGTACTATCTAGAAGATGTGACCATGATAAGAGTATATGGATTTGAAGATGGACCCTTCATTCTGCCCAAGATGGTGCCTGATAGGATTGCATATTTGGAGATTGCTAGGAAATTGGACTTTTTAGATGTTATGAATTTGAGTTTTTTTTGAAAGAAGACATTTATGCCTAGTACATTATGCTTTAGTGATTTCACTATATTAGCAAGGGATGGATATGACATGGTTCTCAATAAATTGCTGCAATACAACATGAAGAAGGTTCCACCACAAAAATGATTTGATCCAGAAGGGTATATTAATTTTTCAAAAAATAAAATGATCTTGGGAGGATACAATCACATACCCTATCTGTATGATGACTTGATTAGGAATTTGGAAGCAGAGGAAGATGAAAAAGTTCTTGATGAGTATAACAGGGGATTTCAAGATACAAAATTATTATCTTCTGATGAAGAGGCATTGGTGATGGTAGACCTAGTAGTACAATTGATAAAATTTCCAAATTGAGAACTCAAGACCACAACTATGTTCCCAGGGAACCAGATGTTGAAGAGAGTGCAAATACTAACATGAGGAAGATAGAAATATCAATAATTTGTGGCTGATGATGAATTCATTAAAATCTCAAAATTTAAAACCTTTTTGTGCAAATTAAAAGGAAAATCAATAAGGGAATCAGTGGATAATATTACACCAAGTAATGAGGAACAACTGCTGAATAACTTAAAATCAAGTGTGGAAGAAGAAATGAAGAGCATGACCCTTGAGAAAGGAAAGAAATTATTAGAAGATGCAAGTGTCATGATCTTTCCTAGGTTAGATGTAAACTCTGATTTGGTTTTTGATAGTTTTCTGAGGAATAGTAATGCCACACATAAACTCACTCTTGAGGGGGTAATAAAGATTTATGCAGGATCTAAGTATAACCCAGATGAGGGATCACTTATGATATGGGCCCTGTATCCTCCACACAAGAAATCTGTTGTAGTCAATACTGAAAAGGCTTTTGGAAATGTAATGACGTTAAAAGTTGGTGAGGTTGATCTAATAGCTACAACAAAATTTGGCATTAATGTGGCCAAATTAAATAAAGCCCAAATCCAAAAGCTAATCAAGGAAAAATAAATGTATAAGATTAATAACGAGAGACTGCTCAGAAAAAATGATCACTTGAAGGACATGATGGGAATCACTTTGGGATCCACAAAGCAATTGACTCATGGTGAAAGCTCCCAAGCAAGAGACCAGTGGGAAGAATCAAAAGCGTACTCACAAGGTAAATGTGATGCACTCACTGCAATAATAAGGAAGAGGCAAACCAATTTAATGACTTGGTTGAGTAAGCTCTGGGGAACACATTCACACAATTTTACTGCACTATAAGAACATAAGAGGATAGATGGCAGGATCTAAGAGAAGTTCTAGGAAATAAACCAAAGGGATGCTCCTGATAACATAGCTATTGATACAGGAAACCATTTTATGAAAAAACATAAAGACTACCATGATGAATTGCAAGGTGATGAGCAGGGGATGATCAATGTCACAAAAAAGGGAATACCAATGCTGTTAGAAGATGAAGGGGAACTAAAGGGAAAAGATAGATGGATCAAGGAATGTGAGACGATGATGTAAACAATTTTGGAGACAACCACAATAAATGATTTAACAATGGACAAGGCATGTGAATAGAATGAGAAGATGTTCAAAATGGAGATAGCCATAAGGAATGCACTGGAGGATGTTGATACACACGAGCGACTAGCTTACTGAGATTATCTATCAAAAATCTATTTATGGCTTAATAGAGCATCATTTCTAGTTTGTTATTGTTGTTAAGAAAAATACATTTATGGAAGGACGCGCCCTTTCACAATTTTGATATATTTATATGTGTTTCATAATATAGAATAGATATAGGCGGATAGGAGAAAGATACAATAGATAGTTTACAATGAAACTTTCCTTTAAAAGACTCAGATGCATGTATGAATTTTGATGAAGTTAATGAAGATGTCTGAACTTGTGGCTTAATCTTGGTATCAACTGTTTGTGGAATTATACAGTTATCTGGTTGTCTCCATTTTTATGCTTTTATGTTGTTTAAATTGATACATCAAGCATATATTCAGTTTACTGATACACATTTGTTGTATTTGTGTGATGTAATTATTTGGTTCTTTCAAGTAAAGATTAAACCCTTCTAGTCAATCATAGCAACTAAAGAGTATTAATTGGATCAATAAGAAGAATCGCATAACTAGGATTGTCATTCTATCTCAAATAGAGTTTGTCAGTCATTTACTTGCACATTTATACAAGGTATAAACTACATCTGTGTGCCAAAAAGTTTGAATTATTGCCATCATATATTACACTTTTCTAGATATTCATTAGACTCCATACACCCAACAAGGCACTAGTCTCACGCTTTCATCTTTTAGAAATTATCCATTTTAATTTTTACATCTATTAACTGAACATATTCTAATATTACACATACACTTTATTAGGATTATATCTCTTCACTGTAAGATTGCCATTGTGAATAGATTGTTGTAAACAAAATCCAATTTCAATGCCAAATGTAGCAATTGTTATGTTGCTTTTGTCAAGTTTCATTAACCAAGCTATTTAGTGGGATGAATAAAGTTGTGTTATGACCCTTGGTCTCTTTAAAATAATTAGACAATATTAGGGAGATCAGGAAGGGGAGAAAACTAAACTCCTTCAAAATAGGGGTAGTTGTGGGTTTGTTGGTTTTCTTTGTATACTATATACTAGTTCCTCTAGGATAGATAAGTCAATGTAGAAATGAAAGATGTTTAATTATCTACCTAATATTGTTTTGTGTTTTTTAAATGGAAGAGATCTACAACTCTATAGAAATTTCTATATGCTAATGGTCCAATTATTAGACTATTTAGATCATTTTAATTGACTACTACATAATAGTTTATGTGTTGAAAGAATTGTTTCCATTCTTTGTAGTTTTTACATTGGAATACAAATAATATTTAATTTCATGCCAATATGCTTCTTTCATAAAGATATTTGTTTGATTTTTCCTTGCTATTTTCATCTTAAAATTTAAATAAATGTATTCTATAATATAGAATTATTTTCAAATTGGGACAAAAAGGATTCTGAGAGATATATTTAATCATAAATTTTACAATCATAAATATCATTTAATTTGTATGTTTTAACTTCAGTACTTTTAGTTAGAATAAAAATAACTTAAAGTTAAATATACATATAGTTAAATTGGCAAAGTTGTTTGTCCATTTTATTTTTTACATCTGTTAACTGAACACATTCTAATATTACACATACACTTTATTAGGATTATATTTTTTCATCGTAATATTTCCATTGTGAATATATTGTTGTAAAAAAAATCACATCACTTAAGTCTGCTTAGTTCACAAAGGTAGACCCACCTAGGTTTGGCAGCACCTGAAGAGAAGAAGGTTCAAACCATTTGGCCTTGTTTGTTACCCTAAAATGTATCAAGAGATTAGAAACCTAATGAGGTATTCTTACCTGCGTTTTTGAGAGTTAACAGCCTACAAACCTCCAAATCCACAAAAAGATTCCACTTGTACGACCAAATTCTTGCCAAACCCAAAAACCCTTATTTTAGACCAAAATCATGAGGGTTTATTGAATCTCCTACTTTCACAACCTCCAAGACCTCAAAACCAACTTAGACACAACCAATTAGGTCTATACATGGGTAAAAATTCATAAAATCAGATCACACATACATATTTTTTGAAACCTAGGCTTGAACCTCTCATTTCACATGCTTTTCTTCACAAAACTCTCGAGGACAACAATTATACCTTTTTTATTTCTCATCCTACTCCATATTAATGCATCCTAAAATTGCAATAGTATCCATGGGGCCTCTTACAAAAGCTACAATAATCACAAAAATTGTAAGAGCCCCTTTATATCATGTTTGGACTACAAAACCCTCAAAAATAGGGTAACTGGGCTGTATGAAAAGAAATGAAGCTTTCTAACTCAAATCAATGCCTTAAGCCCTCAAATTAGATTCAAATCAAAGGTAACACATATATTCACAACATGGAATTCTTTTCATGTCAAAATATGGCTATATGTGACCAGAAAGTGCTGCAAAATAGGAAAACATACATAAATTTTGAAGAAAAATACAGATTTTTGAATGTCGAGCTTGTATTTTAAATTGTCAACCATCAAAAACCTTAATAATGATCACTTTATGAGGTGTAGGTGCTCCTGCACCACTACCCCATCCAATATTTTCTCACATTACACAAAGCCACAATGTTTGTCCAAGATAAGCCAATCAAATTGGAGATGATCCTAAAAATGACATTGCAAAGGGTGATTGGTCTAAAAAATCTAAATGAATTTGAAATTATTTCACTACTACGATCAATATGTGATCTTTTATGAAATTTCCCAAAACACTATTCAATATGATCATATGAAAATTTCTAGGAGAGCTACAATAGTTGTAACATCATGAATTAAAATTAAACATTAAAAAGTACATCATGAATTTATTATGTAATGCATAACAATTAAAAAAATCATGAATTAATTATGTAACCACATAAGTCAAATATATAATACAATCGCATAACTCATACATTTCAATGTCATTAATCTTCTTCTTCATCTGACTCTTTGTCTGTATCATCTGATCCAAATTCGACATTGTAAGGATTGGTCATATCATCATCATCATTGATATCAGTTTCAATAATGTCATCATCCACATGGATATAATCTTCATGAACATTAACTCCTACATCATCATGATCTAGATCCTCCTCTTTGACATCTTCGTCAAGCACATCATCAACTAACTATTGATCCTGATTATAATCTACATCATCTTCTAGTTCTTTGGTATCTTCTTATTCCACCACATTAAACTTTACCGACCTTCCTCTTGGATCATCTGTAACAACATATGACCAACCCCATTTACCTAGAGCCTCTGAGTAAAATACCTGGTCACATTGGCTTGGAAGAACATAGGGCTCATTTCCAGCTTGCTCAAAATACCTTGTATTAACCATGGTAAATCCATTATCATGTTCAATCATAGTTCTCTCAGGATAATTTTCATTCAATTGTAGCCTATACCATAGGACGGAAAAAAAAATTAATTTGAAGGAATTAAATTCACACTCAAGTATATCATCCAAAATCCCATAGTATTGATTTTTTGAGACTTTTAGATGTATGCCACTTCTAGATGAAACATTAGTCACCTGAAAGACTGTAGTTATCCTAGAATCATAAGTTTTCTTCATGTCATCCAAATTTTTGATTCAAAATTTATGACCATTGCACCACATAGCCTTGTGGTGTTTCACCTGCAATATGTCAAACATGTAAAAATTATTGCAATGTCGTCAGTTGATAAACATATTTATTCTTGGCCGAATGTATGCAAAGAAAAAAATCTCAACATATATATACATCAATATAATTGAAAATAATTAAATAATATGGGTGATTAATATATTTATACGTACCTTTTTATCTCTTAAACCATATGCTAAATCAATTTCCCTTGGCGTAACATTGGAATCTCCATTATGATGAGCTTCTTTAACCAATGAAGCCACATCTTCCCATGTTAATGCACGACCAGATTATTGACATCGTTCAATCCATACCATCATCCAATCAAGATTGTTTGCGATGTACAAATGTAGTGCATCCCACTCTCAACCAACTGTATCAAAAAAAATTTAAATTCATAAATGACATATAATTAGTTAATTACCATGGTATACAACCTTAATTTATAATTGATGTATATTGAAGATTAATAATTAAATAAGTACAATATACATAAAAAACAAATGTAAAATGTATTCTAATTAATCTCCATGACCATCTTATAATTACCTGTCACTTTCCTCAATCTACCTTTCCCCATCAGGTACTCCCCTTTGAATTTATTAATGGATTTGAGATCCCAAATGCGATCTACATGGGTCTTTGTTGCAAACTTAGGAAGATATTCAGTAATGTACACCATGGTCCGGTATACCATATATCCCTCCACCATAGAACCCTCAGGATGTGCTCTTTGTCTAACCAAAGCCTTCAAAAATTTCAAGTGCCTCTCAACCATTCACATTGACCTTGTGTGTATAGGTCCACACAATTCAATCTCCTCAACTTGGTGTATGAGGTAGTGTTCTTGTGCATTGAAAAATGTCGAAGGTAGACACTTTTGTATTTCACACATTAGATGAGGAATTTTTCTCTTCCAATAATTTATATCTTCTTTATGGATTCCTTTAGATGACAACCATCTACAAGTGATTCAAGGCACAAATATATTAACGAGATTTAACAAAAATATACAATATATTACATAACAAGTAAAAAAAATGGCAATTATAAGATCTATACAATGAATTGAACAAATATCGCTACTTATCTCATGTATTTTCCAAGATCATATATAACTTGCTTGAAATTGTTGTTAAAGTTGTCTGGGAGAGATAGAGGTATGCCAATCACGAGTTTTCATCCCTGGCCCAAATTCACCTTTCTTTGTTATGATATTGTTTATGTTTGCAGCAAATCCTATGGGAAATCAAATTTTTCGTATGACTTCTTTATAGCATTTCTTTTCTGCTCCATTAATAACCAAGGAAGGGCACTTATATTAATTTGGTCTACATCGCTATTTAATTGAATGAAATTTTTCATTGCATGATTGGCTTCCTAAATGTCACTACAAATTTTGACAATTTTTCCTTTGTCATGCCTTTCATCCAATATTTTTCATAACGTTTCTGTCATATTCTTTCCAATATGCATTGTCTCAAACAAATGCACAACTTGTAGCTGCTCATAGTAGGGAAACCTACTAAATTGTCTAGGATAACTTTTCAATCCCTGTGGAAGTCGACCATTAATGCCTTGACAACCTTCATGAAGGATATAAGTTAAACAAATTAACTACGACAATCATTGTCAATTACAACATGAGTAAACACAACACAATATAAAAATATAAATTCAAAACATATCATATGATAGATAAACAATTTGATCCGATGTATAAACTTGACGATTAATTCTATTATATTCCAACTTTCATAGGCGAGGTGTCATTCTTCATGGTTTTGATGTAGTCTCTTCTTGTCCATTGAAGAGATATTTTTCAGTAGTTTGATACTTATGATTTATGTGGAGGAAGTGCCTATACTCATCAAACACCTTCTTTCCTAAACTTGTTGAACGATGAGATTTCATCTTTGGACCACAAATTGGACATGCAAATTTTCTCTTTGTTTGAAGACCTGCAAATCATATATAATTGGATTAAATATGTCAATTTTTATAATTATATATAATGAATAGATTATTTAAAAAACATGCATGATATCTACTTCATAAAATTAAATATCGTTAAAGTCATGCAGTCGAATGTTATAACATACCACAAAAATGTGTTAGCCTTGGGGCATCATGAATTATCCATACAAGCATTGCATTGAATTGAAATTGTCTTTGTCCTATTGGTCTAGATACGTCATACATAGTGACACCATTCCATAACTTTAGTAACTCATCAATAAGAGGCTTGATATATACATTCATATCTTTAACTTGGTACTTACCTAGTTGAATGAACATAAAAATTACATAATTATTATAACCATTTTATTGTAATATATATAAATTAATGTACATGACTATTAAATGAAAAAAATATAAGTCATTATACAAAAAATAAGACAAATGAGATGCTACTATGTTCAAGAAAATTGATGTAAATAAATACCTGGAACAATCATTGCCAACATTATGTGCTCCCTCTTTATTGACATCCATGGAGGAATGTTATTGTTGATAAAAAAAATAGGCCACACCGAGTAAATAGATCTCAGCTCTCCAAATGGATTGACACCGTTTGCTGCCAATGAAAGCAAGAGATTACGAGGTTCTTCTTTAAAGTGTGGCCATTTTTCCTCCATGTCCCTAAATGAAAAACCATCTGCAGGCATTCAAAGAATGTCATCTCCACTTCTATTTCGTGCATGGTAATCCATAAATTGCACTAAGCTTTCACACCTAAATAACTGTTGCATACGTGGAATAATGGGAATATAACGAAGAACCTTTCGAGGCACTTTTTTGGTTAGTTGATCTGTTCAATATCTACTGATATGTCATTTTGGGCATTCTATTGCAAATTCATGTTGTTTATGATATATAATATGATCATTGGGACATGCATCTATTGCTTGATACTCTATTCCAATATCTTTCATAATGCCAAATAAATCTCAGTATGAGTGAGGTAAAATATTTGATGGTGGTAACAAAAATTTACCAATCAATCTACAACAAAAAATAATTTGTTAATATAAAGAATATTAATGGTACATATTTCATCCTTTATTTACTAGTGATGAATTAACAACAATTAAAATAGATGAAAAAAGATGACATATATGACATACCTTAACATCCGTGAGATTGCTATGTTAGATAAACCATTCATAACCTTCAAGTTCTCCAACAACAATACAACAAAGAGAAGAGTTGTTTGGGAGCCTTCATAAAGGGGCTCGTATGCCTTCTCAAGTATAGGTAAATCATGAACATCATCAAATCCATCTCGATCAACATGATCAGTTGTGCCACTAAATGTGTCATGGATCAATGTATTTGTACCATCATCTTCAACTATGTTTTCTAGTGCATGATCATCTTCTTCCATAGGATCATTAACTTCATCTTCGATATTCATAGCTCCATGTTCCTCCGCTTGAAAAACCACATTCTCTGGGCCATGATAATCCATATCATATGCCCTAGGGCACCCCACCTTTATAATAATGATAGACACAAATAAACCATGATTATGATCAAGAGATTTTTTTATATATATAAAATGTTAAGACAATATAAAATTTACAAATTCAATCAATATAAACACATATAATGAACAACTTACCAATGGATGATAATCATGCCCCCCTTCAATGTGATCATGCTTCCTACAATGTTTCTCAGTTGTTGTGATTAAAAGTCTTTTCATCTTTAAGCCCTTGCAATTATTGCAAGGACAATAACATTTCCCATCACCCTTTCTTTTCAATCTAGCCCACAATCTATCAAGTGACTCTTCATTTTGTTCTGGACTAATATTATCTGACATGATTTTTCTTTACCAAGTTTGAATATTTAGATGTTTAAAAAATATCAAACTCACACTCCAATAATTTTTAATCATAGACAGGTAACAAAATCTAATAATTTTGATATTTTACACCCAAAAAAATTCGACATGCAACCACCCCTGCAAAAGAGAAGATAGTTTGAAGTTAATGACCCCAAAAAACACTTTAAAATGCTAATTCCAAAAATGATTAAATTATGATTTTACTATGATTTCCAACTGTTAGACTCCTAAAATCAAAATATTGAACTTGCACAACAAAATCTGGAAATGAAATTCTGAAAATGCACAAGTCTAAAAATGAAATATGATGAGATGTTGCTTTCGAATATGATTTTCAAACCTGGAAGTACAAATCTGACTTCACAAATGAATTCTGCAAATAAAATAGTATGGCATAATAAAGAGTTTCATTTGAAGTGGACCACCCTATTATATGCCTTGATAAAGTTAAAAGATCTATGAATTTTATCTACAATATAGCCTGCATAGTCATCAGTCTTATTCACATCCCTACTTTGGATATCAATAGGCAACACCATTAGATGACCTCCTTGAAATTTCAATCCATTAAGGGAATAATGAAAGGGTCTTCCTTAATGATTACATCCATCTGACAAAAAATAGTGTATGGCTGAATAAGGATGATATCATTTTGAAAGACTAAAATGATTGTTGAGACCGATCCTAACATATTTATGTTGAATACAATATGTACAAACAATCTTGTATAGACCTTCACTTCCACATTCTCGAAAAAATTGTTTTGTAAGGACAACACTTCATTTGCCTAGTTTTGTAGGTTAAGCTAAATCTTTCTCTCAAAAGCAACTTCAAATGTCTTGTACACTTCCATCTACTTATGAAGCAAGACTCTATCTAGATTGACTTCACCATTACAATAGTGCTTCAAAATATCATAGGGCCATCCTCTGGTTTTATATGTCAAATCTATTGCCATTTGTATTGAATTTTCTTCCATCCATGTAATTCATGTCTTTGGTTATAATAATTATTCTAGAATTCATATACAACTTCCTCCCTCCTATTGACATAGAATCAGTATGGAATACTATCTTGACTTTTAAGCTAAGTATTAAAAATTGGTTAGAGCTTATATAATGCAAAGGAGAATAAGAATAAATCATAAACTTATCAGCAATTGAAATAGATAAGGGGTCACTCTATTCCACACATATTCACATAGACAATGAACATGATATTTGGGGTTCCTACTCTTACTATTTTTTTGTTTATTTATATAATAATAAGGTTACACTGCAATATTTGTGTTCTCTTTTTATCTGATCTAACTCCTATTTCCTTTGATACATTCAATCATACTAGTATTGTGCTTCTTTTAATAACATTATATCATGGTTGAATGAAAATAATGTTCAATGCCATGAGGCCCAAATGGTATTCATGCATTGGTCTTGAAATGTCATCAAACTAAGACTAGTCATTGTTATATAGTATCAAAATTTCATTGATACTATTGGTCAGTATGATTTCTCATGTGAATTGATTAAATATTGATAACCTATATATTCATAGGGTCCAATCATTATGTTTGACAGTGTATTGGTCAGTTTACTGTCCAATGCTATTTGCAAAATAAAATATAGTAAAATATAAAACAACGATCTTTTCTATCTACTCCGCTATAAATAATAAAGACTTTAGAAATTTCCTTCCAATTTGAGTGTTGGAAGTCTTTATTATTTACAGTGGAGTAGAGAGAAAAGATCAATGTTTTATATTTTAATATATTTTATTTTTCATTGTATTTGATCAACAAATATAGTTTGATGATGATTCTTTGACTAGTGCTACAATATTAGTATCTTGGGGTATTATATATGCAAATATAAACTACATTTGTATGATGCTTGATGTTATACCCATGTTCACTAGTTATCACCATAATTTTTATTATTATGTATATGCAATATAGGGATACTATAGAGGTAAGGAGCAATGAGCAAAGAGAAAAGATTTAAGGAAATGGACTTCAAAGAAAGGCATGACACTTTACTATAGATTCCCAAAAGGAGATCACAGTCATGACTATTCAAATAAACAATGATTAGTCCATGTCATAACCATGAAGGGGGCATTGAAATTAATAATAACAGCGATAGGGTAGTATGACAAACTTTAAAAGATACATAAAGAAAAGTAACTGAGCAATCAAGAGGGCTTTTAAAACATCATAAATCTTGTCAAGGGTTCATTTTATTCATAGAAGTATGGTAAAATAATAAATATTTCCATCTCACAAAGTTTCAAAAGAGGACAACCTACAAGTGTATTAAGGAGTGCATGGACAATATCTCAAGGAGCTACCACAATTAATTTCTTCAGGTGTTATGCAAGGCCATTGAAGTCAAATGAATAAAATCATGCATAACCTAAAAGACAAAGGATAGTCAAGTTTCTAGAGGGAAGGTATCAAAAAGGATATGGGATCACTTTCAACAGAGATGTGATGCACTTTTATGTTTTTTGCTTTATTTTTCCTAATAAGGTCAAATACTTTCTTTTAGTGTCTGAATCTACCACATAGAGATTAAATATGCTTGTACTCTCAAATAAAGTTGAATTATATAAACAATAGTTAGATGCCTCCCTTAACACAAAGGACAATCTAAAGTACTAAGGAATTTTATATCCTTTATAAGAGATTTCTTTTAACCAGTTAAAAACTTGAGAGGGTAATACACAGGTTGCAAGGAAAGTTAAAAATTTATCATAAGTAGCTCAATCCAAAAGGAAAAAATTAAGCATGTAAAAGCATGAGTAGGATGACCAGCTTCACTAAAAGCACAAGTTATTTTTTATAACATCTTACCTAGATATTACTTGATAAGGTAAGGAGTGCTCTTTTCCACTCAGTTTCATATGGTGGCATATCTACACACAAATCACCAAATTGTCAAATAACTAAATAAATTATATTACTTAATAAAGCTATTACAACATGCCATTCATGTCAAAATCAACTCTTCTTACCACAAAAAGTTTGGTTTCCATTTTGATAGGTTCATCTTTTGATTCCTGTACCAACTTCTGAAGGAATTTGGCAGCTTATACTTCTACATGAGGAGACAATTTCATCTTGTAAACTATTCCAAAGTACAAAACAAATAGAAATTATATAATCTGCATGATAGTTATAGCTTGCTAGATGTTTGGCAGCGTCTAAAAAGTTTAAGTAAACTAAGAAAAATAGAGAGGCCTTGACCTTCATTTTTTCATTTTTTAGTTTGTTGCTCCAAATATCTCACAATATTTACAAATTGGTTGCTTTATTTCTTTCTTGTTCAAATAAAAAATAGATACACTTGTATAGAGTCAATATGAATTCAAGAACTTCAGGTAACAGATATACCATAACTACTTTTATAAGACATTGGCATCTAAGGTCTAAAATCTATTTTTTGAAACTTGGCAAAGGGAAAAATACATCTTTATGAAGTAGCCTTCAAAAATATCATAGCTAAATGGCTCTAACTATCCACTATCAAACATTCCCAATTCTTGTTCAACCCTCTAGGCCTGAATCTTGACAGCTATTTCACTCTGTAGCTATCCCTATGCCTTTGATATTATCTAGTTATGGCTCCCAAATCTATTGAAAATTGATCATTAGGGTTAAAATTGAAACCTTGCAAATATAATCTTTGTCCAAATCCATCAAGAATTTTCCATCAGTTATAAACAATTCCCTTATAAAGAATTTGTGAAGTCAGGTCTAAAATCTGGAAATGAAATTCTGAAAATGCACAAGACTAAAAATGAAATCTGATGAGATGTTGCTTTAAAATATGATTTTCAAACCCGAAAGTACAAATCTAAATTCATAAATGAATTCTGGAAAAAGACAATGACTACCCTCAACCTGGCGATATCTTCTTGAGTTTTTTCTAATTTTTCCCAACAAAATCGTCGAGCAAAATAGTGTCGCAATAAATAGTTGAGCTCATTTTTATTTATGCTAGCCACAATTTAACTTTGCAAGTTTGTCAAAATTTTGGTTAAAAATATTTGTCGAAAATTCGACGAAAATAAGGTTTGTTGAAATTCCGACGAACGTCGAGGATACAATTTAAAAAAATGAAAATTTTGCACAAGTACCCGATGATACATCTGATTTTATAGCTTTCATCGGATTTTGAAATCAAATGAGTTAGTGTTCATTAATATCATGCATGTTAGACTCAAAACGCAACATAACACATGAAGCATGCCTCTTGTAGTGAGAAGGAGTATCTGAAGCACCTAAGAGGTGTTTTAAATCATCCTCGTCATGAACATAGGTGCAGAGGGGAGCATCCACATCAAGAAATTTAGGGTGTTCAAGCGTAAGGGTGGTTCTTGATGTGTATGATATAGTGTTGATGTTGAGAGAGGGTCGTTGATTAGCTTTTGTGGCTTTAGAAAAGGAAAACCCGAGACCAGTTTTAGTTCCTTGCATATTAGGTTGTTGGGGATGGGCGACGGTATTGTTCTTAGGAGGGTAGAGGGTAAACTCAGGTTGGGCTGAGGTTGGAGGTTTGGGAAAGGGTGGGTGGAGAACGAAATGGGGCTAGATGAAATTGACATATTTTGTGTTAGTGGTGGTTTCACAACACACCATAGTGGATGAAGTAGGGGAGATGAAGTCTTGGAGGACATCATCTAACATACCCATATCATCACAATTAAAAGGTTTTGAAGACAAGGGAGGGGAAGGTGTAACTATAACATCACCAATCTTAGTGGATGAAGTGAGTGAGAGGAAGCTTTGAAGAGCTTCATCTAACTTATCAAAATCATCACAACTAAAAGATTTCAATGAGATAGTGTTCCTATAGTGAACAAGTGTGTGCATTGTATTAGGTGAGTTATCTTTGTTTTCAGGTGTATGTGTCATAGAATCTTCTTTGAAAGAACTATGAACTAAAGCAGAAAGGGAAACATGTAATGCTTTAATACTACTTAAGAATTCTATTTTAAGCTAGGAATAACCATATAATAGGGAAATCAAAATTGAATCCAACAATTAACAAAAAGAAACATCAAGTACAAAATCCGGAAAGTAAGTGCAGAAGATACTGATGCAAAATGCCTACTAGGACTAGGTCACCTAGGTTGGCGACTTAGTCTTGGTATGAATTTTTTTGAGTTTTTAATGTGTTTTCTAATGAGAAATGCAGATTTTTGAAGGTTAAGATGCAAAGATCTAATAGATATCTGAAATTTGTGTAGAAAGTGTTACCCATTTTTCACTTACAGCTCAAATCAGGTCGAACTTTTTGTTTTCTTAAGATTTAACAAAACAAAATGAGGTGCATTTCATTTTAGTCTTCCCTATATTGCATTTAGGTGTATAAACATAAGAATCAAGAAGCTTTTATTTTCAGTAATGGATTGTTTAATTTATACAAATGTATACAATATTGAAAAGATTTACACAAAATTGCTGAAAGGAAGTCTTTATTGATTCAAAGTTAAAATCTATCTCACACAAGCCATGAGATATAGCTTGTCTCATGTGCATAAAATGCAATATATACAAGAATGAATTGAAAGAAAATAAGATGCATATATAGGGAGGGAGGCCGGTTATTGTCTGATGGCTGGTTTGGGTCTCCCATCTTGCGTGATCCTCAACTCATGGTTGCTTGTTATGTGTCCTCTGTAGCTAAAAGTCTTTATATCCTGCACCTAAAAGAATTGCAATGGTTAGATCAGAGCTCTAAACAATAAACAGTCTCCAATCCTACATACATATCCATCGACTAATGTATAGACTGTCTTCTGCATGCATCAGACAAGCTATAAGTTACTCCTATCAAGTGAATAGAGGAAAAGAAATGATCATACATCTGGAATATATTTTATTTCTAATCTGTTTGTTTCATGTACAACAACAGGTGGAATCATGTGACTTGAATCAAATGAGTGGGGTAGAATGAGGCTCCCACAAGGGTTGATCCTGACTCATTATTTATGCACAATCTTTTAGGTATTTGGGGCATTCAAAACAGAATTACCATGTCATGAACGTGTTTATACAATGAAACTATAATGTCATTAAAACATGTTCAGGATCTTAAGGATATACAAAAAATGAAAATTACAAATAACCTTGGAGGCGTTGGCACAACATACTAAAGGATAGCTGCATTAGCTATCAATAGGGTCAGAGAGATTTCTTTTGGATCAATTGATAGCAACTTACTGTCATCACAAATGACAGGGAATTCCTATAATCTTGCTCTATATAGCATGACAAAAACATTGAATCAATAGTAGTTATGTACTGCATAATGAAGTAATTATGAAAGAGCCATCTGAAGTTATCATGAGCTGCAGGATAATCATGTCAGCAAAATGGCATGAAGACAACATGTTATGTATAGAAGGAGTTGCAGGTCTTTTACCTCAAGAGCAAAGGAAAAAGAGGATATTTTCAAATCATAAAAGGTGAAGGTTTACATAGATGACTGGAGTTTTTTGCATTGAGATATTAAACAACTGGAAATGCTAAAAGAAGAACTCAAGTTCAGGATAGAACTCGCGGTCTGAGATCATAGATACATTGACTGGACAAGGTCACAGTCAATAGTAACAGTCATTTCTCATGGTTTCCATTTCGTGCACAGAAAATGGAATCTATTATGTTTCAAATCCATATTAAGATCTGTCTTAGCATGACAATGACAGACCTTGTAATAGTAGTAGTGAAGAACCTTGTTAGGAGTGTTGTCCAAGTACAAATCCAAATGACAATCATGAGAAATATTGTTACTACTTTAGTGTTTTACAGGTGCAGTGACATTGGTACAACAAGAAGTTTAAATGGAAGAAAACAAGGTATAGAGAAATGCTTAGAAGTATCTGAGAAAGCATAGTGAAAACCTTAATGGTGGTGTGGGTTTGTGTATACCCAGAATCATGTACCAAATACAGGAAAATACTCATAGCTTACAGAGAGAAGTAATAAATAGAGGCGTGATTCAAGACCTAGAAACTCATAGCTAAAGGGCCAACCCATGAAATCTGCTAAAAATCATCAAGAAGATAAGGATATACAGTGCGATTTTCTCCAAAAGGCATTATTAGAACAAATATGGCACTGCTAACACCTGGGTCTACACTTTTTTAAGAGAATAGCAACCATTTTTCAGTAAAGATAAGCTTCTAAAGATTTTGTTCAGAATAGGGAAGCAAACAACAGAAAAGCCTTACCTTTCCCTGCCAAAGAAGAGTACAGAGGCCGCACCCAGCTCGTATAAAAAATGCAGGAGACTCCTCAATGATGCAGCCAACAAGGAAGAACAAAAAAATAAAGGCACAAATTCTATCTCCAGAATACAAAGATCTCCAATGGCGTGGCTAGAGTTCTGGAGTGTAGAGGAATCAACAGAGAATGCATGGAAATACAATAATTCTACCACAGAATTTTCTAGAAGATGTCATTTTTCTGTTCCAGATCAAACCCTCATGGCAACAACTTGTGCTTCATTCAGAAGCTTCAAATGGTAATGTGAAAAATGTATGGTTCATTTTTTTTGAGATTAGGGTTGAAACCCTATTTTTTCCATTGATTGAAGTGAAGCGATTTTAATCACTTTATTTATCAAAAATGTTAAACAAATTATTTCCCATGACTTAGACCTTGCCTTATGCATTACATGCGCCACCCCAAAAACCCTTAACTTGTGTTTCCACCATTTTTTGCATATAGAGGCCGAACTTTATACTTGTGTATTTCTTTTTTGCATTTGACTTAAAATGTAAAGAACATTAACTTGTATGATGATATTATAAATCATAAAGTTATGTGACTATTATAATGCAAAGTAAGATAAATACCTTTTATGCTTTTGCAAGTATGTTGGAGGGTATATAGGGAGGTTATACTTGAAATTCAGAACATGAGGAGAGTATGTAGGCATGTTGACTCAGTTTTGAAACCTTGGGAGGGTATCTAGGGATTGTTAGAGAGGATTCAGGGTTTGGATTTCTCTTCTCTCAAGTAGTTTGGATGCTTCTATTTTCAGTTGGAGTACTTTTTGAGGTTATTTGACTGAGTTATATGGTGGTTAATAACTTGGGAAGACTTTTTCCATGTTTTTGGCTTCTTTTGGAAAGTGGAGTGTGCTATTCTCTAGGCTATTTTTCTGGATCCGACCCATGGAGGTTGAGAGTTGTACTTATGAGTTTTGAAACTCATTTTTCAGTTAGTTTTTCTGCATGATATGAAAAACTTTTTTGGAGTTCCAGTACTAGTTTTTTGCTCTTTTTGCAGTTGTAACATGATATTTTGAGGAGATCCTTGTAGTCATTCTAATAATACAAGAGCTTTTTGGGACCTACTTGGAGTTGATTTTCGTATGCTTATGTTTTCAATTTGATGTTTCATGCTGAGATTTCTATTAATCCTACATGTTATATCTTGGAATTGTGTCATGAATATTTTGCAGCTGAATAGGTTATAGATTGTGAAAATTCATCTAGTTCATGCTTGGTTGTAGATTGTGAAAACTCTCTCTTTTCCTGCTAATTCGAAGCTCTAAACTAGTTTATTACCTGTCATTTAAACATTTTTATGCAGTTGCTTACTTGCCAAAGTTGTGTTTTACTATGCTTATTTTTATTAGCTTCATTGTTATGTGTTGTTAAATCAAGATATCCTTATAATTTTGGTGTATCACCTTAGAAATATCAAATACCTAGTTATTTTATTGTTTTCTTTTTTATCCTTTTACTTTTAAATTTTTTTAAGTCTTAAGTACTTTTAGGTGATTATCCAAATAGGAGTCGGCCTAGAACCCGGAGGTTTCACTTCATTCCAAGTGTCCCACGTATAAGTGAATTCCATGTTTTACCAAAATTGCTGAAGCTTGTCAAAATTCAGTATCGGGTGCAAATTTTGGTAACTAACAGAAAGCAAGGAAATAAATGAAAAATATGATGCTTTTTCACTAATGCACAATGAAAAACCCTAGGATTCTTGTTTACACAATGCAACATTCAATGCAATGCTAAATAAATACCTCCTAGGATGCAAATGTAATGAAAATTAGAAGTATCTAATGTGTTGAAATGCAGGTTCATCAAAATAAACCACAAAATTTTGAATGCTTTTGGAAATGGCAAATGAATGGGTGTAATGCCCCGCCAAGTAACCCTAAAGGAAGTTGCAATTAACATCTTAAGCGAACCAATTTTTTTTTATAAAGTGCATTTAACATACACATTCACTTACTAGTTAACAACAACCTCTAAGGCTACAAGGTTAGGATTATTAAAACCCACACATACATATTACATATAACTGTAGCATTATAACTTATGAAATAAACATCATACATCATAAGAATACCACATAACATAATAAGATAATCAACCAAGAAACAATCTCATAAACATTATCTTAATCCAATAGTTACATCACTCATTCCCAGAATGAGACAGTAGTACATAAGGTTACAATTACATAATTTCACCTCATAAACATAAGAGGGATAAAATAACTTATACAAGTTAAAATATTACAATGCAAGAATAACAACAAGAACCACGAGTTGTCCATCTATTTGTCTCGCCACCAAGTACTGAAGATAGATGGGGACCCAACGGTTTTGGTGCATGTTCCACCCTACCAATGTGGTACCCGAAGGCCCACCCCTATGCTAGGAGATAGTAACAAAGTAACATGGACAAAGATCTACTACCTCTAACCAAATGCAAACTATACTGACTCAAACTGACATAACCAAATAAATGCCATCAATAAGTACAAATCCAGTTCAACTCAAGTACAACACAAGTAAAAATCAAACATCACTGACATAGGTCACATTGCTTCCAGACATAAAATGGATCAAGTATGTTCAGAGAACCATACACATAAAACAATTAACAACAGTTGTCTTAGATAGAGTGTCATCACAAGGTTTGTCATGAGATCTCCTCTGGGCATTCTTCATAGGCTCCGACACAAGTAATCCTGGTGGCCTCAACCGAATCTCGGCACTCATACTCACTCATGCAGAATCAACTATCTCTCGTATAGACAAGATAGTTGATCTTGTCATTCCAAGTCTTCCCACTCATCCCAAGTCTAAACAAGCCCTTGTGTCTATGAGTGAGGTAAAATTATCTTGATTAGTGAGAAGTTAGTCCTAATCTTCTAAGTACATTATTTTAATTATCACTTATTTAAATCACTCCTGAAGGTTATCTAGTTTACCTCTTTGGGCTTTGGCACCTAACAGAAGCCACTCTTCTATTTGACAACACACACCCAAACAATCCACCAAGGGAACCACAAGTGCATACCAACTAGGCATCATAATCCACTCCAACACAAGGAGGATACAAATAATAGAACTCACTCCAAACGTCTTGGAGGCAACAAACACATAGTCCACTCCTCTCACGGGAGGCAACAAGATGAAACCACATAACAACGTCACTCCATACAAGGAAACACGGATCCCATAATCCGCTCTTAAACCAAGGAGGTGCAAACATCCCTGTTCGTGAAAACTAGGTAAAACTGAAAAGATGCCATGCACTACCCAAAGGAAAACAACTGGATGACATAAAGATTGAACAACCCTTATCCTCTAAGTTCTTCTGGAAGGCTTATAATTTAGGACTAACACTAAATCCCAAAACCAACAATGCAACTTCACGACATAGCAACAAAAGCATTCAAGTCATTAATCAAATCTAATATTTGGATTTCCTAAATCCATACTCATTCAATAGGTAGTGTTGACAAAGTCAAAAACACGATAACTAGATCATCTAAAATAATCATAACCTCTATTTCCCTTTTCATTATTGGAAATCTAAAACAATTAAACTTACTTCCCTTTACTGAATACAGAGAATTAAATCCTTTAAGATAATCATGAGGAAGATACTATTTTTGGATATACTAAATCCATATCTCTTTCATAATCCAATCACAATGATTCAATTAATCTAAATAGAAATTAATAAATCACATAATTGATTGCCTCATCAATAAAACAACTTCTTAATTTACTTTTAAATCGACACAAATCTATGCAAGTAAACTCTTTCCATTTTTTAACCAAATCTTACATCTCATTCAATTTTCTATTTAAAACATTGAATCACTTTAATATAATAACATATTGTTTCTCTATCTATTTTCCATATACACTAATCAATCCATTTGTAAATCTCTATTCAATAATATATTGCATGCATCTTATTAAAATAAAATACGATAATAAATTTTATACTTAATATATATATATATATATATGCTCCATATTATATAGACACCAAATATATATATTAATAAATTTAATTACATATATTCTTTAATATTCCATTCACAATGACTAGATTACTCTATGGAACTAAATAAAACATAATAACTATTTGTCTTTTTTAATACAGTTAGTTCCTAAATTTACTTCTAATGCAACCTAACACTATTACAAACAATCTTTTCAATTTTCTATCCGGAGTCTATGTCTCTTCAACTATCCATTTAAAAACATGCAATTTCATCAATGTATAAAAATATCTTTTGGCTTATCTATTTGACCACGCATTCATATTGTTTCTAATTAAATCTCATTAATTAAAACAATCATTTAAATATAAATATTTCTATAATTTTTCAATATATATAAATATCTTTTTCCTTATCAATTTTGACCATACATTCAAAACTTATCATTTAAATTTTTCATGCAAAGCTAAATTACACGCACTTAAATAAAACAAGGTAAATACTGATTGAAAATATTCATGGATATATATATACATTTCAATATGTTTTCTTCAATCATATTAACAAAATAAATATTTCTTTTTAAATCAAGTAATTACTTCTATTAAAAAAAATATCTTTTTCTATACATTTTCTACACGTACTAATCATTTCTTTTAGAACACTAATAATACCCAATTTGCAAACAACAGAATGAAATAATATAAAATATTATTTAGTCTCTCAAATGGATATATACCTTCAATATATACTAAATATAAATTAATATATTTAATCATTAACATATCTTCTATTCTTTACAGAATATCAAATTGTTTAACTCAAAATAAAATATCCCTTATCATTAATTTTCCAAAATATATATATATATTTTTCCAATTAAATCAAATTAATAATTGGACCTTTTACACATGAATTTAAATTCCATAATTAAATTTTAAATTATGCATTCTTTAAATTAAATATTTAACTTCTTCAATTAAACTTTAACATGCCATTTAAAATAAACAATAATTTTCCCATATGTTTATAATTTTAATTGCACTAATCTAATATACAAATTTTATTTAAAATAATATAAATAAATATAATACTTTAATATTATAAATTATAATATAAAATATTATTAAATAATATTTTAATATTATAATAACAATACATAAAATATTAATATTTATAAATATCAATTTATTATTATTTTATTTTTAGAGTAGCCATGGGAAAATAACTTAACAGCAGTCTCATGTTTCAAGCATAACTCAAAAACTACGATCTGGATATATGCGATTTTTTGACAGGGAGAAGAAAATTTCAAAATGCAAAAACCTTTTAAATTTATTGACAACCCAGTTTGTGTAAGTGAAGTTATAGGCGATGCAACTAAACCATTTTACCATGAAAAATATAACTATACTGCAGATTTTAAAATCCGTTTTTTAATAATAAACAGAAGGTTTTATTTTTTAAAAACATTCTAAATGTATTGTTCAATCTCTATGTTTGATTTCCAATAACAACACAATCTATTTCCCCAAATAGTTTAAATTCAACTAAGGTTTTCACAATTTTCACTCAAGAATTTTCACAAGCAAAGGCTATAACTTTGTTTAATTCTTTTCTTCTAATATCAAATTTATTTTTTAAAACAGATTTAACAAACAAATCTTTAATCATTACTATTTTAAAGAAAAACAATCAAGAACAATAAAACACAAAGAGGAAAACCTGGTACAAGAAGCTACAGGAAGAGATGAATTTTTGATGCAAGTCTCCTCCAAGGATTTCCTGAATTTTCTTCAATCCTCCAATGAATCCAATCCAAAATCCAACAAATGCAAACAATATTTCCTTCAATCAATCTACAATCAAACTTTCTTCAAACCCTTGTGCAAATTTTTCAAAATTTCTTCCCTACTGTAAAAATGTATTTTTTTCTAAATTTCTTTCTGCTGCCCTCAAAATTAAAACATGTATTCTTTATAAATCAAAAATACCTAATACAACCCTAATTCACATTACATGCAAATTAGATATTTCAATTTCAATTTCAATTTCAATGTTTACAACCCTAATTCGCATTACATGCAAATTAGATATTTCAATTTCAATTTCAATTTCAATTTCAAATTTCAAATAATAAATTAATTTCCAAAGTTGAAATTCATTTCCCAAGTAAACATTTAATTACAATTTCTAATTTAATTCCCACACGTTGAAATTAAATTCCAAAATTAATTTTAATTTTTTTATTTCCTTTCATTCTCTTACATCACGTTTAATTAATTAATTTAATTATTTAATAACTAAATTCAACCCCCTTGGATTAAATTTAATTAATTAAATAAATTAAATATAATTAATTAATTTAAATATAAACTTTTATCCACATTGCATAATTTAAATTAAATAACCATCAACATGATTTAAATGCAATTATTCTAAATATTGATTAAATAAACACGCACCTTTCAGAATCAAATAATATTAAAATAAGGTAAACTATGACTCAACAACCATGACTGATGACACACTAAGGCCAGGGCATAGACTTGACACATGTTACCTAGCTACTATCTCCCGTTCAACTTAACCGTTGGATCGACACGCTCAAACTTGTGAAACCAGGGGGAGTCAATGTCCTGTACCTGCAATCCTGCAACCAAGTAAACAACATCATACAATATATCCAGCATATAATACACACCGTGAAGAAGGAATTACGGATTCGCAGGGCGCTCGCAAGCGAGTGATACGAACTCGTCCTCTTCATCCATACACTCATCAAAACTGACACTTCCATCATAATTCCAATAATCTCATAATAATATCTCATGCTAACTCTACAACATCATTAATCCATAATGCATGTGAAACAATAATCAGATAACCACATCCCACAATAATAGTTGTCGCTCAATAGTAGCGATCAAAACATCATAACAAAATGTATCCAGTCTCAAAGTAACTGCAACCGAACATAGCATAAAACAAACCGAACAAGAAGCAAAACAGAGGGGTATTACAATGGGTCTTCTATCACTTTCTAGGGTTTTCACCCAGAAGGAAGAGAGGTTTCCTTTTCCATTCATGGGGAGCATTAAATCTTGCGATTCGTTAGATGTTTAAGGATTGAAACCCTAAAGGAGCGAGATATGCAAATGTGTTGAAATGTACTATGAAAACTTAACTACTTAACCTAAACTAATAGCATTTATGTTGTTGGAAAATACATGGTGTAATGCAGTAGAAATGATGGAAATAAGAGTAAACTAATCTAACAGAACATAAAAGTGCACCTGGAAATCGAAGAGGGCTGAAGCTGAGATTGTAGAGGTCACTAGAATTCTAAAAAATCAGGGTTTTGAACTACTTGGAACACTTACGCCAACTGGGGTGACCTAGTCCCTTTTTGAAAAATCTGCTTCAGAGGCCATTCTAGTCAACCGAGTCCCTGAATCTCAAACTTTTTGTATCGGAAAGCCTTAATGGGACTAGGTCGCCATTATGGGAGACCTGGTCCCTTTCTGCTTTCTAGTAAACAAAAAGTGGACTCGGGTGCCTTAGGGCTATATTTTGCTTCTCTACGGGAGTCCTATCTGAAACCTGCAATATAACCTGCAAAAAAGAATGTATTTATGTTTCTAATGTGGGGTTTGCCTTAGTCAAACCCCTAGTTGTATTTAAACTTGAAATGAAATGGAAATCTGTAAAACCCTAGCCCTAAGTGTGTCTAGAACTAGGAAAACTTGAAACAAAGCAAAGTCCTATTCTATTATGCTAGAATAAGATGTGTGTAAAGGATTTGAGATGATGCAAGACTCTAAGCCCTAGAAATCTTACAACATTGCAAATAAGAACAACAAGGAATGAAAACGATATGTAAACCTCAAATCTGCAAATGGGTTGAAGGTAGAAGATGGAGGCACTTTGAAACCAGTCTTTAGGAATGATTTGGTGACTAGTTGCACCTCCTCAACCTAGATTTCTCTATGAAACTCCATAGGCATCCATCTCCAACCTTGTCAATGTGTGATCTTGAATGTGAAGTGAGCTCCAATACCTGTAAAAAGCCCTAGTTTTTGCTATCCAAAAGCTTCAAATTTGTTGTGTGAGGGATGAATCTTCTTGAGGAAGATGTTTTTGTACTTGATTTTGGAGTTGAGTGTGAAAAATGAGAAAGAGAGAGAGAGAAAATGACCTAAAAACATGTATATATAAGAAAATTGACCTAACTGTCAGGAATTTTGACCTAAGAAGCCGACAAGCATCGGGGATTTTTAGCTAATTATTCATTTTCTTGCTTAACACTTGAAAAATCCTCAAAAAGGACTAGGTCACCAACTTGGGCGACCTAGTCCCACTAAGGGATTTTTGAGTGGGGCCGGTACTTTTGAATGTGTTTTGATGCATTTTTTCAGGGGTTGAATGATCCCTTGGGTATATCAGGCCTCCAAGTCAAAATTAACAGCCTTAGGGGCCTATAAATGTTGTTTTAGTGTGAAATTTGGTGAAACAAGACCTAAAGTAGGACCAAAATGGGCACAAAATTGTCCTTTTCTTCAAAGGTATACAATTTTTGGTGACACAGGGCTTTGTAAAGCAATATGATTCTCCTTATCCCCCGCCCTCCAACACTTTTTGGAGTGCACACTTTCTCCCAACTAACTAGAGAGTCTATTTTTCTCTTCAGTTCTAGACCACATGAATCTTGTTTGAATATGTTCTATTTTTCCCCTATGAAGGCCAAAATTTTGAAGAGAGACAAGTAATAAATAGGGATATTCTGTAAGGAGGCTTTTAACAACCGAATCTTCCTGGCTATGCTAAGAAATTTCCCCTTCCAACCAACCAAATTCTTTTGAATTCTCTCAATCAAATGGTTCCAATAATTGTTTTCCAACTTTCTAGAAATTAGAGGTAGCCCAAGGTAAGCTGTTGGTAAGATAGCTTCCTGAAATCCCAAGATCTTCACCTCTTTCCTTAAAAAATTTTTCAACATTAAAGAAGTATATCTTTCTTTTTTCAATGGTATTAATGTTAAGGGTTATAATATTTAGAATAATTAACCTTGGAAATTATATATTCTAGAGAAGTGATTTTTAGGTAACTTAGAGTTAAGTCTAATAATGTATAATAGAAAGAAAAGGAGAAGAAAATCATGCATTTTAAAATAAAACTAGAAAAATAGGAAGATGCATAGGTGGAAGAATAATAGTTTGGGTAGGAGGATATAGAGGAAGAAGGTTCAAGTTTATAGAGTTCAGAGGAAGAAGAGGAAGAGCCTCTTACTACAACATTGCATAGGATTAGAAGGAAATTCCAACCAATCATTAGTTATAGACCACTAAATTTCTATTATGTATTTGCTTTATCTTGTATTGATAGTGAACCTAGATTATTGAATAAAAATATTTCTTCAAAGGAGAATGAATCTTCGATGGAAGCCATGGAGAAAGAGATGATGGCCTCAGATAGACCTGAGACTTGGGGTCTAGTTGATTTATCTAGGCAAAGGAAAGCCATTGGTTAAAAATAGGTGATTGAAAATAAACTTGGAGCAAATGGGTAGTTGGAAATGTACAATCCAAGGCTAGTGCCAAAAAATTTTGACTCCCATTTTGAGGGGGTTTAGGTTATATGAAGAGGTCTCAATTAAAAATAGTTTTTTAAAACCTTGATAAGGGTAGAGTTAAATATTGGGACTATGGGAAATAGGGCCACACAAATGAGTGTGGAAAAAATAAGTTTTCTAAATATTCCACTAATGGTAAAGAATTTGATGATGAAAATGATGATTTGATCATTTGTGCTAACATTTCTAGAAATGACAACACATTACTCCTCATGGAGATTGATTTTATTCATATATAGAATATGGTTGTATTTCACATTAGATTATTGCAAATGGAAGCTAGAACTTGTGTTTAGTAATGGAAGAGTTAGATCTCTCATAGGTGTATAAAATTTACTTTTGGTTTAAAAAATAAATTATGTTAAGAGTGCACTTCACATTTTATAGGCATGGTTATAGATTGGAAAGAGGGAATCTAGTACCTGACTAAGGAATCGCTATGTGCAACTTTGTTAAAGCTTAATGCATCTACTTAAATTATATATCCACCTATATAACTATAAAAATTGATTCATGTATGTTGTGGTAATACAAGATGGATTGTACTTGTGAAAAATAGCTTAAGAAACTTGTTATTAAAAATATTGGGCATAATTTATTTTGTTATTCTTAAATTTTAATTTTTGTGATTACTGTGTGTTGGGTAAATAGAGGAGTAAAATTTAATTCTAGTAGCACTAGAGCATAAGAATCAATGAAAGTAATTCGTAGTGTTATATTTTTCCTTGTAGATGTTTCTTGTACTGGAGAATCTTATTATTATGTTTGGACTTTATTGGTGATTACTCATGATGTACCTGGATTTATTTTTTGGGGAATATACCTATTCTTTTAGCAATCTTAAGGATTTCAAATCTCTTGTTGCGAAATAGATGGATTAAAAAATATAAATATTAAGGTTAGATAAAGGAGGGGAATATTGTTATAAAGAATTTGATGGAATTTGTAGACATGTAGGTATTGCAAAGAAAAATTTAAATCTATATACACCATAAAAATGATATTGTTGAGAGGATGAAAAGACACTAATTAATAGACTTATAAGCATGCTAAGTAGTGTTGTATCAGATCAATATTTTTGGGTTGAGGTTACAATTAATACGTTCTATTTAATTAATAGATCACCATGCTATGCTTTAGTTGATAAAATATTATATGAATTTTGGACAAGTAACAAACCTTTTATCTCACACATTATATGCTTTTGGCTATGAGGATTTTGGTCGTGTTCCTAGAAAAGGATGGTGTAGGTTTGATTTTAAAGATAAAAAATGTATTTATTGGTTATGGAAATTATATTCAGGATTATAAGTTTTGGAGTTATTTAACCTTAAAAATGGTATATTTTAGAGATGTGGTCTTTAAGAAAATTAGAGTTAAATATTGTTAGGTATAACCAAAATAAAACAAAACCAAGCTATACATTTTGGAACCAAACTAGAGAAGTGGGAAGATGCATATGTGGAAGAATAATAAGTTGACAAAGATGATGTAGAGTAATAATAAGGTTTAGATACATATAGTTTAGAGGAATAATAGGAAGGGCCTCTTATTGCACCCATAGGTCCACAAGGTAGTGAAAATTAATTAACAATTACAACCTACCAAGTTTTTTTTTGTGTTTGTTTTATCTTGTATTGATAATGAACCAAGATCTATGAAGAAATTTCTCACTTTAAAGGAGCATGGGTCTTGGATGGAGGCTATGATGGATGAGATGAAAAAATTGGATAATTGTGAAACTTTGGATCTAGTTGAACTTCCTAAATGAAGGAAACCCATTGGTTGGAAATGGTCATTCAAGAAGAAATTTGTTGTAAATCGATAGCTACAAATCTACAAGGCAAGGTAAGTGAAAAATGGTTACTCCCAATTTGAGGGAGTTGGTTTTTATGAAACATTTATCTTGTTGAAAAATTCACTTCTATTAGATTCCTAATTTCCACTTTGTTGTTTATGAGTTAGAAGTAGAGAAAATGAATGTTATAATATGAGACTTTTCCCCCAAAATGAAAAATAAATTTATTGTGTAAATGAATCTTTAAAATTAAAAGGGGGAGGAAAAATAAATTATTTATAAATGATCCTTTGGTTAAAATTGGATATTACAAGAATTATTCATTCTTCGTGAATAGAGTAAATTACCTATTAAAAATGCAAATATGTGTTTAACAAAACCCTTTATAAAAGAGCTTTTTTTAATCTAATTAAAGGGTATGATAGTTGGATATCACCCTTGTGATATTATATAAACCCATGAGGGGAAACCAAGAGATCAATCAAGGAGATCACTTGAGGAAGAAGGTAGTTTGGTGGGATCTAGGAATTGGAGAAGGGTCATACAAGATATGGCTAGATCAAGGTACATGGTACACATAGGATTGTCCTAGCAAATTTTGTGATGAGTGGTTTCTTTATTGTACATGTTTTACATGATGTGTTCTACATTGATATATTTCCTCCTAAAGTGTGTCATAGTTAAGAGGGCGAAGATCACAAAAAAAATCCTTTAGTGAGGGTAGCCATTAGTAGTTTGATTTAGATGTCTTGAATCTATTGCCATTAAAATATATTTGAAATTATATGAATTTTTTTGTTTCTTTACTTTTGATCAAGTTATAAATATAATTTATTTAAATTACAATTGATTATAGTATAATAAAATAATAAAATCTTTAAATCAATCATATTAAGTCTGCTATGTAAATATATAAACAACTTTGCAAAAGATAGAACTACATTTTAATATTAGATCCATGATATTGGCTCTTGCAATTATAACTTTTACTTCTCAGGAAACTAGTGTTTCTTAGGCCCCTTATGTCTTGTAACAAATAGTGGGATAATGATCTATAAATTTACATTTGGTCTAATATTTTGAATGCATGATTTTCCAATATACATTGCATTTTCCCTATGTGATATCACCTAATCATATGTTATTCAAAATACAATCTAAGGCTACAAATTGAAGGATTTTATAGATTTATAACTACCATATATATCATCTATTTATTATGTAATCTTAATAGTCTCACATTCATACCTATATCCATTACATGTTAGTTTTCAACTAATCCTTTTATTTCTATTGCCAATATGTGACTATTATTCACAGTAATGCTAGTGTACAAAGATAATTATGTTATTTATTACTTCAATTGAAATTGGATTCAATTTCTACTTGTTGATGTGAATAAACTCAATGATTATACATAGTAGAATATTTTTTTATACCCACATTAGTGCTTGATAATGTAGGATAATTGAAGGGGATAGATAGGAGAATGGAACACATAGAAAAATAAGAGAAAAACTATGTGGGATAACTCGAAAGGAGTGAAGCCATGTTGCTTCATCTCCATTATTTTAATTGTAAAATTACTAGCTTACCACTTCTTTCTTGAGGCTTTCTAGGAGACAATAGAAAGATACTATTATCAAGAACACCACAAACTTGTAAATGATTTCCAACATATCATGGATGTGTTGCTTCTTCAAAAATCCTTGATTGTTGTCTTCAACCAACTTAGCTATGTAGCATAAATTATTATTTAAAATTTTGTTAAATGGCTGCTCTTGGAAAACCTAGATGCCATTCATTGCTTTCCCATCCATCTCACAACATTTTTATTTTATTTTATGCTAACAAACAAGAAGTAAAGTTGAACAAGAGATCTTGATTGAGAAGGAATTGAAGAGACACTATTTTTTACCACTATATTCTTCTTATGTGTTTTGTCAATGGCAAAATTAAATGATATTTTTTTAAGGAACCCCTTTAGTTATGTTCAACCCCAAGGCGTCTAGATCACCCTAAAACCATTTGCAATCAAATTGATTTCAATTCACATACTTAGTCAATTCAATTAATAAATGAAGTTAATGGAATAATAGATTTTTTTGAATATTATATAATTTTTTTGAATGAACAATATATTCTTTAAAATGAATAATTTTTATGATTTGAATACTTATTACATCATATTTGTTGTCATTAGTAATTTTTTCTTTAATTCATTAAATGTACTAAAATTTATTTCGTTACATTCACTATTTTTTGGAATTAAACTTCTTTTGGGTAATTTACTCAATCCTAACATCCATGTTGGTAATCATTCTTCCAAACTTTACATGAAAAATAAACAATTTAGGCTAAAAGCAATTTTATAGATTCCATTTTGCCAAAAATCACTCAATTGAATTCATCCAACCATCACAATTAGTATGCCAATATTTAAATCATGCTTGAATTCAAGGAATCTTGCTTTGAAGTTCTAACCAAGGTTTTAAATAAGTTCAACATTCTCAACTATAATATCAAGATTGTTTTTATAAGGGATTCTTAGTGCCACAGTAACTACTGAAAATGTTACACAATGAATTATACAAGTTCTAGATGAATTTAGGAAATATTTTGAGAGGATTCTAGTGAATTGTAGAATAACCAAAAAAAAAAAGGATATATTCCTTAAATCTACTTCTAGTTTATTTTTCTTTTTGAGCCTCCTAAAACTTGCTCATGATCTAATGTTTATGAACTGATATTTGTTTTGTAGTAGCTATCTATTTAGTGGAATATGAAGAAAATAATATATGACCTCAAGATCTTTATGGTTTTAAAAATGGTGTGGCATGATTAAAATTATTAAGGAAGTACAAATTGTGGTAAGAATTTTAAATTATATCCAAACTGATACAGTCCTTACCAATTTCAAAACAAGTAATATAGAAAATGAATTAAACCTTCTTAATGGTGGACACATACATGATGTAGTCCATGCAATTTCTAGTGCTTTGAGGACAATTTTTTGGAAGGAGGCATTTTCAAGGGTATGTGTCCATGTACATATCTTTCCTTTGTTTATATACTCTCTCATTTCGTAGACATAGAACCTCTATTTTTTTTATGAATTATATTCTTTATTTATTATAAATGTTTTTTGATTATCCGATATTGAAACCATGAGGCATAACTTTACATATGTAAAAAGTGACATGGTCAACAAGACTTTAGAAAGATTGTTTATCCATCCCTTAAGGTGGACAATAAGATTATCATTTTTGACAAAGAATTAAAAAAGAAGGTTAATTACTTGTTAAAATGGTTTGGGTCTTTTATTATTATTAAGTATTTACAAAAAGGTTTTTCTAAACTCTAATGAACTTACATTTTAGGAATTTGATTAGTGGATTTAGTTTTAAGATTTATTATGTTTGATTGTTTATTTTGAGGATTTAGGAACTGCATACCTAGGTCTAGTATCAATTTGTTGACTTTTTACACTATACAATCTTAATGGGTACACTTTTTTGTTCTTGCATGGTTTCATTATTAACACACATGTATATGTGTACACTTGATTATCTTATATTATGTTTTTGTTTGTATATATCGTACATTTATAATAAGATAATTCATATATAACACATGAAAAAAAAACTACATATGACTTTGTCTAGACCATAAAAATAATGGTTTTATATTTATTTTCTCTATCTTGACCATGCATGCTCTAAAAAAACTACATTTATCATATATAATTAGCCATTGTAGAACACTCCTACACAAAACTATACACAACTGTTCTAATATCTATCTTTTGGGATATAATTTACCCCTCTTAATGTTGTTTGAGGAAATAAATCCTAACCTTAATCGCAATATACCCTATTGAGTATGATGACTATCTCACAACACCCTTATGTGCTACCCTTTCCTACCATGTCCTCTCTCTACACTAGTATATTTAATACTCCACAAGCTTTAGAAGTCACTTTGGGTTTCTTGGTCACTTTTATGAT
Source organism: Sequoiadendron giganteum (assembly GCA_007115665.2). Taxonomy (NCBI): domain Eukaryota; kingdom Viridiplantae; phylum Streptophyta; class Pinopsida; order Cupressales; family Cupressaceae; genus Sequoiadendron; species Sequoiadendron giganteum. The sequence goes on along the minus strand of CM021108.1, from coordinate 211,721,903 downwards.
ATGTGATTCTTAGCATGCTTATTTTTGGAGATCTTCCTTTGTCTCCCAGCTTTTTATTCTTGTTTGGAGCTCAAGGAAACCACTTTTTTTTTACACTTTTAGTTTTAATGGTGGATATTCCCCTCAACACCCTATTGATTATCTCTTATATGCTACATTATGGGTCTACTTGCTTCATTTCCTTATATTATAGTTTGGTGTGTTTTTGATGGATCCATGCTAAACCTTATGTTATACCTTGTGTTGTACATGGGTCTACAAATCCTCTTTCCTTCATTCTCATTATTTCTCTCCAATAGGCTCTAAGTCATCGAGGACATCCACTTAAATTTGGCATTGTACTCTTTGTATGTTCTTGTGTCCATGTGACATTATTGTTTATTATGCTTGAGACTGGGTTTTTTATTTTCCCGTATGGTTTCTTTAATTATTTTTCCTCTTGAGTTATATCATTTACATTGATTGAAACTAGCCACTCCATTACAAAGACAAATCCATCATATGCCTTTTTCTCTCTATAGTTAGCTTTATTTACTATTATTTGTAGAGATCCATAAAAATGAAGGAAATCAAAGAAATTTTGGGTCCACATCAAACTATTGATGAATCTCGAGGTAATGGAATCACAACATTTTACGTATATATATCTAGTGAGAGAAATACACCCTTGAGTTTTGATCCATCCAAATGCATTTGTTTTCAAATATGTTGTTGGTTGATTTTGACTCAATGATATTTAGAATGAACTTATAATTTTGATTTTCCTCTCCTTATGATGGGGCTTATGCTTTTTTTTTCTTGCTTTGGTTTTTCAATCTCCTATAAACCCTAGTCATCGCAAATAGGTACTTTTACTTGATTTCTCTCCTAGTGACCAACTTTCTATCTAGATACCTCACAAAGTCATTTCTTCCTATAAGAAAATTATCATACCTCAAGAGAAAATGTACAATGGCTATTTCCAGATACAATGATTGGTTAACCCTTATGGTTGTGTTTTATTGACTAGTAAAGACTACTAAAACCACCCATTACCAACTTCAAGGAGCTCCTAGCTACACCCTCCTCTCCGCCTCCCACTACCTATTCTTGATGCTAACAAGCCATGTTGGGATGAAATCATCAAATCCCACATCCCATTTTATGATAAAATCTATGTAGCATAATGTACTATCCTACCAACAAGTTCTAAAAAAGGTGTGGTGTTAACTCTTGATGTCTTCCTTCTGGTCTTGAGGCCTTATCAAGAACTAATTTTGGTTCCTTATGATAGCTTATTTTTTTGATTTGTTTGTCATAGAGCATTTTTATTGTTACTTGTAGAAAATTTATATAAATAAAGCATAGAAGCTTATTTATCTCTACGCAATCTCAGTTAATTTTCACTTTACTCAGACTACTTGATCTACATACTCTTTTTCACACTACAACCATCAATATTAAGATTTTTAAATCATCATGGGAATCTAACACATGTATTTCACTTTGCTCCTAGATCTCTTTTCAACATTTCCATAAGCACTTCTCTAGACTTGTTAATAGAATTTGATCAAGGAATTACTATAAGTTTATTATAAATTGCGTACAACCTTCTCCTTAATATATTATAACTTATGCTTAAAGATCCTAGAAAATTATTAATAATATTTGTTCTTTCGTTATGGAGATGAGGAACCCTACATTGGTAGGGTGAAAGTTTATGATTTAATTAATTATCTTACACTATTAAGAATTTAAGGTACATTAATAAATAATATATCATATTTAATAGTATTTAGATATTTTATTATTTTTATTAGGGGGAAAACAAGTTTTGAAGTGGTCTCAAAACTCTTTACAACAAGAGACATCCAACACACAGTCATAAAATAGCAAAAATAAAAATAAAAATAGTTTACCGTAAAACAACAGTCAAGCTGTTACACACCAAAAGCAACCAACACATATACATTTGAACCCAAGCTTTCAACAAGACAAACGAAGATGGTTAATTACGCAGCCCCTGAACCCTTCCTAATGCTTTGAGCAACCAAAACTTGAATGTAGAAAGTTCAATCATATTTAGGACGACCACAATTCCTTCAATACAATCTTCCAAATAAAATATATATTGTTATTGCTTATCGAACCTGTATTTTTAATCTTGAAACGAGTACAATTGTAAACCACGTTGCTAAAGATTGGCAAGTAAAAGGTTTTAAATCAAATTGTCAGCAAAGGTGAATGAATGAATGAATGAGATTTTAATATCATCCACGAGACTGAAACGGTCTAAGGGACCGATAATCACAAAGAAGAAACTACGTAAATTCCAAATTCTTTTCGATGTTGGACCTTCTGTTATGAATTTTGACTAAAAAGCTGGCAGTCATGTTGATCTTCTCCTCGTCGAATAACTCATGCAGATTGACAATCCTTAAGTGGTCCACATATTGAGTACGGAGATCCCCATAAGCTGTGCACTCCTTGATAAAGTGCCATTCTATCTCCACCGCTCCTTTTCTACAAAACTTGCAAATTCTGTCCCCCCATGTTTCTGTAGGAATAGTCCACCTTTTGGTCTCACACCTAAAATGATGAGACCTGGTCCTCAACTGAACAATTAACAACCTTGCTCCTCAACTGAACAATTAACAACCTTGCTTTCCCTTTAATAGTTGCCCCTAAGTTTTTTACCGTGTTCCCAAATTAGATTGAAGGAAAAGACATATTAAAGAATCCCTCCAGTCTTATCTGAATCAATAATCATAGCCGTAGGCAGTACGTACAGCCAAAAATTTCCAGGTTTCATACTGTTTGCAAGAAATGCAATCTGATTGAAATGGAATAAGACGGTTCAAAAGGCTGCAAATAAGTTGTAAGTTGTGGGGCAGGACAATACACAGAAAGATTACTACCAATCTTTTTCATCTGTACGCAGATGTAACGTCCAAAGATTTATTGGGCCTCTCGTATTTATGGGTTGATGGGCAACCACGTTTCATGTTGATCTATGACAGGATTTAATTCATCTCCCCATTTATTTCCATGAAAATGGTGGAGAATCTTCTCCGTATGGTACTTACACAGATGCACACTGTTATGACAAAGGCATTTTGTCCATATTCCTTTATTTTATTTTCTTCTGGTATATCTTAATGGAATATATTGATTTATTTTAATCATTCTTAAAAGTTCTCGTGGTCTCCATATAATGCACATTGCCTCATACAAGCTTTCATGGTCTCTCTCTTTATACCATGATAGCTCTACAGAAATGTTAGTAGTAAGAGAATGGAGATTGGTATTTTGAAATTAATATTATATTTAATATAGAAATTAAATTTAAATATAATCATTCGTTAGATTGTGAAGATGGAAAAGTGGTGTTGAAGATATCAAAAATTAATTTTTCATTGTGTTAATTTTTTAAGATTTATACAAATGTATGTATTAGAAAATTATAAATTGATCAAATTTTATTCTATTTTATTTATGCAAATGTAGAACTAATCTTCATGAGTACAATTTTGAATTTGATGCATAGAAATGAACAATAAATCGTAAGACTGGTTTGACAGAAACTAAATGTTAGAATTCGCTTGCCTTGACCTTCTGATATTTGAATCTGATAAAGAATGGGCAATGTTCACAAACATCACATTTTCTTCAATTAAACCTTCAAAATGATCAATTCCACAACTTTAAAAATATACTGAAAATTCCCTATAATATATTGCATTAGAATACCTTTTTAAGAACAACCCTTCCCTCTTAGATCCCATAATTATAATTTAATCTAGATAACATAAAGAAGATCCCTATCCAACTATCAAAGAATATGTAAGAAAGGGCCCCAAATTGATTGTAATAGGATGTATAGAGACTAAAATGATGTAGACCACGTTGCTAAGGATGGGCAAGTAAAAGGTATCAAAAGAAACCATCAATAATGTGAAGGAAAAGACATTAAAAAAATCTCCTAAAAGCCAATAATTATGGCCGTAGATAATATGCTCTAAATATGAGGCAAAATTTCCTGGTATTCCTTATAGTTTATAAGAAAATGCAATTGATTGAAATAGAATAAATTGTGGGGTAGGACTGAAACAAAAGTTTCCCATCTTATTCATTTATTTGCAGAATCTCCGTAATGACCAGAGATTTATTTGGGCCTACTAATATTTATGGATTGATGGGCAACCACACAGAGGATATGGCGCGGCTCCTCACTTATTACATGGAAATAGTAGATGGATAGTCTACTTAATGTACTTCACAATGAAAAAAGGTGGTTTGTCTTGCATAGTTTTATTTTTATTTTCTTGTGGTAGATTTAATGGAGTAGTTGGAAAAAATTTAGTTGGTTTACATTGATGGAAAGGTTGTAAAATATTTTTGAGTTGTTGGTATTATTTTATTTTATAGATTTTAAAATGTTTTATTACATATCTTTACAAGTTAATATCAACATATAAAAATAATTTATATTTTTTAATGTAATTCATTTCTTGATAAAGTAGGAATAGCATCATATAAATTATTTATGATTTTGATCAATGAAACATTATAGCGTTTATATGTAAGTTTCTACATAAATATCTATTTATTATATTTTACAATATATATTATTCACTATAATAGTTGCAAAAATTTGTATCAATATTCCACATTTGCTACTAGAAGGGATTGGTGGAAGATTAGTCTCAACCATCAGTGGCCCTTACCACACCCCAGCCATTAAGAAACATGAAACAAGTCCATAGAGATTTGATACATTACCAACATTACTAAAAACTTGGTATGATTCAAAATCACTTTCGCCCAAAAAAAATAACTCAAAAACTACATATATAGGCCAACACACTACACACACGTGATGGATTCAACAAATATCTTATGACACACTATATCATAGTAGGAACCAAAAAATTCATCAAGCAAGCACACACATTCCATCATGAAAAATAATAACCAATTATTGATCATTCAATAACAAATTTTTCCACATACCAATAACTAACATTATAAGAATTTATTATTTCTTCTTTCCTTTATGCCAAAAAAATATGAATATCTACTACAAATTATTTTGATTTACCATCTTGGTATCTTAACTTTTGTTAGTTACTCGCATTATAAATGTGTACACCATTACATATTTTCCTAGATAGTTATGGATAAGTTTTTATTGAAACCTATCGTGTCTATAGTTCATTATACATAGTATTATCATAGTCATAAATAAAGTTTAACAAATCAATATTCATAAAATTATCACAATAATAAATAAGGTAAATAGTTCATTGAATTGTCCCACATAATCTATAATACTTATACATTTTCTCTATCATAATGTATAACTATTATACATTTACATCAACATTATATCCTCTCATAAGAGTATGCCAAAATATTTCTAATTCTAACTTAACAAAGTTCAAATAATTTAATCCATTTCAACAAAGAACATGCATACATTCCATAAGAAATATATATTTGGTATACATTTTATTTATCCAAATATGTATAAATATCATACATATACTTAAATTTCATATCCACATGTATATACATTAAAACCTTTTTTACTTTATCACAATAGAGTTCTATTACTTAAGTCAACCAAGAAAATAATCCTTCTACCATAGTCATAATAAAAATATCATAAGTATTCATTCTCCTAATCTTATTGCAGTCTATAATACTAGTATATATGTCAAGACAATGACACCAATCTGTCAAGATGAAAGTAACTTAATAATCCATAAAGTAATAGTTGTTGATCAATACCAAGATAACCCAAGGATCACCTACAACCAGAATAACCTTCCACACAAGAGAGAAGTAATGGGAATTCTATTAATTTAGAGAATTCATTAGATAAAAAATGGGACTAGTATAATATACAATGAAGAAACTCATTTTATGAAGACATGGATTAAACAATAGGATAGACTGAAATCATGAAATTTTTCTTAATCCTAAGATATGAGACACAAAAAGTAAATGACTTGAGTAAGCTTCAATAAAAACATGTGAATAGTTCTTAAAGCTAAATTATTTAGGTAATATACCCTATTCACACCAATACCCCTCCTTAATTGTAACTTAGAGAGTATGAAAAAATGTAAAGGTTCAAGAATGTATGGATGGTCCTTGACTAAAAGACCATGTTAGGTACCCATGTACAAAAAAATATCTCACAAATATAGTAAAGGAGAAAATTTTGTAGGAAAAAACCCCTCTCCATTTAGAGAGAAAACGAGTAAACAAACATGTATGTATAGTTGATAGAAGGAATGAGGACTCAACATGACCCCCCGATAAATATTTTTTTCATCAATGTACAATAGATATCATCCCATAGGAGAGAAAAAGAGAGACTATGTATCCCCTCGACAAAGAAGTAACTCTTATGCCAATGGTGAATTCCTAAAGATGGATATAAAAATAAAAAAATTCCTCTTAGGAAGAAACAAATCCAATGGTGTATGTAGAGGAAACTCCCACTCCAAGAAGAGATATGAGGAAATAAGTCTCATGATGTGTACCTTTTAAAATTTCCTCAATGTCCACATGTTAGAATTGAAGGATGTCATAATGTAATGAGGTAAAATTAGTCTAAAAAAATTATGAAGACCCATGAAGATTGATCTCCGTAGATAAGGGTAATTTGATAATAGGTGTGTTATAACTATCATCAAAGAGGAAATGGGTATCCTCAAGTGTGTCTATCAAATATACAAGACAAAATCATACAAAAATATAATACCTATCAAAAAATTATCCCACAAAGTTGAATATGAGAGACTATAAACATCCTCCTGATCTAAAGTATTGGAAACCCATAGCAACACTAAACCTTGAAGAAGAAGGAGATGTTCATGAAATGGAATCTTAGCACAAGTCTCAAGAACTAAAGGGGATGGAATATCACAAAGATTGGAGTGACCGGACTTCTCCTCAAGAATGCAATCCACACTAGATGCATGAGTGTTAATATAAATCAAAGGAATTATCAAATCATCAAGAGAAAACTATAAAAATGCGTACAAGTGAGATATATTCATCAACCATCCCAACAAAAATAATAACACTACTCTTCAAGTCTCTAATAATCATTGAATCTAGTGTGAAATCAATAGTATTATTTGCTCCACTATGTGTAATCTAACAAGTGGAAAGAAGGTTGGTTGACAAGTAAGGGACACACAATGCACCATTAAAAGTTTCTTCTCTAATATCAATGCATCATTTTTCACAAACACATATATATGTGTTATTTCTCATTAAGACGTATGTTAAAATAAAAGGCTCAAATGAAGATAACATACCTTGTAATGAATTTTGCAATTTTGAAATGTCTCTGGGCGAGAGAATGTGTGATGTCATTCAACGGTCTCCTGTGAACGACTAGGAGTCTGCTCTATTCCGTGTGGGTGCAACGTGCCCTGGTGATGGCTGTGGTGGGTTTCCGGTTGTGTGTGTTGTGCAGGGGCCGGGTCTGTTCCCATAGGTTGGGGTGTGTGGCGCACTGCCTGATGGTCGTGATGCCTACGGATTTCTGGTGGCTGGGGCTCCCCCCTCTACATTGGGGTTGGATGCTACTCTGGAAAATGTTCCTTCTGCTCCTATCCTCCCCGAGGTGCCGCCATCTATTCCTGTTGCTGGTGTTTCTGGTGGTACACGGAAGTCATTTTTTCATGCAGTTTCAAAGAACTATTGGCCTATGCCTACTTCGGCTCTTGCTAGGGTTCGTCCTTTGCCTTGTGCCTGGGACTCCGGGTATGTGCAAGATCATGATGGGCCAAAAAGTGGCGATATGTAAGTGATATGATGGCCCATGTGGCTAACGACTTTTTTCTTACCCAAAATTGATGAAATGAAAAGGGTTTTTAAAGGAGATTCTTAGCTTTCCACCAATATAAATTATGCTTTACTTTGAATTTAATAAATAATTATTATTCATTTTCTATTTGAATTACAAATAAAGTTCTGATTGAAAAAAATCTATAGATTTCAAAGGCTATCACATTTTTTTAACTTGAAACATGCATCACATTCTATGCTTTACATACTATAGGATTAAAAAAAAAAGAATGGAATTTCATGAAGTTTTGACCAAGTTAAGGTGGTTAGACGTACAATTTTTTATATTTTCTAAATTTTTTAATAAAAAAATCATAATTAATTATTTACTTGGAAAAAAAATTACAAAAAAATATGCATCACATCGAGACACGAGTCTTCTACTTATATATAAAATATTATAAAAAAATAATTATCATTTTATTGTGGTTAGGGTGGTCAGAAAGACACCTACTTCTAATTTTTCCCTGAAATTTAAGTACTACTGCATTGAAATTTCAAATTTTCACCAAATAGATTTAAAAATAAATAAAATAAACCTAGTAGTTTAGAAACTACATTCAATTTTCAATAGATTCTATTCTTACATATTTTTGAAATAATATAGTTAACCTATTCAAATTTTTACGTCAACTTGCCTAACTCTGATTTTTTTGAATTTTATTGCCACTTAAGGGCTCATTTTTTCCATGATGATCCTACACATGCTCCTCCCCTATAGTGTTATGTGGGCCTAAGGTAGCTGAGAATGAATCCTTCTACGTGCATCAAGGCATGGTCAGCAGGTTAAACAGTTTGTGGCCCTCCTTGCCTGATCTCCATGAGTGGGTGACTAGTTCTTGGAAACCTTTGGTTTTTGGTCAAATTGACCTCTATCCTAGTGCCAGAAGTTTTTTCTTTGCAACCTTCTCTACCCCTATGGATCGTGACAGAGTGTTCGACTGTGTGTGGATGTGGGGTGTTCATTCATTGTTCATCTAGTCATGGTCTCGCTCTTTCAATCCTCTTACACAACCTCTGAATATCAAACCTATTTGGGTTCATTTTCTGAATCTCCCTCTCCAATTCTGGGAGGATTCTTGCTTTGAAGCTATTGGAAATTCCATTGGAAATTTTTTGAAGGTGGATTCTACATCTTGGGATCTTGGGCATACTAGGGTGGCCCAAATTTTGATAGATTTGGATATCTCCAAACCACTCCATGGTGATGTGGTCTTGATGGTGGCGGACCTTCCTTGGAAGCAGCTCTTGGATTATGAGGAGCTCCCTTTTTGTTGTAGGAGGTGTTTCTTTGTTGGTCACTTTCCTTTCGGTTGCCCTCTTACTCACCGCAAGAATGCTGCTACTTGGTGGAAGAATGCTCTCACGGACCATCTTATTGTTGGTTCTCCCCCTTCAGATGGTTCCTTTGAGGAGGGTGACCCTTCTGAGCCTACCCAAGATACTCTACCGACTTTCATTTTCGTGGAACCTCAGCCCTCTGTTATCTCTGTGCCGTTAGAACCTTTTGTTGTCGTTGTTATGCCAGAACCTATTCGTCCTTCGTTGAATGTCTTTGTTGTTCCTTTGGTTGATTCGACCTCTGCTACTTCGCTATTGACTCCCTCACTGCATGGTGGCTCCTCTCCCATGGTGACTGGGGTGGATCCGCTCCCCTCACCTTTTTCGTTGATTCCAGATTATGAGCCTCCCTAGTCGGTTTTTCTACAGAAGAAGAAGGGACTCCCCAAATCTATTGTTGCTTCTCGGCCTCAGGTTCATGGAGTCAACCTTGACCCCTCTGTTTCTGGGGTTGGTTAATTTCTTTGTTGTTCTACAACTGTTAGTTAGTTTTTTCTGTTTATTCCTATAGTTCAAGTTCTGTTTGAACTCTGCTTTCCTTTGGCCCTTTGGGCTTTTTGTGTGAAGGGTACAACACCCTGTAGATGCTTCTTATCTTTTCAAAAACATACCTTGTAATGAATTCATATGATGTGAAGCTCCATAATTACTAAATCATCATCCTAATTGAAGACTTGTAGATACAAAAGTGTCTTTCCTTCCATATTTTTTTATCATTGGCCACTCTTTCCTTCAATATTTTTCACAAACATGTATATATATATATGTGTGTGTGTGTGTGTGTGTGTGTTTTATTTCTCATTAGGATGTGTGTTAAAATAAAAGGCTCAAACAAAGATAACATACCTTGTAATGAATTCATATGATGTGAAGCTCCATAATTACTAAATCATCATCCTAACTGAAGACTTGTAGATGCAAAAGTGTCTTTCCTTCCATATTTCCTTCCATATTTTATATCCCTAACCATGTGTATGAAGACGACATTGAAGAAGAATATGAACCAGATGAAATTATTGAAGAAATTTTGATATTATTCTTCTAAAGAAGGTGTTTCAACTCATCAACCTATTTTCATAACATTGATGCTCATCATGTCCTAGTGTTTTTAGTATATATATTTGGGTTTCTCCTTCCTAGGTTGCTCCCTTTTAAAAGGGGAAGATGACTTCTAGGTAGCTTTTTATGTTGGTTCCTTGGCTTTCTCATTGTCCTTCAAGTCCATTTTTAAAATTTATTTCCTTTGCTATTTGAATCCTTTTGGTTTTGTGCTTTGATTTGCAACAAGAGCTTGTGGTTTTGGAGAATTCAAATTAAACATATGTACTAGATTTGCATGATCCTTGGTTATTGAAGTAGAAAAATAATCAAGTGTAGGCATATGAAATTTAGTATCAAGAGAATCCCTTGTAACATTAAATATAAACAAAAATGAATAATTAGGATCAAATTTAGCAAGGATGGAAATAATCAATTAGGCATCAAGTTTTTCTCAATAATACATTATTTCAAATACAATATTAGTGACTTGAGCATAGTGAAGAAGTCCTAGATATTTTCAAAGTCAATAATATTCAAAACAATGAGCTCATTCTCTAATTCAAACCTTAAAAAATGATCTCACTTCCCAAACAAACTCTCCAATGTAGTTTATATCTGCTTTTTCATTGTGCATGACTCAATGTGAAAAATAAGATTAGGATAAACAAACATGCATAATTTTTCATAGTCTTCATCACACTTATTGTACCACTTTCTCTTTTTTGTAGTGGTTGTTGGTTCAATTTATATGCTGGTCATTGTAACTCAATATAACCGAATTTCTTTAGTTGTATCTCCATTTATTTTTCATCCATAATAATTTTGTAGATTGAGGAGAGAAATCTAAATTTGATCCATGATGTATAGATAGGAATAGGTATAAAATAGAAAGATAAACAACAATAGAACCCTTACAATACAAGTAATCAACTCCCCTTGTACAAGGACAATTCCACTATTTTTCAATTTTCCCAAAAAAAAAAACCAAAGTATAAAATATGATTTCAAATTAAAATAATAGGTACCTAGGGAGAAATCTAGAAAAAACAAGTGGATGGTTTTGTATCTCTTAGAGCCATAGTTTCAAGACTTATTAATTTTTCAAAAATTTGGCATCATATGCCCAAGTTATGGCCTTTTTTTGTAAAACTACTTTTCTAAGGCTTAAAATACGAAAGGTGGATCCTAGGTGTTGGTCACCCATATGAGTAGGGGCTGGTGGATTTTGACTTCAGCCTTGCACTAGCATCTAGAAAATAACATTTTTATTTTAAAAAACTATACTAGGATGATATAGGTGTAACATAGACAAAGTGTAAAGGAACATTCTTTGTTATATTCCAACTTTGTAGCAATGTGGCTAGTACTATATATTTATATAAAATTATATAAATTCATATGTTTGTACATAATTTTGACTTTAATTCTTATAAACCCCCAAAAAACTCTAAATTTTCTAGCACCATACCCTATCATGCCTTATATGGATTTATAGGTTTTTGGGCCTTTTGAGTGCAACCATGGGGTCATTTTGCACCATGATGCACCATTTAAAATTTATTTACCAAAATATCAATCAAAATATGGAAGACAATAACAAATTTGTGCTTTGATACCATGTAAGATTTTTTGATCAATTGGGTGTAAGTTCAGGAAGGTTTCATGATCATCAAAAGCTAAATTATGTGCTATTGGTTTGTTGTCACCTCCGGATCGACCATGGGAGTCTACAAATGATGCCACACTTACTCATGAACTCCATTTTGGAATTGTCACTGTGAATGCTAGGGAAGCTTTCTAAATCTTAAGTGAATGCTATTTTTGTTTTTTCTCAGCTGAAGGTAGCGCAGTAATCTCTTTTTGTATCAAGCTTGTATTTAAATCTCTTAATTTGATGGGTATTAATGACTATTATTTTTCCTCAAAGATGTTATTCATAAATTAAGGAAGGTAACCATATTCAATAATATCATGAGCTCATTCCAACACCTATTTTTGACCCTTTTCCCAAGACAAGCTAAACACATGAAAGGACGAAGGCCATCATCATATATCATATAATCACATAAAAATTGTCTATCAATGACTATTAGTACACTTGTCTAAGTGATTCTTTTTGCAATATTAATATTATTAATTAGTGTATCTTAACTAACATAGAAGTCTAAATTCATTGTGTGTATGCATGGTGAAAGTGGTTTGTGTGGAGGCATGGATACTCCCATTAGGCTAGTGATTTCCCATAGGCAGATGACTTTCCTTGCCAAAATCTCAAAGCTTTGGCTGAAGTGAATTATGTTGGAAGCATATTTTTTGTTGATCAGAGGGGTCAAACTTATTATGGGTTGAGAATTTCCGACATCTGACGAGTGATATAGGGTGGACACATATATCTCCTTGTTATTTGTGGTGACTCTTCTAGACCTGCAAGTTCTGAAGGTGGTGGTGGGCTCTAGGAATTGGAGGAGGGTCATACAAGATATGGTTGGATCAAGGTACAGGATACACATAGGATTGTCCTAGCCAATTTTTTTTATTGAGTGGTTGCTTTATTGTGTAATTTTTACATGATGTGTTCTAAATTGACATAATTCCTCCTAAAGTGTGTCATAATTAAGATGGCGAAGACCACACAAAAATTATTTGATGAGGGTAGCCATTAGTAACTTTTGATTTAGATAAGTCTTGGATCTACTAACATTAAAACATATTTGGAATTATATGAATATAAATTTCTATTTTCTTCAATTATTTTTAATCAAATTATAAATATAATTTATTTAAATTAAAATTGATTACAGTATAATAAAAATAATAAAATCTTTAAATCAATCTTACTAAGTCTTCTATGTAAATATATAAATAACTTTGTAAAAGTTAGAATTACATTTTTGTATTAGATCCATGAAACTGGCTCTTGCAATTATAACGTTTACTTCTCAAGAAACTAGTGTTTCTTAGGCCCCTTATGTCCTATAGAAAATAGTGGGATAATGATCTATAAATTTACAAATGATACAATATTTTTGTTAGAATTGGTTATGGATGCCAAGATCTATGGACCAAATGGAAAGCACAAGAAGAGAGAAAATAATGTGACAAGAATAAACTATATTCAATGTCAATGATATGAGATTACTTGCTTGTATAGATGTAGTAGAGACCCCTTGGTTATATAGCCAAGGTGAGAACATAGGAGTGCATAAGATTATGACAAGTGTCGTAATCTTATGACATGAGACAACAATGAAAAGCTATCACTCCACCTAAAGTGGAAAGTGATAATGTGATAACCACCACAAATAGTGGATCACCCACAAATGGTGGAAACCTAATCACATGATATGTCCATGAAAAGTGGAGGTGATAAAGTAATAAGAAGATAAGTCCACCAAAGGTGGAAATTCTCCAACAACTCCTATGTGGTCCCTAAGTAAACTTAACTAAGGTGTAATTATGACCTAGGACAAGGTACAAAACATTTAATTACACCAACACCCCCCCTTAAATGCAACTTAGGGAGAATGTACACAAAAGAAAACAATGCAAGATGGGTCCCGACAACTAGGCCATGTTAGGTACCCATATACATATGCAATGCAATCTCTCACAAACAGAGAAAAGGAGAAAACCCAGTGGGACAAAATTCCTCCCCAAAAGAGAGATGAAATACAGAATAGAAATGCTCTCAATGATGCATGAGAAGGTAAAAACCCCATGTGAAGAAAAAGACCCCCCCATAAGAGAGAAGTATAAGAGAGACAAGGAAACCCCCCTTCAATGTTGAGTCTCCTGCAATGATGGTAGAAGCTCGACATTGAATGCTGAAGATGATCCAATTTCGCCAAACAACGTTCCTCCCTTTAGGGAGAAACAAAACCAAGAACGTATGCAGGATGTATGTCTCAAAATGATGCTCAAGTATCTCCATGTCGATGTCGAAAGTTGACACACTCCAAACAGGCATTCTAGGCCACACTGATGAAGAGTACAATCCAACATCTAGTAGAGAAGAATGTAGAACATGATCCAAAGAGAATGATACCTCCTCTGAAGACAAAGAAGCCTCCTCCAAATGTTGTCCAAAAGTATCCACACTCATGTCAAACTACAAAGAATTATCATGTAGAGAATGAACAAGAGGTTCAGAGTGTTCCCTCACAACAACTGAAGAAGGAGCATCTTCATCAAAGAGAAGATGAATGCCATCAATGATGTCCCCCAAATCTGAAAGATGAGACTCCACAAACAAGTCTGAAATACCTGTCAAGAAGTCATCCAAAGTAGCCATACGTGGAATACAATGTATGTCCTACTGCACTGAATCACAAGGAATCCAAACTGTGGAATCACACGTATCATCAACTATAATAGTAGATGATTCTGCCAATGCTAGATCACAAGAGTCCTCAGCCTCAAGATGTTGACTCATAGATGAAGAAGATGAACCCTCTAAATCTAGATTAGGAGCCATAGAAACTGAAGTCTCAATAGATGTCTCTGTAGGAGGAGAAGGAGAAGGTTCTATGTCATCAAAACTACCATACCTTTCATAATGAGCAAGTGTTTCAGCTGTTTTATCATCAATAGGTCAAAAATATGTAAGCGGAACAAGACAATCCACAATAGGATCCTCTGGAAATGGAGGTTCATTCGAGTCTCCATACATCTCCCAAAGTTTGGTCATAAGGTCATGAGGGATCTTAATACCATCAATGGCCATTAGTGTATCAATATCACAACTACAACCAATTAATCCCACAATATGTTCTATTTTTATGTCCCACACAACTCTCTTCCATTTTGATGAAGGTTTAGGAAGTAGTCCATAGAGATGTGGCAAAATATTGAGCCACCCACAATGTGTTAGGATTCCATCTCGCCAAGACTTAAAGTTCCATCGATTTAACTTTATTACAACAGGATATATTTTGATGCCCATGTTAAACTCCTCAACTTTAGTCACACAATAGACCAATCAAGAGACATAAACCAAAAAAGGAAAAAGATTACCCCCCCAAATCACTCAATCATGAAACCCCCCAAGCAATATCTGATTTGGCACTTTATACTTAGTGCATTTACAATTTCCACTGCCAAAAACAACAAAGTGGACTTTGATCTTGGTACATGCAAATTGCAAAAATAGGCCACAAATTCAAGTACAATTTTTGGTAGAAAATGAGATCAATTTGATCATACCATTGAGAATTACATGAAAAATTATGCACATTAAAAAAAATGACACTCAAAAATGTTACCGTAGGAGCAAGTTATGAGCTCCCAAAGTTCCCAAAATGAGGACGAACCAGCAACACTTGTGCGAATTTGAAATTTGTGGCGCTGACATCATCAATTCACTATGTTAAATTTGACGACCGTTTGACCGTCACCGTCGTCGTCGCCTTGCCGAAAAATTTGGCTGAAATATGCTTTATGCCTTGATGGAATATTTATCTGGAATATTCCGAAGTTCGCCACCGAATTTCTTTTGCATTCGCCGGAATCTTTTCAAGTATTTGCCGTCGAGTTTTTGAGCGCCCGCCGGGGAATAATGCTATGGTCCGCGGAGCCAAATGAATGGTTGCCGCATGGAGCAGACGTTGGGGCCTGTGGTACGGGCATGGTACGGATCTACGGACTATACAGTCCACAGACGTCGCAATTATGACGACCCAGGGGGCCGTATGACTCTCTGCACAATTTTTTTTTGCCTCACTGGATGACTTGCTCCAAAATAGACAAATGAACAGTCGATCTTAGGGTTTTTGGCCCTTCTGAATGTGATGGCAAGGTCGGATTTGACCCAAAATGCTCCAAAAATGCACCTACCTTTTGGATATGGCAACCATAATGCAGCTTCAAACCCTCATAGATTTGACCTCGTATGTCTGATTTGGATGAAACAAAAGGAAAAATCAACTTTCTCGAACCTTTCAGATGCAATGGTGAGCTCAGATTTGCACCAACAAGCTCTGATATAAACCTGCAATAAAGAGCCAAAAATGGAACCTCCCCAAATTTGGTACCTCTCCTCAAAAAAAGACTCTCTAATGGCACCCAACCCACTCTGATACCATGTTAGAATCAAACATGCTCTGATACCACGTTAGAATTGGCTATGGATGCCAAGATCTATGGACCAAATGGAAAGCACAAGAAGAGAGAAAATAATGTGACAAGAATAAACTGTATTCAATGTCAATGATATGAGATTACTTGATTATACAAATGTAGTAGAGACCCCTTGGTTATATAGCCAAGGTGAGAACATAGGAGTGCATAAGATTATGACAAGTTTCATAATATTATGACATGAGACAACAATGAAAAGCTATCACTCCACCTAAAGTGGAAAGTGATAATGTGATAACCACCACAAATAGTGGATCACCCACAAAAGGTGGAAACATAATCACATGATATGTCCATGAAAGGTGGAGGTGATAAAGTAATAAGAAGATAAGTCCACCAAAGGTGGAAATTCTCCAACAAATCCTATGTGATCCCTAATTAAACTTAACTAAGGTGTAATTATGACCTAGGACAAGGTACAAAACATTTAATTACACCAACAATTTTGAATGCATGATTTTCCAATATAGATTTTTATTTTCCCTATGTGATATTACCGAACCCTAGATACTATTCAAAAGACAATCTAAGGCTACAAATTGAAGGATTTAATAGATTTATGACTACCATATATATCATCCATTCATTATGCAATCTTAATAGGTTCACATTCATACCTATATCCATTACATGCTAGTTTTCAATTAATACTTTTATCTCTACTACCAATATGTGACTATTGTTCACAATAATGTTACTGTATAAAGAAAATTATGCTATTTCTTAATTCACTTGAAATTGGATTCAATTTCTACTTGATGCGAATAAACTCAATGATTATACATAATAGAACATTTGTGTTATACCCACAGTAGTGCTTGATATTGTAGGGTAATTAAAGGTGTTATAAGAAAGAAAATAGGAGAATGGAACAATAGAGAAATAAGAGAAAAACTATGTGGGATAACTCCAAAGGAGTGAAGCCATGTTGCTTCATCTCCATTATCTTAATTGTAAAATTACTAGCTTATCACTTTTTTCTTGAGTCTTTCTAGGATACAATAGAAAGATAATATTATCAAGAATACCACGAACTTGTAAATGATTTCCAACATATTATGGATGGTTTGCTTCTTCAAAAATCCTTGACTGATGTCTTCAACCAAATTAGCTATGTAGTATTTTTATTATTTAAAACTTTGCTTGATTGCTCTTGGAAAACTTGGATTCCATTCATTGCTTTCCCATCCACCTAATAATATTTAAACAAAAAATTATGCTACTGAACAAGTAAAGTTGAAAAAGAGATCTTGATTGAGAAGCAATTGAAGAGACTATTTTTACCACTATTCTTCTTATGTGTTTTGTCAATGGCAAAATTAAATGATATTTCTTTAAGGAATTCCTTTAGTTATGTTCAACCCCAAGGTGTCTAGATCACCCTAGAACCATTTGCAATTGGAGTGCTTTCAATTTCTACATACTTAGTCAATTTAATTAATAAATGAGGTTAATAGACTAATGTGTTTTTTAAAATTATGTCATTTTTTTTTAATGAACAATATATTCTTTAAAATGAATAATTATTATGATTTGAATTCTTATTACATTATATGTGTTGTCATTAGTAATTTTTTCTTTAATTCATTATAAGCACTGGAATTTCTTTTATTAGCATCCAAGAAAATAATAGTCACTACTTTATGAAACTAGAATTCTTTTGGGTAATTTATTATTCAATCCTAACATCCATGTTGGTCATCATCCTTCCAAACTTTGTAGGCAAAATAAATAATTTAGGCTAAAAGCAATTTTATAGATTCCATTTTGCCAAAAATGGCTCAATTGAATTCATCCAACCATCACAATTAGTATCCCAATATTTAAATCATGTTATATTTCATGCAATATTTCTTTGAAGTTCTAACCAAGGCTCTAGATAAGTTCAACATTCTCAACTGTAATATCAGAGGACTAGGGAAAACTTTAAGAAACCCCCCCGCTTGGCAAAGGTGTAAAATCCTGGCGAATCCTATATACTTCCCGATAAAAAATATTAATTTTATTGGAAAACAAATTCGTTTTTTGGGAAAAAAAATCCCAATTGGTGAATATTTTATAATCCCTGGAAGTCTGTGGAAAATCTTGGCGAATTGCAATTTTTTTTAATTGAATAAAATATTTTTCATTGGCAATTAAAACCATTTTTCAAACCAAATTTTTTTTTCCATTGGTGATTAAAACCTTTTTTCAAAGCAAAATATATATTTTCATTGGCAAATTAAAAAGAATCTCAAAATAATAATAAATCTAGTGGCAAAATAAATAGATATTCCAACAAAAAATCATAGGGGTCATTCGATGAATGTTTGATGGACGATTGTAGTTGCATTTTGGAAGTAAATCTCTAAAGTACTAGACTTGCTATTTGAAACCTTTGGAATAACACTAGAACCGTTAGATTTCTAGAAATCAGTGGTTGAGATTTTATTACCGTAAAAATGGTTATAAAGTTGTGTTTCTCAACGATTGGGTGACCTCGGCGGGATGCACAACTTTTGAAGTGTCAGCTCATTTAATGAATTGTAAGGTGCCATTAAGGGATGTCTTCTCAAATGCTTTCAAACACCAACTTTAGGTTTAACGTAATCTTTTAAATCCTCTGAAAGGATAGATCTTAAATAAGGAGGTTGGAGAAACAGATTTAGTAGCAGATTGTCACTTCCTGTCGGTAAAGTTAAATGAGCCTGCATACGAGGAAAGGTGGCAACATTTTGAACTCTAGACTTAGAGTTTCCTCAAAATGGTACTTCTAGTCGATATCAGGGTATGGGAAGATGAACTTGTGGCCGTCATGAAACCAAATTTGAATTGGCCTAAAGAAGAGCAACTCGACATCATTTCCTAGCTATGTTTAGTAGTGTGTAAAGAGAAAACTAGATGTGCCGAGTACAACAGGGTGATTTTCGTTTTAGAAGAAGAAGAAGAATGCGCTGAATTTCATAATTTAGTTATGGAAATGCAATTGAAACTATACAGAGTCCTGACACCTCTAGCGGTTTAACAAAATGCATGAATCCTTTTGTGAATTGTGAATTTGTGACACGTAATGATAAGGGGGCGTAGTTTCAGTTTTTGAGCACTTTTTGAATTTTGATTGTATAGGGTGTGGGGTGACAAGTCTGTGAATCCACATTTTTGGCATTAGAGAGATAAAAGAATATATTTTTAAATCTTTGTATTTATTAATGCTTCCTTTTAATTATGAATGAATTGTGTTTCTTCATGATAATTGTTCAATTTTTATTTGTTACGTCAGAATGCATATTTTTTCATCTCTGATACTTTGTGTTTAGATTAATTCATTTGTTAAAAGAGAAACTATCACTTTTCTTTACTAATTGTGAGAAAAATGGACTTTATGTCATTTGTTTTAAAATATTTTGCATCTAATTTCATGGTTAAAGTGACAAATCTGTACACCAACAAGAAAAAAGAGTTGCATTTCGGAAGTAAATCTCTAAAGCATTAGACTTGCGAATTGAAACCTCTGAAATAACACTATAATTGTTAGATGCAGACATGTGATGAGATAAAGGCCCATCGCTCATCACTCATTTTGTCTTTTCAATGCCTCAATGTTGTACATTTCATTTAATTTAAATTCTCAATCTTTTTGAAGAAAGTGTAGTTGGTGTACTACTATTGCTAGTGCTGGAAGTGGTGGCGATTAATTCCATATGTGATATGAACATCCAAAGCAATTTCTTGGACAACTCATAGCTTTAATGAAATAAGATTTGTAATGATTTCATATCATTTGAACTTTGAGTGGCACTGGTGAATCGGTGATTTTTGACAGCTTGTCAGCTTGAGGTACAGTTGGCATGTAGCCAAATGTCAATCAAATTATACATTTTAATTATGCAGGCTGGTAGCGGCACTGGTGGCCCATAAATAGGGATAGTGATTCACTGAATAGTGGATAGTGCCATAAGGGTTTTTATTTTCTAGGGTTGATAAGGATTCACAAAGAAGATGATGCGGTATTGGGGATACTGTAAATTCTCCTGCCTACAGTTATGTAGTTACAGAGTAATCAGTAAAAGATGAATTTCCTTCAAGTTCAGAATGGGTGGAATTGGAAAGAAGTTGATTTGGTTAATTTGACTTCTCAGACAGGTTTTGAACCAGGATGAAGAGCTCTAATGGTGGTAAGTGCTATACTAGTGCATGGAAGCTGCGTGCAAAAGATGGGAGTAGATTTGCTTCTCCTCTTGTATTTTAAAAGCTCCCATTTCCCCAGCATGGTTGGCCAAGTAAGCCCCATGCATTTATTTTCAAAGAGACATTTGCATTATATTTTGTATGACTCTGGTTCTCGAAGGGGATAAGTACATTTTGTATCTTCATGGCTCCCATTTTCACAACATTGATTAGAACCCCCTTTCCCTAGCATGGTTGGTAAATCCACCAACAGAAGCTTGGAATCATGCATTTATCTTTAAAGCCACATTTGAATTACGTTGTCACCAACAGAAGCTTGGAATCATGCATTTATTTTTAGAGTTACATTTGTAGTAAGTTTTCAACAGCAAAAGCTTGGAAATTGGAATCAATTTGTAATCCATTGTAACGAGCAACAACTTGGAATAAATTATTAAATTTTGTCTATGTAAAGTACTAAAGTGATACACTGACATATGTTATTTATACAAAACAGGAGCTTGTCTGATCTACAACTACTCGTCTATAAAAAGATATGTAATAATGTGACATTGAAATTTGGTTGCAAAAAAAAAATGGTTGTGTTGTGTTATTCTTTGTTATTCATTTACATTTAGAGTAAAGAGTTTTTTTCTGAGTTTAGAACTTCAGTGTCTATTAATATATTCAAATTAGTTTTTTTCTTTTGAGAAATTAAGTAATATACTTTATGCAATATGCACTTGATAATTCATGGTTATATCGGGCCATCAGGGGATTGCAATCATTCATTCCACCGATGTTTATGTGTTACAGTGATGTGCTTACTTTTGTTGACTCTATCGGTATATCAGGGAGCACACCTTATGAGTTTTCACCTTCAGACCATCGACGAGGTTGTGATGGGGGTTCCACCGATAAAGAATTGTTAGGTCGATGCCTATGGTATTGATTTTTTCTAGGAATGGGGGAAGGACTACGAGTACGGGATTTCAAATCTATTTATGGATGCAATGTAATTATGTAGGCTATAATATGGATCTTGTCACACAAATTTCTATGATTTTCATTATGTAGGCTATAATAAGTCCTTTGCAACGTTAAGTTATCGACCCCTTTGCCTTGATGCCAATCCTAGCGCACACAAGTTTAAAACAACTTTAAAACACATGTGTCATGTTTATTTTTTTAAGTTAATATCATAAATTACTCAAGTTTCAACCATTGGATGAATATTTGATGTATGGTTGTAGTTACATTCCATAATGAAATGCATAGAGAAATGGGCTTGCCAACTTAAACCTCCAGAATCACCCTATAACCGTTAGATTTAGAAAGATCAACGATTAAGATTAAGAATTTGTAACTTGTAGACCTAAGACGTTTCATTCACTTTAATGTTCCAATTTTGAGAAACAAAGCATTTAAAGAACTTTGTACTGATAAGTGTCAACTATCAAGTGATTACTGATTTTTTTAAAGTGAGAGAGTCAGCACACGGTGAGATTTTTTCAAGTCCTTTGCAGTTTGCAACATTAATTTACCGGCCCCTTGGCCTTGATGCCAATCCTAGCGCACAAAAGTTTAAAGCAACTTTAAAACACATGTGCCATGTTTATTTTTTTAGGTTAATATCATAAATTACTCAATTTTCAACTGTTGGATGAACATTTGATGTATGGTTGTAGTTGCATTCCGTAATGAAATGCACAAAGTGATGGGCTTGCCAACTTAAACCTCCGGAATCACCATATAACTATTAGATTTAGAAAGATCAACGGTTAAGATTAAGAATTTGCAACTTGTAGACCTAAGACGTTTCATTGAATTTAATGTTCCAATTTCGAGAAACAAAGCATTTAAAGCACTTTGTATTGTTAAGTGTCAACTGTCAAGTGATTACTGATTTTTTTTAAGTGAGAGGGTCAACACATGGTGAGATTTTTTCAAGTCCTTTGCAGTTTGTAACGTTAATTTACCGGCCCCTTGGCCTTGATGCCAATCCTAGTGCACAAAATTTTAAAACAACTTTAAAACATGTGTCATATTTTTTTTTAAGTTAATATCATAAATTACTCAAGTTTCAACCGTTGGATGAACATTTGATGTATGGTTGTAGCTGCATTCGGTAATGAAATGCACAAAGCGATGGGCTTCCCAAATTAAACCTCCTGAATCACCCTATAACTATTAGATTTAGAAAGATCAATGGGTAATAATTTGCAACTTGTAGTCTTGTAGACCTAAGACGTGTCATTCACTTTAATTTTCCAATTACAAGGAAAAAAAAAAAAGAAGCATTTAAAGCACTTTGCACTTTGAAATTGTACAGTGATTTTTAAAGTCTTCACTCTTCAATGCTCATTGTAGTGCACGACCCTATTTTGGATTCCATAGTTCCACTTCCAACAACACCATTTCAATTTTCAACAGTCGGGACTCAGAATCTAGGTAAGTGAAAGAATTCCTATGACTACATTTCATCGTTTGACATTTCTTAAAATCTTATTTTGTCAAAGTTTGAAGTTTGGGTTTAGAGACAAGAATTCATTAAAATTAAGGAGGACTAATAGGTATTAGGGAATTCAAATTTCACAACTTCACATTTGTATAAGCATGTCTACCACCAATACCACTAGAGCAATGTCTGATAAAAAAATACATTATGCAGAATTTCTTAAAACCCCAAGTTTCACTCATGGGTACCATGATATTTATGATCCTAAAATCTATGGTAGGCGTACCTCAGAACTTATATTTTCATCTCAGAATATGGATGCAAATAAAACACAAGTTTTAGTTAATAGTATCAATGCACAGTGGGTAACTGGATTAGGGCGCATGATGTTACATGAAGTTTTCCCTTGCCCAGAATTTATCATGGTCTGTGCCAAAAATTATGATGATAAGAAAAGAGAAATTGTTAATAAATATAACCAAGTAGAATTGTTATCCATTAATGCAGAAGAACTTGGAAAAGTGTTGGGGTTTACAACCGAAGAATTTGGAAACCACCACGTTGACCTAGAAAAGCTTGCTAGTGATTATGAAGCAGTGGAAGAAAGGAAAAAAATAATTTCTTAAATAAAATAGTTTAGGATAGAAACAAATTGAAAGGTGATCATAAGCCTCCTTAGAATTTGGATATTTTTAAACCATGGGTTCAGGATACTATTTCCATGCTAGCATTTTTCCTCAGTCTGGATAGCAATTTGGAAGTGGGTGCAAGCCTCCTTGAAATGGTATATAATATCCATTATGGTGATGAAAATGTCAAATATAATTATATTCAACACATTGTAGAAACCATGCATAAACAATTTTTAATGATTAAAGCAAGTTCCACCAAGACATTTAGGTTCACAACCTACTTGTGCTATCTTTTTCTATTCAAATTTAGAGGAAAGTTTCAGACCAACAAGCTTCAGATTCAACCCTATAGTAATGCAGAGGAAAAGAAAATGGCTCCAATATATGAATGGACCACTAAGATAAGGATGCATAATTCTCGAAGGAACTATAGTCATTTTGTAGACTAATTTTTGGCTCCATTGCGTCAAGCAATTACAAATACTCCAATGCCTAGATTGCCTATGTCATATAGAAATTGCAAGCAACTAGGAAAAGAAATACAATTGGCTGATTGGTACTTAATGGAAGAATATACTATGCTAAGATTTTATGGATTGGGAGTACAACCATACAAACTTCCAATACATGTGATAGAAAGGGTTTTTGCATTAGAATATGTAAGGCAGATGCAGAGTGCTGATGAACTACACTTTCTCAATCATCAAAATAAGACCTTATTTATTTTTGTACCTTTTTCATGTGGAGGGTTCACATTCGAGAGAAAATAATTTAGTGTGGCACATAATCTTTTGAATTTTTTTGACTTTGATGCTATCTGTCACTAGCAACATGATCCATATGACATCATTAAATCAATGATTGTGGCTAATAGGAATGTTGCAAGTAGAATTCAAAATCAAAGTTAACCCTTGCTTGAAAACTTGAGAAACAAGGATTCTTGGGATGAGGTCAAAATAGCAATGGAAAAAAGTGCTACTGAGAATGGTATTTATTTTGAACAATTGTCAACATAAATTATGGCATTGCACCGAAAGACAATTAGGACATACAACATTTTTTATGAAAAAAGTGATAAAATATCTAGTAGAGTAAAAATTCCAGGTTCTCTAGAGAAGGAAGTTATAGATAAAAATTGGTCACGATAAAAAATTAATGCCTTTTGGTCTATGAGGAAGGACCTAGGTGATCCAAGAGCTCTTGCAGAGTATGGAGCTAATGAAGAAGATACAAAGTTTAGAAAATTGTGGAATATAGATCATCCTGATGAACATGGAAATAAAGGAAGTGATGATGAATCTAATGATGATAGTGAAGAAGAATAACAAAGCCATGCCAATTACAAACCTGGTTTAAGTGAGGTCGCAAAAGAAGCATATGCCTTAGCATATACTTTAGGAGCAACCATACTTAAAAAATTTGGTTATGAAGGTGGTCCTTTGGGGTCCCAAGACTCCAAAAGACAAGGCCTTTGGAGGGTAACAGATGTTGAGCATAGAAAACCAGTTGATAAATATGGCCTTGGGATTGGAGGTAAAAAATTAGACCAAGGGCATACAAGTCAAACTCAATTTGTTAGAGCTTCTAATACTCATCCTCATGGTTAGATACAATCACAACTAGGACATGCCCTTGGTGGACAACTTAGTGCAACTGGGAGTGCCATTGGTGGTGATGGTATGGGTAGTAGTATGAGTAGTGGTCAACATGTGCTACAACAACAAATCACACATAAGAGGAAAACAATACAAGATACCACAGAAACACCAGGTGATCAAGGCAATCAAAAGAGGTAAAGGATTTTGACAGGTCCAAGTCACACTATCAATGGATCCACCATAAAGGAGTTATTTCTAGGCACTCCCCCAATTCCAATTAGTGTGTATGCGACATCATTAGCAACTGCAAGTACTTCTATTCTTTCGCCATTCAAGAATTCCATTGTTCCTGCATCCCTAGGTTATGATTTCATTGAAGAGTTTAAAAAGAAATCAGACTTGAATAAAAAAGAAAAGAAGCAACTGATGGAGAGTGTGTCTATTGTAACTTCAAAGCCTACAACAACCATGGTATTACCCACATTTGACAAAAATAAATAAATCATGGAGTACACAATTGTTGTTCCCACGGTTCAAAATAAACCAACAAATCAGATGGATCGATCTGAATGCCAGGTAACCAATTTTCAATTGGATTTTTCTGGCCTAAAAAATACTAACAAAATTAATGTATCAAAGAAGAACAATGAATTGGTGTACACATCATTGCTAAATCAATATAGAGAGAAGAAAAGGTTGCATACCCAAATAGAAAAGTTACAGGCAGACCTAGCAAGTGAGAAATCAAAGAGGAAAGCAACATATAACAAAAGCAATGAGTTAGAAAAAAGAATAATAAAATCTGCCTCTACATCAACAAGCAAAGAGGATAAACCAAATGAGAGAGAAGTGAATGACCTAAAGCGAAGGCTAGATGAGAGCAACAAGAAATATGATGGGGAAAAATCCACTTCAGAAAAATTAAGACTAAGCATTGCAAATGGAAATGCACAGTGGGAACAAAAATTGGAGAAACAAAGAAAAAAAAATGAACGATTGGAGACAGAGCTAACGGAAGCAAAAGAAGAAATTAAGTCTTCTCAAAATAAGTTATCTGCATTTTGTAGAGATACAGTGAGGCATATGAAACAAAAGATCTAGGGTGAAATAATGCAGAGGTTTGATCATTTGTGTTACATGTTTCAATTGATTGATGCTATTAGGCAACATTATAAGAAGCTCAACAAATATTTAGTGGACAACAAAAACATGCTAGAATTAGAGAAATCTACAAATCAAGTTCTACAAATAGTCTACAAAGCCAGTGACAATGATTTGAAATCAAAATGGATTACTAATTGGATTGAAACCTCAATGAAGTTGTCATCTATCATTGAAAAGTGTTTGAGAATGTGTGGAATAAAGGAATATTTTCATTTGGTTGCAAACAAGATGAAGTTGGTGGATGAAAAGGTAAGGAACTTCACAAAGCTTGGTTTTCCAGAGGCTTTTGACACAAATGAGTGATTCATTGGAAAGGATGGTTTCAGAAAGAAGATGGAAGGTGCAAGGAAGTTGATTTGGACCAATTTCCTCAGAACCCAGATGTGAACTATTTGGATTCTATCAGAACACTGATAACCTTGGATGCAAAATTGACTAAAGAATTCAAGACAGGTTCCACTTCCAATTACAATCATGAAATGTTAACAAAACTTCAAGTCAAACAATATCAGTTAGAACAAATGGCAATTCCACCACTTGAAGAGTGGAAGTTGCTAGAAAAGGTGATACAGTGACTTGATTTTTAATTTTCAATCTTTGATAATATGAGTTTCCAAGTTCCAACTCAGCTCTGTGTAGACTTGTCTTTGGGCATTGGCAAGATTTTGCATTGCCAATGCCAATATGTACTCCTTCATGTGAAAATCAATTAAAAAGCTCAAATTCATACTTTAGTAATGTGATGATGTTCAATTATCTGTATTATTTATTTTATCATTTGAACTATAAGGTGATGAATTGTTAGCTCATTATATTTAATTCTTGGTAGAGCTTCCAAGTTATGGATGTTGAATTGTTAGCTCATTATATTTACTTCTTGGTAGAGCTTCTAAGTTATGGATGTTGAACTGTTAGATTCTATTATGTTTTGACTAAAAATCCTGATTAGTATCCACCAACTTACACCTCACCCACATCCCACATCTTGCAAAAATACACTACATTTGATTTTATGATTAGCACAAATTACAGAGATTTGTGTGACAAGATCCATTTTGTGGCCCACATTACTACTTGATCAATGATCATGTCCATAAATAAATCTAAAACCCCATGGTGATAGCCCGTATTCCTGAAGAATTCAAATTCAATGTACTGATAAATTAAATGTACTTCCACACACTCAATTTGAATAACATAAACATCCACTTTGGAGATAGCCAAATAAGTCAATAACTTATAAGCATATGAATCCACAATAGTTGAACACTTGAAAGCAAATCAGTAATTATGTGTGACCTTCTCCATTTTATTGATCTTCAAAGTTTAAATGATATGCATTATAAAAATAGTTTATGATATGAGATGGATGGGTGAATTGGTGCAATCTATTATCTATCTTCTTACTATTTTCTACTCTAAAGTCTAATTAAAAATGATGTGATGATCCATTGATATCCTATTCGGGTCTTGATATCTCTTGTATATGAGAGGAAAAAAGCTACAAACCCCTTACAAAAAGTCATGAAATTTGACAACTAAACATAACTCAAATTATAAATAAAACAATGTCATAGGTGAATGCACCGATCCGTTAACCTCCAAGCAGAAGATCGTGACCACCTAAGATCTGTTCAAGGCTTCTACTTCATGATAGGGCACTCATCATGCTGTCGGCTAGCGTTCTTACTCTAAATCTAATGGTTGTCCCGTTGGATTTGATTTTGACACATCTACAATTTGGCTAATAAACAGATTGACTGCAAAGAGGTGATGGATGTACTCCTGTTCAGAATAGGTGTCCATGTTAGAGATCACCTCTTTCATATCATATTCTATAGACATTATTTTTTTGAGTTGGTTATGAGTGTTTTGTAAAACCATATCCTCGTCATTTATTTCTTGCAATGCAATAGTTAGAAGCCCAACAAGCTCTTCCTTCCAATCATCATATTCTCACGGATTTCCAATGCCATTATGAAGTGTCGAGAGTGGGACTAAATCAAAGTAGTCGAAATCCTCCCTAAGCCTATTATGATATCCATTATGTGATTCTACCAGCTTGTTATATATCAACAATATTTCTCTTTTCATGACATTCTTATCTACGAGCTCCTTTTTTTCTCCATCATTCTAGGCTGCAATTGTTCATTCTCCACCAATGCAATGCGTGTCTGTTTGAATAATTTCCAATATTCATTAGCACATTTCATCATTTTGTTGAGTCTTTCTTTTATCATTTAAGATATAGTGTTATATTTGATGGTTTTCACTTCTTTCTCCAATTCTTTGCATTTCCCCTAGGATTTCAAATGGCAATTATTCCAGTAGGCTGCATCAGCCAATGCATCAAGCACTCTCTTATCTTTTTCAAGCCATGGGGAGTACAACTATGATGTGGAGGAGGAAGATGTTCTTTGTCTCTGATTTGCTAGCTCCTTCTTTAGTTTTTCATTTTCCTTAATTAGTTTTTCGATCTGTGCTTTGGTAAATTGTGCCACATTTATGTTCAATTTTGCTATCTCCATAGGGTTGGTATCCACTACTCGTGGAACCAAGAGATGACCAAACACTTGGTTTGGATTACTAATTATAGGAGGTCTTTTATCATGGGGATATAGTGACCAAATAAGCAAGGTGGCTTCGTTTGGGTTGTACCCAGATCCTGAATACATTTTGTCACTTGCTTCTTCTGTTAAGTTCATTGTCTTATCCCCTATTTTTCTGAAGCTATCAAATACAATTGAAGAGCTAATAACCCACCCTAGCAGGAGAAACACTCCGGCTTCTTGAAGCAATTCCCTTCCTCTTTTAGGAGTGATGGACTCCATTTCCTTTTCTACCTCCATTTTCAATTCCTCCAGAGCGGTTGCCTCATGTTCAAGAGTGATATCTTGTATCTGTTGTCTCATTTTTCTGCCTTTATATTCATAAACAAATGATTTAAATTCAGAAGATTTAACAAAATCACAATCAGAAATAAACTGTTGTCCAACCCTGACCCTCACATCATCAAATAGTTCATTTTATGCCTCAAATTTTACAATATTTTAATCTTGAGGGGGCTCATATTGTGCAATCATAGGAGCACTGATTTGTTTGACCTACTCACCCTCTTCATCACCCTGCTCTTCTTCACTTATATCAGTATCTACAGAAAAACATACCTCAGGAGTAGGCTATGAAGGTATGTAATCCAAGGGCTCTATGTCTTCAGCTTGTACTCTTGAATAGGTTGCATGAGGTGCATCAAAAACAACTGGAGGAACATCCTTTACCAGTTCATTGACATGAGCGATGAGTTGCTCAATTCTTGTTAAAGGATCCTGTATCTCACCAAATGTCTTTGAATAAGATGGGACATTTTTTCTCTTCCATTCCTTTGTAAGAATAATATTGTTATAGGCAGCCATTCTTTCCTTGGTGGAAGCCTCATCATGGTTTCTTATGACATCTTCGATTGAGAACAAATGTTCATACCC
This sequence comes from Sequoiadendron giganteum, assembly GCA_007115665.2. NCBI lineage: Eukaryota > Viridiplantae > Streptophyta > Pinopsida > Cupressales > Cupressaceae > Sequoiadendron > Sequoiadendron giganteum. The sequence goes on along the minus strand of CM021108.1, from coordinate 211,692,055 downwards.
TGATAGCCCCTGTGATAATCTTGCCTTGTGAATAAACCCTTTTGCATCAAATTGTTTCCTTACATCACCTAGAGGTAGTTGTACTGTGCTAATTTACCATCAATTTCTCCATATCCTTCATTTGCAACCATTGTAAAGTCTCCAAAACATAAGGTGTTGGGCATAATTGATTGTTTGCTATGTCCTTTGAGGTGTTTAGAATCATATTTTTCCAATTGCCTCATAATTTCTAAATAAGCAATTCGGCTAGGAACTACTCGTGGTATCAAGTGTGGAGCCCCTTCAAACCCATAAACCCTTATCATTGTACAATCAGGGAAAGCATACCAGTCTCCCTAGTTATGATTCACTTTATTTCTCTAGTCATTTTCGTTTGGTCTTAGAAATCTTTGTACTTTTGGGGATAGGTTATAATTGCATGAATACCCCAAAAACTTCATCAATGGTTTTACAAAAAAATATTCAAAATAAAGGTAATGAGACCTACCAAATCGGCTGTCCCACAATGAAGTCCACATTTGTACAGGTTTAAAATCTCTATTTTCATCTGTATCTTTTATCCTTAATTCTTCACTCCAGACCCCTCTGACTTGTCCCTCATACAATAGCAAATGCATAAGAAAAGAATACTGTTCAAAATTAATATCACTATTATTTTTAATCTTTTCAAGCCCTCGATGTAGTGCGTTGGCCAAGTAGCTAGCATAATCAAATGGCTTGGCATCCTTTCTCTGTATTTCTACAGCTAAGACCATTGGGGCAATCGACATGAGAGGTAGAACCTCTACTCCCAAAACCTAACCAACTGAATAATAGGTGTATTGGAAATAATCTTCAAACAAATCTTCATGGAAAGGAACGTTTTCACTGCTAGAGAACCTCCTGAGTTGGCCTCCTTCATCCTTGGGCCTATGCAAAGGTAATTTTCATCTCTTATAGCTAGTATCCATGTGGTGATACTCTGTCAAGAGATCTTTGACCATGAATGATAAATTCAGTGAACACTCTAACTAAAATACATTAGAAATGAGATCCCTAGAAATAACAAGCATGTCACCCCCACCATGTGATTGAATAGTTCTTTTCTTGGGGTCATATCTAATAGCAAGAGATTTAATTAGCTCTACGTTCACAAACACATTGGGCACCATAAGTCTTCTCAGGTTCAACCTCCATGGATTGCAAACTGGTTAAAACCTAAATTGTTTTTCGTAATGGTACATGAAGAGGTCATACCCTTGTTGCGGTGTCCAAATATCCCCTAAGCCCTTATGTTTGTCCCATAATCGATCCATGGAAGGATTCATTTGAGCACTCCTCTTGGGTCTCGGCCCTGACCAAGGGCATTGATCTATCAGGTCTTCATTTAGGAGTCTCTTAGGCTTTTCGATTTTCTCAGTTTTAGCTTTGGGTTTGTCTGTACTCTCTTCCATTATTTAAATCTTAAGCTTTTGATGAAAATAGCTTCTCAACTAGGTCTGAAGTACTTACGTGAGTCTTGCCGAGTCACCTCCATAGTCCAACGGTCTTTGTTGTGTCAGAACTCCAAGGTTTTTCCTTTCTACTTCTGCCCTAAGCAAAATCTTCGAGGATTTTGTAACAACTATGCCATCAACTTGTGATATAATTCACTTTAATTCTGGTTCATAAATGCACCGCAACATGATGCCCCAGGATGTCACATCAGTCTTTCACCAATAGCCACCCTCTCCACCGATGGACACCTATCCTTTGTTCTATGGGTGGGATGCCATATAATATTTCCCCGATAAACCATAGTTCCCTCAATATACTTTATGCATTCGATAATTCATGCCCATGGTTATAATTCATGGTTACTTTTGTTGACAACTTGACTCTATCGGTATATCGAGAGAGCACCTTAGGAGTTAGCCTGATAGAGTATTGTTACACCGGTACTAGGTTGTGAGCTATTTTCATCAGTCCATTGACGAGACTGTGATGGGGGTTCCGCCGATGAAGCATTGTTAGGCCGATGGTATTGAATTTTGTTAGGAATGGGGGAAGGACTTAGGACTATGTCACTACAGAATTTCAAATTTGTTTATGGATGCAATGTGAATGTAGGCTATAATATGGATCTTGTCACACAAATTTCTATAATTTACATTGTTCATAAAATCAAAGTGTGGTATATATTTGTGATTATTGATAAAATTCGATAATCCATGCCCATGGTCATAATTCATGATTACTTTTGTTGACAACTTGACTCTATCGGTATATCAGGAGAGCACCTTAGGAGTCAGCTCGATAGAGTATTGTTACACCAATACTAGGTTGTGAGCTATTTTCATCAGGCCATCGGCGGGACTATGATGGGGGTTTTGCCGATGAAGCATTGCTAGGCCGATGGTATTGCATTTTGTTAGGAATGGGGTAAGGACTACGTCACTACAAAATTTCAAATTTGTTTATGGATGCAATGTAGGCTAAAATATGGATCTTGTCACACAAATTTCTACAATTTGCATTTTTCATAATTTATGAATCATAAAATCAAAGTCGTTTATTTTTGTGATTATTGATATGTGGAAGATAAGTGGGGTGGACTTGGTGGAGGCTAGTTTCTTTGTAAAGAAAAATAAATTTCCTTTTAAGAGATCAAATTTAAATTTTAATATCACAATTTCATGGATGATGGATTACTATATAATTTATAAAATATCATCAACTACAGTTTGATTTTGGCATATCATTCATGAAGTGCAATATAATATAAAATATCATGGAGTGCAATATAAAATAAAATATCCTGAACTTGAAGTGCAATGATTCACAATTTATTTGAATACAATATAAAAAATCATCAACTATAGTTTGGAATATGATTCATGCAGTGCTTGAGTGCAATATAAAATAAGATATCATGAAGTGCAATGATTCACAATTTCAATGTTCATTGAATACAATATAAAATATCATCAACTATAGTTTGGACTTTGGAACAATGGAAACTAATTCATGAAGTGCAGTAAAAATACCTAAAACCTGTTAATTCTCTTCCATTTCCCAAACAGAGTTAGGGTCCTCAAACCAATGCTCATATTGAGATAAAGTAAAAGAGTCATCTTGATTCTGAGTCTACTCTGCACTTTCTTCGGCATGTGTCTCAAATTCAACATTCATTGTGTGATTTGTGTCAATTTCAATATCATTGTCATCTATCCTAGGCCCACTACCATTACCACTACCACTAGTACTGGCGGCTCTTAGAATTGGAGAGCCTGTGTTGCACAAACCGGTCCCTCTTCTTTTACATGTGGACCTCTAGATTGCGAGTGCCCTTTCAAAAGGAATTTTTTTGACATTACACACAGTTCCTTTCATCCTCAAGCAATTTTCCAAATTCTTGTCCAGTTTTTTTCTTAACTTTGATTTCGAAAACCGCAATTTACTGAAAACTCTCTCATCCTCCACCAACCCCAATATCATTGTTTGACATAAATCAACAAGTTTGAAATATTCTGACATCGAATCATGCAATATTTCACTCTGACCTAAGCTTGTCCAAACCTTTTTTATTGATCTCAATTCAAAGGCCTTCTCCTTGCCCATGGATTTATACTGGTCCCTCATAGCTGTTGCAAAACTCCCACATTGCTTTCTAAGCTTATTTTCATTTAAAATTCCTTCTATTGTTTGCTCATTGTATGTTACCTTTTTCGAAAACTATTCGATCAATATTTTTACTTGATCATGAAAATATTTTGGGTTATCTCAGTTTACCTAAAATTGAGGATACACAATACCCATGGCTTCAAGTATTTCATGTCGAGGGAAAATTTTGTGAATCTCTAAGGAAAGATATTTTGCAATTTCCTTCAAATTATCACTAACAGATTTAACAATGCCGTTAAAATCTTCCTCGTTAATAGGTACTTCTCTTCTAGAGTGCCTAGCAGTCTTACAATGGTACATTGGTATCTCATATCCACGTACATAGATACATAAGTGCCCGCTTGCATTAAACTGTAAATAATTATCAGGATTATTCGAATCAATAATTTTTTGCCACATCAAATAATTTGTGCCTTCTTGTGTTAGATCTAGATATAGATGATCGAGGGCCAAGCATGTAAGTTTACATAGATTGGCATATTCATAGATATACATAGTTTTGTCTTGGGCTTTCTTCACAAGATTGTTCATCTCATCTAGCATGGGGAGAAGACTAGCTAAAGTCAAGAGTGTCTCTATATCGCTTAACCTATGTAAGAGGTTAGGAGCTTTGTCTACTATGCTACAATGCTCGTACATCACTCCAATCAAGGATTGATATTCTGAAAGAACTCGTTGCGCTAGTCCATGTAGGGAGATCCATCTGGTATCGACATCCTTGAGAAGCTTGTTTCTAGGTGTTATTTCCTCAGCAAAATGTTGAAATTCAAGGAAACTTTTGGGACTTCAGCAGAAGTATGCGTGGATCTCGCGAACTAGATTTTCAACTTTTGATATTGTAGGAAACTTGCTTACAATTTTGAATGCTAAATTCATTTTGTGGGCCATGCAGTGAATGCCAAGCATGTATGGTGCACAATTAGTTTGTAAATTTTTGCAAAGACCGCTTCTTTCACCTTGCATCACTGCAACTCCATCCGCTCCTACACACACCAACTTTTTGGCAATTGTCAACTCATCCATACCTACAATTTCATTCAAAGATTTCTTGACTAGTTCAAATAGATTTTGCGATGTTGAACTATCCTTTATTTTATGAACACAAAGAAGATGAGCTTGGCGAACATGTTGATCTACAGTATACAAATGCATACAAACCCAAGAAGTATTGTCTACCGCAGTAACTTGATCTAAAGATAATGCAATGAAATTTGACTCTTTTACTTTCTCCTTTAAATCGTGCTTTTCCACTGCAGCAAGACAATTCACCCATTTCCATCCAGCGTTTACTGACCAATGTGAGAAGGGAAAGTTGGGAACACTCAAATAAGATATTAAATACAAATATTCTGGGTAGTCTGTCATAGGACGCCCGCTGGACAAAATATGAAAAATAACACTCATCTAAACAGTTTTTGATAGATTTGTTGTTGCCATGGCTTTTCCAAAATGAGACTCAAGTGTACCTTCACATTTTTTAATCTTCGACATTCTATGGTTATGCTCTCCATAATCTGTGGCATACTTAACATGAAGACATTCTTCCTTTGATTTCCATCGTACAACTGATTGTTCCTTTTTGTCTATGATTTGTTTTTCGTAAACTTTATCGATATGCTTTTCTATAGTGTCAAGCTTTAGCTGCATCGTCTTGTCTCTTCCACATTTCCAACTATAAATCTTATATTTGACCTTTGTTGCCCTGTCAATATCGTTTTTGTTTGATACCCCCACTGGTTCAAGGAATGGGTACTTTGACAACCAACCAATTTGAAAATTCCTTGTCATTTCCCACTCATGCCCCAATTTTGATTTGCCTTTTCTTTTCTTGCTACCAACATCATCCCCATCCAAGTCAATTATCTTATTCTGGCTAACCAGGGTATCCCTTGGAACATCTTTTGTGGTATTGCCATCCTCATTTGATACATTTTGATTTAACATAATGACAATCTCACCTTGACCGTCCTGTGGTGGTGAGGTATTGTCAATGCCATCTTCAATAATATTTGGTGGAAGAGTTGATGGTGTAGCTCCACCTTGATCTGATGGATTAGAATCTTTTCCAATTCCAAAGTAAGACTTCATGGTACCTCCATGTTTTGGGCGTTTTGATGGCCTCCCAATCTCTTCATTACCCTCAAGAGCCTTACCCTTGTTGCTTGACATATTGATATCTCACTTCGAATAAAATCTAGAAAAAATGTCTACTTGTTGAAGAAGGACAAACCGACATAGAATATAGATCCCATTCCCTACTCAAAATCATGTTTAAGGTTGAAGCAAGAATGTAAAACAGATAAAGAAATCTTATTATTATAACTAATAACTAATAACAATATGAAGAAATGATCACTCACCTTTGAGTCTACGTTTTCGGGTTTCGCTGACTTCTAAATCAAGAAGTAGAACCTCAGAACCGAACAAAATGTGTAAGAACAAATAACAATTTCAATTTTATTTATATCAATCCATATTTGGCAAATTCCACGGGATTTTTAAATGGTATGTTAAAAATTTGGCGAATCTTACGTGCTTATACAATGATACCTTGTAATTTTCAAGGTGAAATGTGTCCTCAAATGTAATTATTTTTAAATATTATTGGTGAAATAGGTCCTCATAAGCAACTATTTATAAATTTTAATTGGCGAAATGGGTCTTCACAAGCAACTATTTGTAAATTTTAATTGGTGAAATGGGTCCTCTTATAATGTTGTTTTAATAGTATTGGCAAATATGTTGATGTTTTATGACATGCTCCCCAGGATTCCAAGCGAAAATATTAATCGATCCATTGGAAACGCGTAGTCTATTATGGAAAATTTATTGCCTAAACATGCCTTGTGAAAAAAACCGCTGGCGAATGGACATGCATTGGACCGATAATTCATGAAATCCGAGCGATTTGAACACCCTGCTAGATACGGTAAATTCGCCAATTTTGATTTGCCCAATTCCTAGAATTCGCCAATTGGCGAAGATTCACCACTAAAGTTTTCCCTGCAGAGGACTGTAACTACTGAAAATGTTACATAGTGAATTATACAAGTTTCAAATGAATTCGAGAAATATTTGGAGAGGGTTTTGGTAAATTATAGAATAACCAAAAAATTGGATATGTTGCTCAAATATACAACTGGTGCATTTTTCGTGTTGAGCCTCCTAACAAGTGCCCATGATTTAATTTTTATGTGTCTGTTGATACTTGTTTTGTAGCGACTGTATATTTAGTGTCCAATATGAAGAAAACAATATATGACCTCAAGACCTTTATAGTGGTTTTTTTAGACTACAGGAATCGAGTAGCATGAACCCCTATAAACTGTAGTGTGCTTGGTAAAAATTTTACGTGACTGACGGCGTTGGCAGGACACGCCCTTTGGTACCACGAGGGTGGGGGATACTAGACCTCATGACCAACCTCTTGCAATAGGAAAGATTTAGCCAACCGAGCTAGGGCCCCAACCCCAAGACCTTTATAGTGTTGAAAAGGGTGTAGCATGATTAATTATTAAGGAGTACAGATTGTGATAATAATTTTAAATTATCTCCAAAGTGATACAGTCCTTACCAATTTCAAAACAGGTAATATAGCAAATTTCTTAAACTTTCTTAATAGTGGACATATACATGATGTAGTCCATACAATTTCTAGTGCTTTGAGGACCATTTTTTGTTTGGAGGCATTTTCAAGGGTATGTGTCCATGTACATATCCCTCCTTTGTATATATACTCTCTCATTTCTTAGACATAGAAACTCTACTTTTTTTGAATTATATTCTCTATTTAATATAGATTCTCTTTAATTATCCAATACTTAAACCACGAGACATAATTACATAGTTAAAAATTGACATGGTCAACAACCCTTTAGAAATCTTGCTTATCCATCCCTTAAGGTAGATGATAAGATTCTCATTTTTGAAAAAGAATTAAAAACAAAGGCTAATTACTTGTTAAAATGGTTTGGGCTCAAGATTTATAATTAATAAGTGTTTACAAAAAGGTTTTTCTAAACTCTCGTATGAGCTTACTTTTTAAGAATTTGATCAGTGGATTTAGCTTTGAGATTTATTACGTTTGATAGTTTGTTTAGGTCTAGTATCAATTTGTTGACTTTTTAAATACTATATAATCTTAATGGATACAATTTTTTGTTCTTGTATGGTTTCACTATTAACACAAATGCATGTATGTGTACAATTGATTATCTTATACTATGTTTTTGTTTGTATACATCATACATAATAATCAAATACTTCACTTATAACACATGAAAAAAGAAACTATATGTCTTTTTATGGACCATAAAAAATAATGGTTTATATTTATTTTATCTATCTTGACCATGCATACTCCACAAAAAATGAATTTATTATATATAATTAGTCATTGCAAGACATTCCTACACAAAATTATACACAACCGTTCTAATATCTATCTTTTGGGATATAATTTACCCCTCTTAATGTTGTTTGAGGAAAGAAATCATAACCTTGATCTCAATATACCCTATTGGGTATGGTTCCTATCTCTCAATACCCTTATGTGCTACCCTTTCATACCATGTCCTCTCTCTACACTAGTTTATTAATGCTCCCCATGCTTTAGAAGTCATTTTTGGTTTCCTAGTCACTTTTGTGATATGTGATTCTTAGCATGCTTATTTTTGGAGGTCTTCCTTTATCTCCCAAATTTTTATTATGTTTGGAGCTCAAGGAAACTACATCGTTTTTCTTTATACTTGTAGTTTTAATGGTGGATATTCCCCTCAAAACCCTATTGATTATCTCTTATATGCTACATTATGTGTCTACTTGCTTCATTTCCTTATATTCTAGTTTGGTTTCTATTTTATGGATCCATGCTAAACCTTATTATATATCTTGTGTTGTACATGGATATGCAAATCCTCTTTTATTTATTCTCATTGTTTCTCTCCAATAGACTCTAAGTCATTGAGGGCATCCACTTAAATTTGGCATTGTACTCTTTGTATGTTTTTTATTAAAGTAAAAACAGGGTTTGAAGGGACCCCAAAACCCTTTACAAGCAGATTTTGAATGGATCGGGAACTCTTTGTATGTTATTGTGTCCATGTGGCATTGTCATTTAGTATGCTTGAGACTTGGTCTTTTCTTTTCCTGTATGGTTTCTTTAATTTTTTCCCCCATGAGTTATAACATTTGCATTGATTGAAACTTCGCTCCATTACAAAGATAAATCCATCATATACATTTTCTCTATATAGTTAGCTTTATTTACTATTATTTGGTAGAGATTCATAAAAATGAAAGAAATCATAGAAATTTGGGGTCCAAAATAGGTCTAGACTATTGATGAATCTTGAGGTAACAAAATCACAACATTCTACATATATCTATCTAGTGAGAGAAATACACCCTTGAGTTTTGATCCATCTGGAAATGCATTTGTTTTCAAACATGATGTTGGTTGCCTTTAACTCAATGATATTTGAAATGTCTATAATTTTGATTTTCTTCTCCTTATGATGGGGTTTATGATTTCTTTCTTCTTTTGGTTTTTCAATCTCCCATAAACCTTAGTCATCACAAATAGGTACATTTACATGATTTCACTCCTAAAAATCAAATTTTTATCTAGGTACCTCACAACCTCACTTCTTCCTATAAGCAAATTGTCATACCTCAAGAGAAAATGTAATGGCTATTTCCAAATATAATGATTGGCTAACCCTTATGGTTGTGTTTTATTGACTATTAAAGACTACTAAAACCACCCATTACCAAATTCTAGGAGCTCCTAGCTACACCCTCCTCTCCCCCTCCCACTACCTATTATTGATGCTAACAAGCCATGTTGGGATGAATCATCAATCCCACATCCCATTTTATGATAAACTCTATGTAGCATAATATACCATCCTACCAAAAAGTTCTAAAAAAGGTGTGTTGTCAAGTATTGATGTCTTCCTTTTGGTCTTGAGGCCTTATCAACAACTAATTTTGGTTCCTTATGATACCTTGTTTTTTGGATTTGTTTGTCATAGAGCATTTTTATTGTTACTTGTAGGAAATCTATAAATAAAGCATAGAAGCTTATTTATCTCCACACAATCTCAAACAATTTTCACTTTACCCAGACTACTTGATCTACATTCTCTTTTTCACACTACAACCATCAATATTAAGCTTTTTAAATCATGGGAATCTAACACAAGTATTTCACTTTTCTCCTAGTTCTATTTCAACATTTCCATAAACACTATTCTAGACTTGTTAATAGAATTTGATCAACGAATTGCTTTAAGTTTATTATAAATTGTGTACACCCTTCTCCTCAATATATTATAATTATGCTTAAAGATCCTAGAAATAATTAGTAATATTTGTACTTTCATTATGAAGATGAGGACCCCTACATTGATAGGGTGAAATTTTATGATTTAATTACTAGATCTTACACTATTAAAAATTTAAGGCACATTAGTAATTAGTATATCACATTTAATATTATTTAGATATTTTATTATTAATTATTGCAAGTAAAATAAGCATTATTTTTTATTAAGGAGAAAACAAGTTTTGAAGGGGTCTTGGAACCCTTTGCAACAAGTGACATCCAGCACACAGTCAGAGAATAGCAAAAAAGTAAATAAAAACAATCTACCACAAAACAACAATCAAGCTGTCACACACCAAAAGAAGCCAACGACATATACATTTGAACACAAGCTGTCAACAAAACAAACAAAAAGAATTAACTGTGCCACCCTTGGAACCTTCCTAACACTTTGAACACCCAAAACCTGGATATGGGAAGTCCCAATCATGTTTAGGACGACCCCAATTCCTCCTTTAGACAATCTTCCAAATAAAATAAATATTGTTATTGCTTATTGAATCTGTATTTTTCAATCTTGAAAGGAGTACACAATTTTTTTTTATTTTGAAAAAAGCTATAAAGAATTACAAAGATCAGCAAGAAAGAAGTACACAGTTGTAAACCACCTTGCTATGATTGGCAAGGTATCAAAACAAACTGTCAGCAAAGGTGAAGGAAAAAACATATAAAAAATCCCTCCAGTCTTATCGGAGCCAATAATTACAGCCGTAGGTAGTACGTACAGCCAAAAATTTCCAGGCTTCATACTGTTTGAAAGAAATGCAATCTGATTGAAATGGAATAAGACCGTTCAAAAGGCTGCAAATAAGTTGTAAGTTGTGGGGCAGGACAGGACACAGAAAGCTTACTACCAATCTTTTTCATCTGTATGCGAATGTAACGTCCAAAGATTTATTGGGCCTCTCGTATTTATGGGTTGATGGGCAACCACGTTTCATGTTGATCTGTCGCAGGATTTAGTTCATCTCCCCATTTATTTCCATGAAAATGGTGGAGAATCTTCTCCGTATGGTACTTACACAGAGGCACTTTGTTACATGACAAAGGCATTTTGTCCACATTCCTTTATTTTCTTCTGCTATATCTTAATGGAATATATAGATTTATTTAAATCATTCTTAAATAAAATTTCTCCATTCACTTGAGATGGGTGGTGGTCTCCTCATACAAGCTTTCATTGTCTCTCTCTTTTTTATATCATGATAGCTCTACAGAAATGTTAGTAATTAATCATTGAGATTGATAATTGAAATCAATATTATAGCTAATATAAAAAATAAATTTAAATATAATCATTAATTAGATTTTGAGGATGGAAAAGTGGTGTTAAAGATATCAAAAATTGATTTATCATAATGTTAATTTTTTAAGATTTATACAGATGTATGTATTAAAATCTGTAAATTGATCAAAATCTACTCTATTCTATCTATGTAAATGTAGAACTAATCTTTATGAGTATAACTTTGAATTTGATGCATAGAAATGAACAATAGATTGTAAGACTGGTTTGACAGAAACTAATTGTTGGAATTTACTTGTCTTGATCTTTTGATACTGGAATTTGGTAAAGAATGGACAGTGCTCACAAACATCTTTGAGGATTCTATTGACTTGCGAGGATCACATTTTCTTCAATGAAACCAGCAAAATGATCAATTCAATGACTTTAAAAGTATATTGAAAGTTCCCTATAATACATTGCATTAGAATACCTAATACTTTTGTTCCGAACAACCCTTCCCTCTTAGATCTCAAAATTAAAATTTAACATAGAAGATCCTTATCCAACCATCAAAGAATATGTAGAAAAGGGCCCCAAATTGATTTTAATAGGATCTATAGAGACTAACATGATGTAGACCACATTGCTAAGGATGGGCAAGTAAAAGGTATCAAAAGAAACCATCAATAATGTGAAGGAAAAGACATTAAAAAAATCTCCTCAGCCAATAATTATAGCCGTAGATAATATGTACCCAATATCCCTGGTCCAAATAAGAGGCAAAATTTCCTGAAAAATGCAATTGATTGAAATAGAATAAATTGTGGGGCAAAACTGAAACAAAAGTTTCCATCTCATTCATGTATTTGCAGAATCTCCGTAATGACCAAAGATTTATTTGGGCCTACTAATATTTATGGATTGATGGGCAACCACACAGAGGATATGGCGCGGCCCCTCAGTTATTTCCATGGAAATAGTGGATGGATAGTCTACTTAATGTACTTTTTTATAATGAAAAGGTAGTTTGTCTTGCATAGCTTTATTTTTATTTTCTTGTGGTATATTTTAATAGAGTAGTTGGAATTTTTTTAATTGGTTTATATGTTTATTTTAAGGGATTTTTAGGATTAAAAATTAGAAAACATTAGTTTTTTTTTAAGCTTAAAAAAATATTTGAGTTGTTGGTATTATTATTTTGAATTTTTTTCAACAAAACATTTCTAATTGATATATATTCTTATTTTCTATTAATGAATGTGTTATGTCTTTCAACAATATGAATATTAATATAATCAAAATTTTAATTAATATGTAAATAAATGAGTGCATTATATCTTTCAACAATATAAATATTAATATAGTTAATTTTTAAAATAACATGTAAATAAATAAAAATATTTTCACTATAATACAAGATTTTATTGAGCGTATTTTTTCTAATGTGATAGATTTTTTTATGTGTTTTTAGATGATTTAAAAAAAAAATACATTATATTGTGATAGCTCTATTTCATATAAATATTTAATAGATTTTCTTAATTTTTATAGAATTTTGTGTATTTGTTTTAGTCTTTATTAGAAGTTATTCTATTAAAAAGGTGTAGTTTATCTATAGTAGTAAATATTATAAAGTAATGGAAGTTATTTACCATTTAAACATCTTTAAGTACATGCTAGTAAAAGAAGGAAAATTCAAAAGTGATATTTGTAATGGTGAAATTTGTATATTCATTTTATTGTCATTTAGTTGTGGGTCTATTTTGATGGGAATGTCTTAATTTATTTATATATCAACAACTGACACAATTTATGTTAGATTTGGCTCATGACCTAATACATAAGTCATATGTATTTACTTTCACTCACACATATTTTGAGACATTTGTCATTTCATCACTCATTATTACATCTTCATTTGCATACACCTATACATTCATCCCTACCTCAAGACTACTATTTCCATACTTAGGTTCATTTATGTGTCACTTAAGATTGATCTTGTAGTACACAAGAATGAACCTAGAATTCAAAATATTCAAATCCAAATTTGAAAGTTCATGCCCCTTTGTACTAATCATTATGAACCAACTTGGTCTAAGTTTGTCTAATGTATTTCTATGTTTTGATATTTAAAGACATGTCACTTGTGCTATTAATTTAGATATAAAATATTGAGAAAGTGAAAATAAAGTCTTAATCTAGGTCAAATCATTAGAGCACACTTCAATTTTCAAAAGGAAAAGAATCTCATCTGCATTTAGGCCATTTGTATATTTTTTAATTTTGTTTGAAAATCTTCACATGAAATTGTAAGGATGCCCCATCCAAGCATTAGACTCAAGAGAACTTGACTCTAGAAATATAAAAAATTCCCCAAAGGTGTTCATAAACACTATAATCCTTACAAGCACAACAATTATCAAATACTAAATCACAAACAAGTGTTAGAAGTCTGTTTCCCACTAGTTTAGATTTGTACATCAAAGGTCAAATCTACAGTGGTTAGGGTTGAAATTGTGATACTCAAAATTTAAGCATAGGATTTTTGTACTTGTTCAGATTCTAAGACACCAAGCATACTGAGGTCATTAATTTTTTTGAAATGGAAAATCACTTATTCTCATCATTAGTATCATCCTTATGTTATTGATTCTAGAATTAACTACCCCTAACCCTCACATTTAATTTTTCAGCTTTTATTAAAATTATCAAATCCCATATACTAATTAATCTAGGTTAATTTATGTTTATTGATTGTATTTATTTAATTGGCTTAGATTTGTGTAGAAGAGATTTCATTCCCGAACATTATTTGGTGAACTCAACTTATTGTACACTCCTAGGATTTTACCTTCTATATATTTATTTTCAAATTTATTTTATCTTAGTTATTCTAGATTAGATTAGAGCTTCCTATTGTTTTGTTTGATCATTAATTATTCTACATATTTAAAGGTTTTTCTTATTATTTCTTGATCTTATCTACTACCCTACCCATGTCCTTCTGTAGGCCTTTAAGGTTTGCATTCCATATTTATTTTCAAAATCCAATTACTTATTTTTTATTTTTTATCAATGCTTTCATTATTGTTATCCATATTTTTATTCTTTAGATTTTTTATTTTTACTTACATGTCAAAGTATCTTTCACCTCATTTCAATTTGTGAAGGAGTGCATGAATAAATTATCATAGGGCTCAATCCTCTACAAAATGGTGTGCTTCAGTATTTTCCCAAAAGTATAAGTATTCCTCACATTAATGAGGATGAAACTAAGGAACATGTGGCTAAATAAAAATTTGAAAAATAACTTGCTATTTTAGCCACTAGTGAGAGTTGAATACAGAATTAGCTTATATGACATGTATATTTTTATTTATTAATAAAATTTGACCTAAACATCTTACAAGTTGTTGATGTTAAGGTTTCCATCTTCAGCTCTTTAATTAGTGCATCTACCATCCCTCATTCTTCCTTGATCGTACCATTTTCTACCAAAATATCTCATCTCATCTCATATAGTTTATCCCCCCCATCCCCCCCAATTTGTTTCTTCAATATGGTTTACATCCTAATTTTGCTTCTCTCACTATGCTAAGATCTCATTTGCATATTTTCACTCACATATCCTTCCTCTCAATCCTTACCACTTACATAGCTACTACCATTCTTATATTATCTATACCACATCCATTGTTTCTACTATGATGTTTATTCCCCTTTCTATTTTGCTTTCCCTCCTTGCATAATCACCTCCTTGCATATCCTCATCCATTCCCATATTATATCCCTTTCCTATTTCCACACCTTATCTACCTTATACTGAACCTACTTCCTATTTTATAGATGTTACATATACTCATCCCTATGGTTCTCAAACCTTCATTGTTATATTACTCTATACACCTTATACACACTAATATAAAAGATCTAGATAAATTTAGAAGAAGAGTTGATGCAATGCCAAGGGGAAAGACAGATAAATTTATGGAAGCTAGATATATAGCTTTAGCATATGATCTTTTTATATATCTACTTTACCTACTAGTTTTGTGGTACCTTATTTCGTAATGTGTGATGAAAAAGGTGACCCAAAAACATATTTACATTCTTTCATTGGTTTGAAGAATAAAATTATGTTGCACTCTACTGCAAGCTAAAATATTGATCTGGTTAGAAGAAATAATTTCAGATGGAACTAACTCAATTGGAATATCTCTAGATGGAATAGTTCAAACTAAAATAACCTAAATAGAACATTTTTTATCAAAAATATCCCTGACAAGCATATGTGGCAACACTTTGGTTCTAACTTACAAAAAAATAAAATTATTTAAAAAATTAAATGTTCCCACCATTCTTCTTCATGATCCTTTTTTGGAAAATCCAAAAAAATCCCTTTTGTAGAACTAAAAGTGTTATTTTTGAACACATACACACACATATCAAAGGATGATCACATAGAATTTTTGGAAAATATGTCATTTTAGAGAGGAGGGCCTTAGTAGTGAATGTTATGTAAAATTTCCATGTCATCAAAAGTAACCAAAATTAATATTTTGTAGTGTTAATGGCATCACTAAAACAAAAAATAATTTCAATGCCCACATCAATCATCCAAAAAACCATAGCTGAGGAGCTAGAGGAATCTCCTACTTCCCAATTTGAGAGCCATGGTATAGGAGTACCCACAACTACTACTTCTTTCAATACTTGAATAATTTTTACAGTCACTTGTGAAGCATGTTCAACTTGGATGCATTCTTGTAGTGTTGAGAAGTACCTAAAATGTGATTTGATGTGGTATAATTTTGTGGGACTAAAATTTCCATTCTCATTCAAGACCATGAATTGGCGTATGTTTTGATTAGATTAAAACTGGAAGGGCCAATACCCATTACAAAACAACCATAGAGGAAAACCAGGAACTCACGAGCAATGAGAAAACCAAAAAGGTAAACAAAAACTAAAGCTTAAACAGTTTGACCATCAAGAAGAAAAATAAAAAGAAGCCCACAAAGCCAAGAGTAGCACAAAGCCACCAAACACCTACAGGTCTCCCAATAAATTGAGACCAGTGATCACATTCCATTTATGAGATAGGAACTTGAGCTTCTTTTCAAAATTCACAGTTCCCTATTAAATGGTCTAGGTATTCGTTGTGACATCATGAACCGAGCTTTCTACCTTCTTTGCCTTCTTCTGCGTGAGACCATCATCCATACCTTTCACAAGTCACTTCCCTTGGCTCTTCCTTAACTCATCCTGAAAAACTTGAAGGGTGAGGGCAGTATTCTTCATGGTTTATTTGTTGTAGTTGGTGATAACCCTCAGGCACTGGATGGTATTCTCTTGGTTCTAGTGGATGGCATCAATCTTAGTCAGTAAATTTTTCTTTTCTTTCTCAGTACCAGCGATGGCCCGAAGATCATTCCTAGCTCTTTTTCCCACCTTTCCCACCTCTCAAAAGACCTATCCAAAGAAGTAATTATTGGTGTTTTTTTAATACAACCCAAGCGGACTTCCTGAGAGCTTCTATGAACTTTCCATGTTCAATGATAAAATTCTAGGAAGCGATTGGCCAACTCGACGAGAACAAGCAATAATGCTAATTCTCCTACACTTCGGGCTCTGTAAGACCCAAGAGGGTATTCCCTAAAATGTGCACTTTAAATACAACTTTAAACAATTCAACCACACATTAATGAACAACAAATAGATTCCCCCATTTATGCTAAAAGGATGAAATCGTTCAAGAAATTGGCTATTCCTCAAAAAGGTTCGAGTCCTATTAGCAGAGAATCGCAAACACAATTAAAGTAGATTGATAGGAAATATTTGAATAAAATGTTTTTGAATTCATAACACAAGACATGGGAAAATATAGCCATGATCAAAATTCTAGTGCCATATCCTAAAGCACGTAGTCAAATGAGAAAACTGAACTACAGGGTGAATTTCATCTTAAACACTTATGATCCATATGAATCGCATTACAATCCATATATTTGTATCTAAGTCTACCACTACTGTATGAATCCCATTGCTAGCTTGCATGAACTTACTAATTAACTGAAAGCATTTAACTGATCCTTTGAACTAGAGCCATCATTAAACATAATTCACAGTAAATAAAAAATGAAGATCAATGAAAATCATCTTGGACTGATATTTCATTAATAATTCACACAAAATGTCACAACAGGAGAGAAAAAAGACTCAAAACATTTTCATATTTAATACAAATATGCCTAAGAACCCCATAATTGACCAAGTTCTCTTATCTAACTCAAAAACCTAAGACCTGGACTTACATTCATACTCTTTGTATCACTCAACTCTTATTTCTCAAATCTCGGATATTTCAGCAGACCATCTACCATGGCCCAGAATTCCCTTTTATGAAACAAGGGAGCAAAACAAGCTTCAAGCCAGAGGGTAAACATGTCCATTTTTCATTGGACCGCTAAGTCCCAATTCAGTTACATTTGTATCATGCGTTTCGACGAAAAAAGGCATAAGACAAGAATAATCATTAGTTGATATGGAAGAAAAGAAACTGCCCTTCAAAGGGCCACATGTTCAAACTAAAGGCATCTTTAACCGTTATAACACTTTATTCCACCTTAGCATCTCGTACCTGAAGTCGAAAGGGAAATGCATATTTTCAAATATAACTTATGAGGCCATATCTGTATTATACATGACCAAGTTGCATTTCTCAACTGTAGTACTCATATTTCAAACTCATCAGTGAATACCTTTTTCCATAATTCAAAATCTTCCTCAGATGGCCACTTAAAATCCATAACCTGATCAATCTTATCTCGATAAGGTGCATATTTCACCATTACTGACATGACCTTCTTATCAAATTTTTCTATGAAACTAATGACAAATGAAAATTTCTCTAGTGTATTCTCCAGCATACCAATGTCGGCATTTCTGCATATCTCATGAGTCTGATCTATCATTATATTAGCCATCTTCTCTTTTCAAACCTGCAAAGGTTTTACCTCATCTTGACTATGCAAAATGTGTCGCGATGGAGTTAAGTCCATTGCATCATATTTGGCCTTTAACCCTTTAATATTTAACTCCATAGGGGCAATATACACCTGAAACTTTTTCTCCACGACTCCCTTGACAAATTGATAAGTTGATATAAACATAAGATACTTATCCCCATGTTGTTTCACTCCTACTGCCATTAATCTCAGTTTCTCAATTTTGGGGCTCCATTTGTCTAGCAATGGGGTGACCAACTCTTTATCTCTTGGGAACATCCTAAGTGCTTGCAACATTAGAGCATAATTTGCATGAACCCTATTCAATTTTCCCTGGACCCTCCTATTTATGTTTTTCAACACAGTGTCCACAATCACCGAATTGCTCTTCCCTACTAATTCTTGGATTTTCTGCACCATTTCCTTATACTCCTCAACTTGGAAAATTAATTTCTCCCTAAAGAGTCCTTCTCCTAGGCTATTAGCCCTTTCAACTGTAATACGCACCTGTCCCATATTATATGGCACAATAGCTAAGGACTGTCCTTGTGAAGAGGGTTGAGATTGCTCCACTGGTGGGTCAGAGATAGTGCGGCTAGAGCTAGCCTGCGCCTAAGACTTCAATATCTCCATTTTATGCTTTAATAAAGCCAACTCAGTTTCTAACTCTGCAACCTTTTGTTGACTCTTATTATATTCAATAATAATGTCATTGTATTGGCCTCTCAAAGTATCCCGGTCCTTGGTCAAATCCTCAACAGTTGCCCTAGTGAACTTGGCAACATTCACTACCATATCAACAACCTCTAATGTTGGGGTATCAACAAATCTTCTTATAACAAGGTGACCACTAAAGTCAGATGGTTCTACAACTAGTGGCTTCCTAGATCCATTGGACAAAGACTAGATTGCAAAGGCATCCCACTCCTCACTAAAGGCTGATCCTTTTAAGTGCCAATACAACTTTTTCATCGGTTGCAAGAAGTGGCCTATGGGCCCTTCTTATTGTATCAAACACCACATCATCAACAATATCCCATTCAGGAAGTAACAGTACTCCACTCTTCTGTACCAATGCTTAGCCCCACTCTGGTGTTATTTCTTTGAACCTTTCCTTCATCTGCAACCTGATTTTAGACTGAATTATTTGCTCTGGGAGCTCAGGGTACAAAATTATTTCTTGAGCCACCCTCTCAGCATATAATGAAACATGTGCCCTCCATACAAAATCTTTAAAAGAATTGGTTTGGATAAAAGAATCATCCATCATGAACTCTCTGAAAGCCTCCATCCTCAAGTCATCATTATTGGTTATTCCCCTTATTTCATCTTTTCCCAACCTTAAAGAAACTGCCCTAGAACTTGATGAAGTGTCCATTGGGAAAGATGGAATTCCTTGATGCATTTCATCAGGAGTGACAATAATCTCTTCATCCCCATCTCCATCGTATTCAACCGCCTTTTTTCTTTCAATTTTTTGTCTCTTTGGTGATGATGGACATGTCTGGTCAGCAATCCTCGGAGGGGAATCCAGATCAACAATATTTGGCAATGACTTCCTTGAAGAAGATGGTGCAATGCCTTTAGCAACTTCCTCAGCCCTGCTTCCCCTTCTCCTAGAAAAAACCTTTATCTTCTTCGGGGGCTGATAAGTGGACCTCTCCTCCAACCTTACTTTAGGGTACTCCTCAATATTTTGTGACTTTCCCCTTTCTTCCACAACCCGTTCATCCTTCAGAATCCCCACCAAATTCTCAAAATTGTCAATGGCATACACAACCATGTTCAACTCGCCATTGATATTTGGTATGGGATTGAAAGCAGGTATTCTTTCTTGCTTCTTTTTTACCATCTTGGTAAAGGAAATGTATTTTTCCTTTCTCTCTTCTTGTATCTATAAATCAAAAATGTTCTTGATAATGTCTTCAGGAAAAAATAAATTATGGACATTTGAGAAATAAAATCCTTAGGATCATGATTCCTAGGGTGTACAATTTTTAATCCATAAGGTCTAAGAAATGTGTATAAATCCTTCCATCCTCCCTTTTCCATAACAAAATCAACAAACGTTGTATACTCAAGAAAGAAAGATCCTTTCTTTTGTTCTATTGGAAAATGTACTTCTTGAGCACACCCCAACTATCTCATGATTTCCAAAAATCCAGTTCTCAGAGGCACATCCCTGGGCAAAACATATGGGTTACATTAGTGCCATATACTCTAAAAATTGTTGTATTATGATAAGGGATAATATCTCCTCAATTGTTTGTCAAATTTAATTCAGCCCTTCTTTCCATTGGCCTCAAGAAATTATGAATCTCTTTAGGAATCTTGGTGGGATCATGAACTAGAGCCTTTTTCAACTTGGATCCAAAGACATTTTGGAACGTTACATAATCAAATTTTTGATCATGCATATCAAGGATCTTAGTCCAATATTGGATAGGCATGTCAACATTATCCTCCTTTTTTAGTTCCATATCCTTTTCAAACACTGCCCAACCCCTATATAAAAACATGTGCATTAACAGGGAAAACCACTTGAAACCAACCCAATTCTTTCCTTCCTTTAGGGCCATCAGACACCCATGCATTTTTTCTGCTAAGTAAGTGGCAAAATCATATACCACATTAAAACCTAGATCTTGGATATTTACAGCCATGTACATGATATCAGTAGGCAGAGTAGTCTTCAAGCTAATTCCCAGAACTTGGCATAAGGCACAAACTGTCTTCTTGAAATTTAGTTAGAGAAGTAGTTCACAAGAAAAGGTTCTGGCTCATTCTTACCAATCACTACCCGCTTCTTATTCTTTCCTCTTCCCGAGGTTTCCAAATGAGGTATCTAAAGAGATGTTCTGAACAAACCCTTAGTAAATTTGCATTCCTCTCTGAAAGAATCAATATTAATGGCAACCATATCTTGACTCCATTCATGTAGACCGAATATTTCTGTAATTTCCTCCCTGGTTATCTTTACCATTTCTATGCCAGAGTGTGTTTTGACAACTCTGGTTACAGGGTCATACCTTGTAGCAACATATTTTAACAAATCTACATCCAAGTAGGCATTAGGGACCACTAGCTTACCAAGATCTGACCTCCATGGGTTACACAAAGGAACACACAAATTCCTGTTCCCAAACCAATTTGAGAACAACTGCCATTCGGTATATGGTAACTCAGCATCCCGGAACAACACATTGTTTATCAGTTGACCCCTCCAGCAGTAAGGGCCCATAAAACAAAGCCTTTCCTTCAAGATTTTTTCTGGTATAGGGTTTTAATAAGTCTATAATATCCTGGGAAAAGGACCTAGTAGCAGTTTCAAAGCAAGAGCTTCAGGCCTTGGG
This sequence comes from Sequoiadendron giganteum, assembly GCA_007115665.2. Lineage (NCBI taxonomy): Eukaryota > Viridiplantae > Streptophyta > Pinopsida > Cupressales > Cupressaceae > Sequoiadendron > Sequoiadendron giganteum. Next base: position 211,670,434 of record CM021108.1, on the reverse strand, counting down.
TGCCATTTACACAAGATAGAGAATAGTTCAAGCTAGAGTTTTTAAATGTCAAACAATTATAACTTGCACCCTATAGTCTTAAACATAAATGCTTCACAATTCAAGAAGCCAAATCAATTATCAAGACAAGCTTTAAAATATTTTAAAGAAAATTAACTCAAACAATCCTTCAGGAGCAAAACAAGAAGTAGTCGATAACCGTTCTTCAAAACACCATAAGACCTTCTGAAAACACAAGAAATGGTATATGTGTTAATTACGGTTTCACTTGCAAAAAATTAATGACAATGAGGCTAAAAATTCACAAAGATGGTTAGCTTCACTCGGTACTAGGCGATTTTTCTTTAGACTGGAAATACACATGAAAATATCAATTCACTGATCTTTTAGCATTAATTATGAGAGCACAGTTTGAACTCGACCATTACTATTCACTCGTGCGAGATAAAATGGCTATAGTACAACACCAACCTATTTCAAATGCTAGTGGTTGATCCAAAACAATGTAAGCTAGAAAGAACGACTCAAATCGAGTCAAAATGGTTTGAAAATGCCACGTTTGTTCACCAGACTTTAGGCGAACAAAAAGCCATCTATAGGACACCACCTCAGCACGAACAGGTCCCACCTTGATCATCCCTCATATAGCATCGGCATCCACATGTCAATAATTTGCACACCTCACAACATTATTAAAACTAATGTTTTAATTACGTGAGGTCAGCGAGGAATGACCACGATGCATTGGTAAAGAAACAGTTGCCAGCATCAGTGTCCTTCATCAATCAACAAACAAAAACTGGTCCTCACGATCATAGGTGACAGGTGGCATCATCTCGCATACCTCGCACCACTTTAGTGACATCAACAGGAAACCTTGCGAGGTCCACGAGGAACAATCATGATACAGATCATTCCATCCGATGGCTATGCAATTTGCACATGCAAAAAGGTTATTTATAAAAAAGGGACCGACTAGGTGGATGGGGAAATGACCCTTGAGGCCGAAAATATATTTAGAGATTAATCTAAAACACTTTACCAGCCTGACACTAAGGAAAAATAAAACACAGTTGGGATGCAAAAGACTGAGAAGGCAGGTAAAGAGGGGTCGGTAATGTAACGACCAAAAGGGGGTTAAAACCATACTTAAGTGACTCACCACCTTTAATAATAAGTTATCACTCAAATAGAACACTCATGACTAAGACTCATGGTAAAAACCCAAAACCTAACCAATTAGAGCCAAGGATGAAGTAAAAAAAACTCACAAGGGGGGAAAAACTTTAAAAGTTGCACCAATAATCATGTCCCAAAGCATCTTATTCTCCACCTCCCTAGGCCATAGAACCTGTTGTTCCAAAACCTTGCCTTCCATAATTTTGATTCTTTCTTTAGTTGTGACCAACTGACCCAAGATCCATTTCATAATATCCTTTTGAACATTAATAGTCTCTGAAATTTCATTCAATTTTTTTCTTAGGGGGTCAGCAGGGAGGCGAATTGACCTAGGTTTAGTACCAGGTTCCTCCAGATTGATACATAGGTTGGGAGAATTTTGTGGGTTAGGGTTAGAAACATGAGGGGTGTTAGGAACCTCCGAGTCATGGTCCTGAGCCAAGGAGTGAACAAGAGAGTTAGCCAGGGTCAGATTCCATGAATCATCATCATCATTAGAGTTATCAAAATCATCCAACCTAGAAGAAATGGGCGTAAGTGTGGGCTCCAATAGAGGAATTCATTTGATAGGGATGGGGGGATATTATCATTAGCAAGGGCTTTACCTTGGGCTCGGGTGCTATGGTGAATGACAAGAGGTGTTTCATCGATAGTGACAAAGGGGATGGGGTCCCTAGTGGGGTTAGTGGGTTCAAGGATAGTCAAGGTGTTCTTGCGTGCAGTAGAAGGGGAGGGAAGCAACATAGAATGAAACTTGCATAAGCACAAAATAAGGCCTTGGTGAATGGGTAATTTCTTACATTTGGCATAGAAATTTCTAATAGACTGCTCAAGTGAAGACATGAGCCAAAAGGGTAAATTCATCTTAATATTATACCTAAGATAACTGAGCATAGGGAAAAGGTGGGAATGGAAGCGACAAAACCACCCTTCAGGAGTGATGTACCTCATGAGAATTTCAGCAATGGCGCTCCACACACTAGGTAGGTTTGCGCAGTTAAAACCATTCTACAACCTGTTCACCTTCTCACCCTCTTTCAGAAACCATTTCATGTCATCTTGGTAATGGATTTTCAACTTGTGAGGAATGAAAATCCCTTCTAGAGAAAGCCTCGTAACCTCCACAATAAGATCAAGGGTCACCATAAAAGAAACCCCTCCAACAATAATAGTCTCATCCACCCAAGAACTAGCAAACTCCAAATAAATTTTGGGGTTAACACCTTGCATCCTCTCCACATACGAGGCTAGCTTATCCCGTTCAAGAATAGTCTAGACCTCCTTATCTTGCTTCCAACCATCATAGTTAGTAGGTTCATCCTCAAATAAATCCCCTCCCATCGCGAAACCCACAAGTTTTAGAGCAAAGAGACACCAGTAATGGAAATGGCTATACAAAAATGAGAGCCACAAGTAATAATAAAAATGCATAGATTGATTAGCAGGATTAAGTTGCCATAAATGATGAGCATGGAAACCATCAAAAGGAGATGAAAACAAATCTAACTCAATCTCATTTGGATAATACTTTGACATCTTTTTGAATTAATTCAAACACCTGACTTGGGATATGGAGCTTGATATTATCCCATTTTACTAAATTTGGAGTAAAATCTCCAAGATTTGCTAAGGCATCAACAACTTTATTGATGCTCCTATACATGTGATTCATACTGGAATTCCCACGGGTAATCATGAGATTGCGAGCTGAGGACACGAGGTCCTAAAGAGTCCAGCAAGGAGATGCAAGCCCAATCAACATAAGAACCGTGAATTGGCTATGTTGTTTACATTTTCTGAGTTTAGAATCTTATCTTTAATCTCCTTGAAATAAACCATAGAGTTGATCCCCATGAATTCCCTATTATAGGAAGAAGTCTTCTTGGATGTGATTCAACAAAACTCAACAATTTTTCTAGCTCTTGAAAATATTCTTCTTTGATAAAAATTTGTGATCATCATTATCTATTCCATAGAAGGAACCATTTTGAGATGATTGGAGAAGATCATAGGAACAAATCACTAATTAAATCTATTATGTATGCAAGCTTCCAATTAATTAGCAACCAAGATATCTTGATGGTTGTGAAGCATTCTTCACCACAAGTAGTTGAAAACTTTTCCCAACCACACATCAAAGATCCAATTTTGAACAACCATCTCATGTTTTTTAAGAGAATCCATGGTGCTTTGCCAAGTTTAATAAGAAAAATGATAGTGAATGGAAATAATGCCACATTTAGAATGAACTAGAGAAGTTACCTACTCTTTGTATGCTTTGTAAGCCTTTGATCACTTTTGAAAATGTTTAAGGAGATGGTAATTATTCTATTCTCCACATGACATCTAACTTGGGAAATATTTTCAAGGCCTTTTGTATGGATTTTCACAATCCAAAAAGGGGATGATTCCCATATTTTGTTAAAACATTAATGTTGTACATGTTTTGGAAGGAAATAAATTGACATTTTAATATGATAGCATCAATTTTGGTGGGATAAACTCCATGCCATCACTTCTCTTTTCCATTTCACTGCCATGAATTCTTAGTAGGCCTTGCAAACTATTTTGGATTGCCATAAAAATGTCTTCCTTTCCTTCCTCAATGGTAGGGTTTGCTATTGCATTGGCAATCCCATTTGTTGAACTCTAAAATAATAATTAACAAATAAATAATCAAGATTATCTAAAAGAAGCCAGACTAACCTAAGAAATTTTTAAACTCCCAATTTAGAGACCTTTGGTTTTGGATGACATTAAAATCACCATTGATTCCCCTTATATGTGAAATATCTTGTAGCCATGATGTGTAGCCAGTTGTAGACCTAAAAAGATATAATTGGCCTCCACTTCTTTATTTGTCTCTAGAGATAGATTTTGAATGGCTTATAAAATGAAATAACTATGGTGGTCATGTGTAAGACATATTGTCCTAGAAAGGCTTAGAGGTCCCTAAGAAGCATCAAAAAGTTTAATTTGAGAAAACCTTTAGGAGGATGGATCCATTTGATCATTTTCTAGATATGTTCTTTTTAATTTCACCAAAAAGTAGGTCATTAGTGTAAGGTATAAATTATTTTACTTCAAATGTTATTAAATTAGATTAACTTATACTATACACTAATGTTCTAACTACACTAACTTAGCAATATGGTCTAGTTACAACAAGTAATGTAAAATCTACTATTTTGTATTTTTTGTGTTTATAAAAAGTTACTATAAGCTAAGGGAAATGGGAAATCTAAGAAATCAATTACTACTAGATTGTTGTCATAGTTATAATAGGTAAAATAGAGTTTTAGAACAAGGACTATAAACTCAAACTAGTAATTTAGAGAGGATGAAATCACACTTACTAGACTAATATAATTGTGTTGTGGTCTACATAATTGTCTTGTTGTCTGAAGCAAATAGAAAATTAAAAGAGCTATGATAGGAACCTATGAAATAGAAACAAAGTACATATCAATAACAACATGAAATAGAAAAAATGAGGTAACTAAATATTCAAATTAAATAAAAACTAAATGAAATGACATGAATGGAAAAGGATAAGGAGGAATACAAAACCGTCAAATGAGATGATGGATCCAAAGAAGAAGCTTCAAAAAGCACTTATGTTTGGGATATAGAAAATGGGGTGACTACTTGAGATCTTGCCACTTGATGGTCAAGCCCCTATTTTGGCCTTTCAACCTCTATGGGTAGACAAATAGAAAACAAGACAAAAAAATTGTGCTCTTAACCCTAAGTCCACCTAGAAAAATAACAATAATATAAATGAGAAAATGAATATTAATACTTGTGTCTACAATTATCCCTATGTATGGAAGAGAGTTAGAAGATATATAATTTAAAGATGTCAAAGAAATAATAAAATACACAAGAACAAAGAAAGAGAGAAAGCATAGCAAACTGTCCCAAGAAAGTGGAGTCTAATGACATGTAGAATGTTTCACAATGATGACGCAAAATGCTCAAAGAGCTAGAGTGTTGTTGTAGGATACTAGAATGTTGTAGGAAACCTTGGGAATTAAAATATTGAAGATCAAAGCCAAAAAAAATCTAATGCATGAAAAAGAAAAATAAATCTAATTTAAGAATTTAATCATACCAAGTACTATTTTGAGCAAAACAATTATAAACTATTAGACTAGCACTTGCAAATTTAGGATGTGCAAGGATGTGATGATAGTAAATAAAGAAATTAGGTATTATTTAATTTTGAAATATTTGCATGCAGATTTAAAACATAAAGCAATTCAAATGAAAAAGGAAAGTTACAATCAAATTGACAAAAAACACTCCAAATGGAAATAGAATGTTCCCTTCCAATTGGTAAATCAATATTTATCTGGCTTTTACATGATAAGTGAGAGATTTTGGAGGCTGTTTCCATGAAACAATAACTGAAACTTGTTTTTCGATGATTCAAAAGTTGTTTGCAGATATGACTTGTTTCAAACTCAAATCTCACACTATATGCAATTTATCGACTAAAAGCTTAATAAAATTAGATGAACAATATTTACAACCAAAAAAAAAAAGCTAAATGATACTATCTTTTACCATTAATAAGTATTTTTATAGAAAAAGAAGATCTAGTATTCGAGATGTTTTACTGCAATTTAAACCAGAGGACTACAAAGTTGTAAACAAGCTTGCTAATGATGAGCAAGTAAAAGTATGAAAAGAAGCCATCACAAAGGTGAAGGAAAGGTCAGTCTTATCACAGCCAATAATTATAGCCGTTGGCAGTACGTACCCGATATCACCGGTCAAAATTGAGGCAAATTCTCTTTATAAGATATGTATGATTGAAATAGAATAAAGTGTGGGGGCAGTACGGAAAAAGAAGTCTTATACTTTTCATGTATACGCGACTCTACAGTTATGACCAAATATTTATTTATTTTCTTATGGTGGATTTTAATGGAGTGCTTAGGGTTTTTTAAGTTAGCTGATATGTTGACTTAAATGAAATTTTAAGGTTAAAAAAAATTAGAAAATATTATTTAATGGTTGGAATTATTTTTTCTTTTATTAATTGACATATTTACATTTTTAATATAAAAAGTGAGATAGTGATTAATAAAATTATTTTTTATTTAAAGAAGAATAGGGGTTTTCATAATAAATAAAATTTTACAATAGAAGCTTTTATTACTCTTCTTTTTCTAACATGATAGCTTTTTTTCATATGTATAATCTAAAGATTTTTTTTTGGTTGATGCTTTTTTTCTAACATGATAGCTTTCTTTCATATTTATATTCTATAGATTTTTTTTATTTTTTTGACTGGTGCTTCTTTTTTCTCATGATATCTATTTTTCATATGTATATTCTAAAGATATTTTATTGTTGGGTTGTCTCTTCTTTTTCTAACATGATAGCTCTATTTCATGTATATGTTTAATATAATAGATGTTTTTATTTTTTATGGAATTTGATTACGATTTTCTCAAGGTTATTATATTAAAATGTTAAATTTAATTATAGTGGTAAAAAATATAAAGTAATAGAAGTTAGCATTTAAACAATTTAAGTACATGTTAGTAATAGAAAGAAAATTTAAAAGCGATATTTTTGTAATGATGAAATTTGTATATTCATATAATTTGTCATTTAATTATAGGTTAACTTTGATGGAAATGTCTTAGTTTGATGTAATAACTAAAAAATATGAGACTATTTTTTTTAAATCTCATTAAGTAATAGTTTTGAAAAGAAAATGCTTATTTATAACCATAACAATTAAATAATATATTGGAATTACCAAAGTAGATCATAAAGTGTTTGTACTTTGCAGTTTTCCCCAAACTATAATTTACCCTTTATGTCCAAATCATTTTAGATTTTGAATCTTAAAACATCTCATTATTTTTAGGGTTAATCTCTATCCCAAGTGAAGTCACTTCATCTAAAATTTATTTTATTTTAAATTGACTTCAAAATAATCATTGTTGTGGTGGAAGTTGAACTAATAAAAAAGTAAACTCCTCAAGATTATGTTTATAGTACATATGGAACCACATTACATGATTTATTTGTTCTAAAGAAAATTGTTAATTTAAACTAGCATAATAAAAACTTATTTGTTATTATACCAAGCTATTACATTCTTATCTCATTTTTATACCAAAAAAATATATTTTTAATTCCACAATTCTCAATTGCATTCTTAACTTATTCCAACAACGAATTACCAGATTATACATTGACAAAGAAAATGGCTTATTTTAAAATGTCTCATCACACATCATAATTATAAGTTAATATCAACATGCAAAAATAATTTACATTTTTTAATGTAATGCATTCCTTGATAAAGAAGGAATAGCATCATATAAATTATTTATGGTTTCGACCAATGAAACATTATAGAGTTTATATGTATGTCTCTATATAAATACACATTGAGATATTAATCCAATAACTCATTACTTTTATATATTTTAAAATATCTAATTTACATTTTACAATATATATTATTCACTATAATAGTTGCAACAATTTGTATCAATATTCCACTTTTTCTACTTGAAGGTATTGGTGAAAAATTAGTCCCAACCATCAATGGCCCTTACCACACCCCAACCATTAAGAAACATGAAACAAATCCATAAAAACTTGATACATTACCAACATTACTAAAAACTTGGTACGACTCAAAATCACTTTCACCTAATAAAATAACTCAAAAACTACACATATAGCCCAATACACTACACACACATAATGGACTCAACAAATATATTATGACACACAATATCATAATAGGAACCAAGAAATTCATCATGCAAGCACACACATTCCATCATGAAATAATATAACCAATTATTGATCATTCAATAATAGATTTTTCCACATACCAATAACTAACATTATAAGCATTTCTTATTTATTATTGTCTCTATCCAAAAAAAATGAATATCTACCATAGATTGTTTCAATTTACCATTTTGGTATCTTAACTTTTGTTAGTTACCACATTATAAATGTGACACTATGACTTATTTTCCTAGATAGTTATGCAAAAAAATTATTGAACCCTATCATGGGTATAGTTCATCATACATAGTATTATTACAAAAGAGAGAAAAAGTGTAAACAAACATGTACAATTGATGGAAGGAATGAGGACTCAACATGACCCCCCAAGAAATACTTTTTTCATCAATGTATAATAGATATCCTCCCATAGGATAGAAAAGGATAGATTATGTATCCCCTTGAAAGGGTGAACATGGGGGGGGGGGGTTCCCTTTCGCTTCTAGGGTTTTGGACCTAAAAGGAGAGAGGTCAATCTTCACACTCTTTTCATTCAAGAACAAGCCCTTGAGACTTTAATGCAAATGAGATTGAAATCTTACAAAGGGAATATTCTAGGGATGAAGGATGTCAAATGAGGGGTTCACCACCAAGTGTGAACTTGGAAAAGACAACGAGTTGCAAAATATAATGTGATATGCAAAATGACCTAGAAAGAGGAGTAAAATGCAGTAAAAAGCTATGAAACTAGAAGTGTGCACCTGGAAGATTGAAGAAGGCATAATGGAGGTCTAGATCACTGAAAAATCTACTTTTGAAGTTGACGAGGACTCATTTTCCAAGCTAGGCGAATCAATCTAGTTTATGTGAAAATGCACTGGAACTGGTTTTGACCAAAAGGGTATCCAGATTTGTAAAAATATTGATTAGGCCTATACAATGGGACTTGTTTGCCAATAGTGGTGAATCAGTCCACTTCTACTTTTTCAAAAGTTTTGAGCTAGATTTTGTGTCTCTCAGTCTGCTCTACTCTTCTTGATTGTTTTTGGATCCAAATATGAAAAATACCACCTGTAGGTCTTCTCCAAGCTTCTCCAAGGCTTGATGATAACTTTGAAAACTTTAGGGACTTGACAACCTTTCCCCAACTTGGCTTCTTGACAAATCTACAACCTAGCCCTGCAAATCACACACAAGAAGATGGGAATGTATTGTGGGGTTAGAGAATAGGGGTTTGCCTTGGTCAAACCCCTTGTTGGTAATTAAACCCCTGAAACATGAAAGAAAATATGAAAGGAGAATGATGGATGAACAAAAGATAATGTTGCAATTCACCAAACCCTTGCAATAAGGTGCTACAAATATGCTTGAAATGGCTACAATGGATGTGGTCTTTGACTCTTGCTTGATGTTGATAGATATTGAATATAATGCTTTCTTGAATCATGGACTCTACATCACAATTGTTAGCACAATAACAAACATGAAGAATATAATCTTTGACATGATGATTGATTCTTGAAGAATGCTCTAGAATGCTTGATAATCAAGCCTTGAATGCTCTTGCTCAAATGCTCTTGTGAACTCAATTTTCTATAAGGATTCTCTCACAAAAGTTTTAGATTGCTTGATTGCTTGTTAGGATAAAATGAGTGAAAGAAACTTGTATTTATGCTCAATTATGAAAGGATTCCTAAAATTGCAGCACTACAATTTGACATTAGATCTAGGAGAATAAAATCTTGCCAAAAATTTAATTTAAATTTGAATTTTTGTCACATGGGACTCATTCGCCCAAGGTGGCGAGTGAGTCCCATCACACATAATGTATGGGACCAAAGATGAAAAGTGTCTAGAAATGTGTGAAACCTGCATCAGGGCCAAAAAGACCTAGGCGAGACTCATTTGCCCAAGGTGGTGAATGAGTCCCTGACACTAAATCTAGGCCACACAAGCCAAGAAAACATAAATTATGATTGGTGTCAAGATTATCCTTGAAAAGATGTAATAAATGAGGCTTGTGGATGCAAAATAGGGCCAATTAAAGCATAAGAAATCCCAATTATTAATGACAAACCTAGAGGAACGTGAAAGTGTGTTACAAAACTTTACAAAACTCCAAATAAAGCAAGATTAATGTTTATTATGATTAATATTATGTTCATTATGAGCTTATTTAATTGATAAAACCCTAGAAAAGTGTGAAAGTGTGTTACAACACTTCACAACACCTTTGCAAGGTACCATTTAAATACATTAGTTCAAATGGGCCCAAGACCTAATGTGAATGTTTTATCCACATTACAACACTAAAGCAAGGTGACATTAAGCCAAAATCCACAAGGAGGACCCAAACGAGTGTGAAAATGTCCAAGCACCCATTTTTCAACACTACACCCCTCGACAAAGAAGTAGCTCTTATGCCAATGGTGAATGCCTAAAGATGAATATGAAAATAAAAATTTCTCCTCTTAGGAAGAAACAAATCCAATGGTACATATGTAGAGGAAACTCCCACTCCAAGAAGGGATATGAGAAAATAAGTCGCAAGATGTGTACCTTTCAAATTTCTTCAATTTCCACATGTTATAATCGAAGGATGTCATAATGTAATGAGATGAAATTAGTCTAGAAAAGTATGAAGACTCCTGAAGATCGATCTCCATGGACAAGGATAATTTGATAATAAGTGTAATATAACTATTATCAAAGAGGAAATAAGTATCCTCAAGTGTGTCTATCAAATATACAAGATGAACTCATAAAAAATATATACCTATCAAAAAATTATCCCACAAAGTTGAATATGAGAGACTATAAACATCATTTTGAACTAAAGTACTAGAAATTCATAGCAACACTAAACATTGAAGAAGAGGGAGGTGAATGAGATGGAAGCTTAGGAAAAGTCTCAAGAACTAAAGGGGATGAAATGGCACGAAGTTTGGAGTGACCGAACTTCTCCTCAAGAATTCAATCCACACTATATGCATAAGTGTGAATATAAATCAAAAGAATTGTCAAATCATCAAGGGAAAACTATTAAAAATGTGTATAAGTGAGATATATGCTCAACCATCCCAACAAAAATAATATCAGTACTCTTCAAGTATCTAACAATCAATGAATCTAGTGTGAAATCAATAGTATTATTTTCTCCACTATGTGTGATCTAATAGATGGAAAGAAGGTTGGTTGACAAGGAAGGGACACACAATGCACCATTAAAAGTGTCTTCTCTAATATCAATAGATATTTTATCTCAAACACATATATATACATGTTATTTCTATTAGGATGTGTGGTAAACTACAAGGCTCAAATAAAGATAAAATACCTTGTAATGAGTTCATATGATGTGAAGCTCCATAATCAATAAACCACCATCCTAACTCAAGACTTGTAGATGCAAAAAGTGTCTTTCCTTCCATATTTTATGTCAATAGCCACTCTAGATATCCCTAACCATGTCTATGATGGTGACATTGAAGAAAAAGATGAACCGATGACATTATTGAAGGAAATTTGATATTGTTCTTTTAAAGAAGGTATTTCAACTCATCAATCTATTTTTTATAATATTAATTCTCATCATGTCCCAATTTTTTTAGTATATATATTTGGGTTTCTCCTTCCTAGGTTGTTCCCTCTTAAAAGAGGAAGAGGACTTCTAGGTAGATTTTGATGTTGGTTCCTTGACTTGCTCATTGTCCTTCAAGTCATTTTTTAAAATTTATTTCCTTTTCTATTTAAATCCTTTTGGTTTTTTGTGCTTTGATTTTCAATAAGATATTGTGGTTAAATAGAGACTTCAAATTACACATATGTACTAGATTTGCAAGCTCCTTGGTTATTAAAGTGGAAAAATCATCAAGTGTAGCAATATAAAATATAGCATCGATAGAATCCCTTGTAGCATTAAACATAAATAAAAATGAATAATTACGATCAAATTTAGCAAGGATAGAAACAATCAATTAGGTGTCTTGTTTCTCCATAACATATTATTTCAAATATAATATTAGTGATTTGAGGTTAGTGAAGAAGTCCTAGATGTTTTGAAAGTCAATAGTATTAAAACCAATGAGCTCGTTCTCTAATTAAAACCTTCACAAATGATCTCACCTCCCCAAAAAATATCCAATGTAGTCTATATCTTGTTTTTCATTGTGCAAGACTCATGTGAAAAATAAGATTAGGAGAAACAAAAATGCATAATTTTCCATAATATTCATCACACCTATTGTATCACATTCTCTTTTTTGTAGTTTTTGTTGGTTCAAGTTTTATACCGTTGTAACTCAATATAACCTAATTTGTTTAGTTATATCTCCATTTAATTATCTAGATTGAGTGGAGAAATCTAGATTTGATCCATGATACATACATAATAATACATAAAATAGAAAGATAAACAACATTATACCCCTTAAAATATAAGTAATCAACTCCCTTGTACAAGGACAATTGCACTATTTTTAAATTTTCCCAAAAAACAACCAAAGTTTAAATATTTTCAAATTGAAATAATAGGTACCTAGGGAGAAATCTAAAAAAACCAAGTGGATGGTTGTGTATCTATTAGAACCATATTTTCAAGATTAATTTTCAAAAATTCAACATCATACACCCAAGTTATGGCCTTCTTTTGTAAAACTACTTTTCTAAGGCTTAAAACAAGAAAGGTGGATCCTAGGTGTTGATCACCCATGTGACTAGGGGCTAGTGGACATTGACTTTAGCCTTGCACTAGCATCCAAGAAATAACATTTTTATTTTAAAAAATTGTACTAGGATGATGTAGGTGTGACATAGACAAAGTGTAAAGGAACATTCTTTGATAGATTCCAATTTTATAGCAATGTGGATAGTACTATATGTTCATACAAAATTATATAAATTTTTATGTTTGTATAAAATTTTGACTTCAATTTTTGTAAACCCCCTAAAAAATCTATATTTTTCTAGCACCAAACCCTATCATGCCTTATATGTATTTATAGGTTTTTGGGCCTTCTGAGTGCAACCATGAGGTCAGTTTGCATTGTGATGCACCATTTAAAACTTATTTTCCAAAATATCAATAAAAAGAGGGAAGAAATTAAAAAAATTGGTGCTTTGATACCATGTAATATTTTTTTATCAATCCCATAGTATCCTAAGGATTAATTGCAATCAAAAAAACCTTCCACACAAGAGAGAAGCAATGTAAATTCTATGAAGATAGATAATTCATAAGATGTAACATGAAATTGGTACAATATATAATGAATAGATTCTTGTTATAAAGACAAGGATGAAACCCTGAGATAGACTAATATCAGAGTAAATATCTTAATGCTAAAATATGAGAGACAAAAATTAAATGGCCTAAGTAAGCTTAAGTAACATGATGTGAATATTTTGAAAAAGATAAATTATGTAGGTAATATACTCTATTCACAACACACAATGAATACCAATTAAACCACTTAACCCAAGGTTTGAATTAATATTAATAGAGATTCTTCTTATTCAACCATAGATCTCTTTATTTTATTTCTTATGGGTAAGTGCACAAAGATGAGGGGCCAAGAAGAGCTAAAACAGACCAAACACAAGATAATTACTTCAATTTTTTTAGATTATTGGCCACCTCAATCTCTTGATTATAGTGCAAGTTAACCATATCCATCAATTATTGTTTTTCTTCTTCAAAAGATTTCCTCAGACTACCCCTCGTTCTAGTGCACAGGCCTTTAGCCTCCTCTTTGACACTCTTCCTACTCTTCCTACTCTTCCCCTTGGAAATATGATCCTTCTCATACATCTCTATAAAATGCATTTGATCCTCTTGTAGTCAGTTGAATTTGTCAAGGAGTACCTTGAGAGAATCCACACTATTTTTGACAGACATATGGCTAATCTGCAAGAGTTTTTTGATATCCTCATTATTTTCCTTGATCTTGCCCTCCAACTCACAAAGGCGGCTCTCACACTCAACTTTGAAATTAGAAAAAGAACATTCTAGATCCACCATCCTCTTAATGAGAAAATATGAGGGAGACCCTTTTGGTTGATTAGCCAAATTCTCCTTCAAGCCTCTGATTTTAATGTTCACCTTATTAAACTCCTTCATCACCCATTTAGAAATTTTGAAGGTACAAGTGGCACCACTTCTGGCCATGTTTAGCAGCTCGAACATTGAAGTGTTATCATCATCAAGATAGGATAAATCCTTAGAAATAGTATTAACATTTATTATTTTTGGCTTATCCAAGGTTGGATTCTAACTTGCAACCTCCCTCACACCCTTCTCTACCAAAGCATCCTCAATAAAATTATCTCCATCACCATTGGCATCATGAGTATTCTATCAAGTAGGAGAATCTTCCATAATTATGACATTGTTTGCAGTGTCCTTCACTTGTTCTAGTTCCTCTTGCTCACCCATCCCGCATCCTTTAGACTTTGACTTGTGCATATTATCTAGTCTCTTTGAAACCCTCTAATGAAGCCCCAAATCTACATAGTCCTCCAACTGAACTAAATGCTCTTCCTCACCTTTCCTAAAATCTTCAAATTTTAGACCATGCAACACATCCTTCTTTTTAGTTTCTCATCATTGAAGTCCAACCTTTTTGTGCGTAGAATCATCCTCACCAAAAAAAGACCCACTGGAATCCATCCCATGAATGACCAATTTCTTGGAGGGACCCTTCTTCTTCAAAGTCCCCTTCTTCCTTTTCTTAGAGTGAGAATCAATAAGGGATGAGGAGACTACAACAGTGTTGTCTTCATCCACCTTCCATTTTTCATCCCCATTACCATCAATATCTGAACTAGAAGAAAAGGAATCATCACTAATGGTCTTCTCTTTGCCCTTGACAGACTTAGCCAGAGTGTTAGCTCTCACATCCTCCATGATGAGCAAGATGAGCCCTTCATGGATCATAGGAGTCCTATTATTTTTTGTTGGGAATAGACTAAAACCTCCAAAGAGGAGAGAAGGAAAAATGAAAATGAAACATGCAAATTATGTCTAAAATAATTGAGGAGAGTTAAATGATGCCCTAAGATAGCAAAAAAATGACCATCATGGGTTACATACCTCATTATAACTTCTATAACATCATCCCAAATGGGCTTAAGCGAAAGATGATCATAACCCCAAGAGGGAAGTTTCACCAGGTCATCTTTCTCATTGCCCTTAAAGAATTGATCCATTGCATCTTCATTACTTTTCCTTTCTTTGTAGAATTTGCGCCCCTCTGTTGAAAAGCTAGTAATGAAGGCAATGAAGTCTTCAATGGTGTTAAACTCAACCCCATCCACCTTCAAGCACTTGTTATGCCAACATCAAATGAATTTAACATAGGCTTCATGGTCAAAAGCATGAAGCCTCTCCAAATAAGGAGTGAAATGCCCATATTTTAGAATTTTCCAGACTCTACAATTGTTCTTCCATTTTGTTGTAGGAGATGGGTTTGAGCCTAATCCTATCCCTACCCATTGAAATAATTCCAAACAATAGCAAAAACTAGAGCCCAACAACACTTCAAAAAATGCAAATGATCTCAAGATTGATCCAAACACAACCCATAACATTTGTGGCATGCGAGGGAGAGATAATTACCTCATCACCCCCTATCAAAAACTCAAGTCTAGCTGTCATCTCATAATAATAGTTTAGCCCTCTCGGGAAGGAAAGATTTCTCTTCCCACAACTTAAAATTAATAATACTGATAACCTTGTTAGTAAAGAAATATTCTAGGGAATTTCCTTCCCTATAAGTATGAGATACATGGGTCTCTTTGAATGACCTTAAAATCATGATATAATCATTAATAAGTGACTCGATCATCCAGTTTAGATTTTGAATTTCATTCAAATGCTTGGAAATTTTGAGGGAGTCATCCTCAACCCACACTTTGGAAACACCCCCATCCAATGCAACTTTGATGTTGATGTAAGCAACTTCGACCTCATTGTGATGATTGGTTTGGTTTCCAGTTCAACACAGTTACCCACACAAATTGGTCATGTTTTTTCAAAAAAATATAACATAGCGTGTGTTGTGGGTACATCAAAGGGTTAACATTTTTTTAGTATTTTAAAATCACTTTAGTGAGAATTTGGCTAACAACACGTATTGTAGTCCCAAATTTTTCTGATAATGTTTTAATGAATATATATTTTTTTACGAATTTTCAAAGTGGACACATCTTGAAAAATAGAAATTTGACCATGTGAACCATATAATTTTTTAAAACTAATCAAAAATCATTTTTTAAAATATGCTTAGAATAGAATCTAGTTTAAAAAAATGTAATTTATTTGAAATTTCAATGAATGGTTAAAAAATAAAGTAAAAAATACAAAACGTTAGTTTTTGACAAAAATGAATACACCAACAAAAGAAATTAAATATGAAAGCCTTAACATAGTCTTCAAAATCAGAGGATTTATTTTTCTTCTTTTTCTCCACTTTACAATATTTTGAGAAATATTTGGATTCCCACAGTTCCAACATTTAAACATTACATTGTTAAATAGCTAAGCGAGAGCTTAATATTACCCAATTGTTTTTTTACTCGACCTTGAAACATGTGCAAACCTAATGGTTGGCATGAACGTGATTATGCAATTTTTTGTAGAATATGTAAAAACACATTTTTGGGGTGTTGGAAAGGAAGTCCAAGAATTTGGGTTGCAAATCCAAAGCAAATCCAAGCCAAAGTCTTGGGGATTCCCAAAGAAGGACAAAGTGCGAGCATGTTATAACACGCTTGTGATATGTCTCACTTTAATTTGTTTTTGTGTAAGTTTGTATAAATGTATGTTTTATGTATGTATGTTTATATACATATTTGTATATATGTATGTTTGTGTGCTTGAATGTATATGTATGAATGTATGTATGCATGTATGAATGTATGTATGTTTGTATGTATGAATATATGCTTATATGTATGTTTGTATGTATTTGTTGTGGCATCCATTTTATTAGAGAGAGTATTCAAAATTAGGATGGGTCCCAAAGTGGCTTTAAAAAGTGTCAAATTTATACACCAAAATGGTCAACTTGAAACTCTAGAGTGTAGGGTTTAGGGTATTAGGCTGAGGATTTAAGGTATGGGGATGAGGGTTGACGGTGTAGGGTTTAGGGTTTAAGTTATAAAGTTGAGGGTTGAGGGTATAGGGTTAAGTGTATAGATTATATGGATTAGGGTTTAGGATATTCAATATAGGGTTGAGGGTTTACGATTTAGGATAAATTAGGGTACAAGGTTGAATTTGGGGTTTAGGGATTAAATATGGGGTTGAGGGTTGAGGGATAATGTTCAAGGTTGATGGTATAAGGTTAAATTTATAGGCTATATGGATTAGGGTTAAGGATATTGTGTATAGGGTTTAGGGTACGAGTTGAGGGTATAAGGCATAGGGTTAAGGGTTGAGAGTGTAGGTTTTAGGTTGTAAGTATAGGTTTGAGGGATAATGTTCAAGGTTTAGGGTATAATATTGAGAGTACATGGTATAGGGATGAGGGTTGAGGGTATAGGGTTGAGGGATAGTTTTCAAGGTAGAGGGTATAGGGTTAAGTGTATGGGGTATAGGGATAGAGGGTATAAGGCATGGGTTAAAGGGTTGAAATTTTATTGTTTAGGGTTTAATTATAGTGTTGAGGGACAATTTTTGAATGGTTTAGTGTATAAGGTCGAGGGTATAGTGTGTAGGGATGAGGGTTGAGGGTTTAGGGTTTATAGTTAAGGGATAATATTTAGGGTTGAGTGTATAAGATTATGTGTTTAGGGTATATTAATCAGGGTAAATATGATTTTGTGTATATGGTTTAGGGTATGGGTTTTATGTATAAGGCATAAGGTTAAGGGTTTGGAGTGTATGGTTTAGGGTTTAAGTATGGGGTTGAGGGTTGAGGGACAATGTTGAAGGTTTAGGGTATAAGGGTGAGGGTATAGGGTATAGGGATGAGGGTTGAGGGTGTAGGGTGTAGGTTTGAAGGTATAGGGTTGAGGGTTGAGGGAGTAGGGATTGAGTATAGGGTTGAGGGTTGAGGGTTTATGATTGAGGAATTATTTTCAACCCATTGAGTGTAAAATATTATGTGTAGGGTATAGGGATTAGGGTTTAGAATCATGGTTTTAGGGTTTAAAATATGGGTTGAGGGAAAAAGGCATAGGGTAAAGGGTTGAGAGTGTATGGTTTAGGGTTTAAGAATATAATTGAGGGACAATATTTTGGGTTTAGGGTATAAGGGTGAGGGTATAGGGTATAGGGATGAGGGTTGAGGTTGTAGGGTCCAGGTTTTAAGGTATAGGGTTGAGGTTTGAGGGATTAGGGCTTAAGTATAGGTTTGAGGGTACATAGTTGATGGTTTAAACTAAGGGATAATGTTCAATGGTTGAGTGTTGAAGGTGTAGGGTTTAGGGTGTAAGGTATAAGGGTGATTTTATAGGGTATAGGGATGAGGGTTGAGGTTATAGGGTTCAAGGTTTAAGGTATAGGGTTGAGGGATTAAGGCTTAAGTAGAGGGTTGAGGGTACATGGTTGAGGGTTGAGGGTTTACTGCTGAGGGATAATGTTCAAGGTTGAGTGCCTATGGTATAGGGTTAAGTTTTGAGGGTGTAGGGTTTAGGGTTTAAGGTATAGTGTTGAGGGTTGAGGGATTAGGGATTAAGTAATGGGTTGTTGATATAGGGTATATGGTAGAGGGTTGAGGGTTTATAGTTGAGAGATAATGTTTAGCTCATTGAGTGTATAAGCTTAAGCATGTAAGGTATAGAGATTAGGGTTTAGGATATTGGGTTTAGGGTTTACAATATGGATTGAGGGTATAAGGCATAGGGTGAAGGGTTGAGAGTGTATGGTTTAGGGTTTAAGTATAGGGTTGAGGGATAATATTCAAGGTTTAGGGTATAAGGGTGAGGTTATAAGGTATATGGATAAGGGTTGAGGTTGTAGGGTTCCAGGTTTAAGGTATAGGGTTGAGGGTTAAGGAATTAGGGCTTAAGTAAAGGGTTGAGGGTTTGCAATAGAGGGACAATGTTCAAGGTTGAGTGTCCAAGGTATAGGTTGAAGGGTTGAGGGTGTAGGATTTAAGGTTTAAGGTATAGGGTTAAGGGTTGAGGGATTAGAGATTAAGTATAGGGTTGAGGGTATAGGGTTGAGGATTGAGGGTTGAGGGTTTATAGTTGAGGTATTAAGTATTGGGTTTAATTATAGGGTTGAGGGACAATTTTTTGGGTTTAGGGTATAAGGGTGAGGTATAGGATATAGGGATGAGGGTTGAGGTTGTTGCGTTTAGGGTTTAAGGTATAGGGTTGAGGTTTGAGGGATTAGGGCTTAAGTAATGGGTTGAGGGTATAGGATATAGGGTTGAGGGTTGAGGGTTTATAGTTGAGGTATAATATTTAGCTCATTGAGTGTATAAGAATAAGTGTGTAAGGTATAGGGATTAGGGTTTCTGATATTGGGTTTAGGGTTTACAATACATGGATTGAGGGCATAAGGCATAGGGTGAAGGGTTGAGAGCATATGGTTTAGGGTTTAAGTATACCTGGTTGAGGGACAATATTAAGGTTTTAAGGTAAAAGGGTGATATTATAGGGTATAGGGATGAGGGTTGAGGTTATAGGGTTCAAGGTTTAAGGTATAGGGTTGAGGGTTGAGGGTATATGGTTGAGTTTTTATGGTTAACAACTAAGGGATAAGGTTTAAGGTTGATTTCCTAAGGTATAGGGTTGAGGGTTGAGGGTTTAAGGTTTAAGGTTTAAGGTATAGGGTTGAGGGATTAAGGCTCAAGTATAAGGTATAGGATTGACGGTTGAGGGTTTATAGTTGAGGTATTTAGTATTAGGCTTAAGTATAGGGTTGAGGGATAATATTTTGGGTTTAAGGTATAAGGGCGAGGGTATAGGGTATAGGGATGAGGGTTGAGGTTCTAGGGTTTAGGGTTTAAGGTATAGGGTTGATGGTTGAGGGATTAGGGCTTAAATAATGGGTTGAGAGTAGAGGGTTGAGGTTTCAGAGATAATGTTCAAGATTGACTGTCCAAGGTTAAGTGTATAGGGTATAGGGATTAGGGTTTGAGATATTAGGTATAGGGTTTAGGGTAAGGATTGAGGGTATAAGGCATAGGGTGAAGGATTGAGAGTGTATGGTTTAGGGTTTAATTATAGGGTTGAGGGACAATATTTAGGGTTTAGGGTATAAAGTTGAGGGTATAGGGTTTAGGGATGATGGTAGAGGTTTTAGGGTTTAGGGTTTAAGGTATAGGGTTGAGGGTTGATGGATTGGGGCTTAAGTATAGGGTTGAGTGTTGAGGTTGTAGGGTTTAGTGTTTAGGGTTTAAGGTATTGGGTTGATGGATTAGGGTTGAGGATATAGGGTATAGGGTAGAGAGTTTACACTTGAGGGATAATGTTCAAGGTTGAGTGTCTAAGGTATAGGGTTAAGGGTTAAGGGTTAAGGGTTAAGGGTTTAGGGTGTAGGGTTTAAGGTATAGGGTTCAGGGATTAGGGCTTAATTATAAGGTTGAGGGTATAGGGTATAAGGGTGAGGGTATAAGGTATAGGGATGAGGGTTGAGGTAGTAGGGTTTAGGGTTTAAGGTATAGGGTTGATGGATTGAGGGTATAAGGTATAGGGTGAAGGGTTGAGAGAGCATGGTTAAGTCTATAGGGTATAGGGATATAGGTTTAAGATATTTTTTATAGGTTTTAGGGTATGGATTGAGGGTATAAGGCATATGGTGAAGGGTTGAGGTTGTAGGGTGTATGGTTTAGGGTTTAAGGTATAGGGTTGAGGGATTAGGGTTGATGTTTTACCTGGTATAGGGTAGAGGGTTTATAATTGAATGATAATGTTCAAGGTTGAGTGTCTAAGGTATATGGTTAAGGGTTGAGGTTGTAGGGTTTAGGGTTTAAGGTATAGGGTTGAGGGTTGAGGGATTAGGGCTTAAGTATAGGGTTGAGGGTTAAGGGTTTAGGGACAATATTTAGGGTTTAGGGTATAAGGGTGAGGGTATAGGGTATAAGAATGAGGGTTGATTTTTTAGGGTTTAGGGTTTAAGGTATAGGGTTGAGGGATTGAGGGTATAAGGCATAGGGTGAAGGGTTGAGAGTGTGTGGTTAAGTGTATAGGGTATAGGGATTTGGGTTTAAGATATTGGGTATAGGGTTTAGGGTATGGATTGAGGGTGTAAGGCATTGGATGAAGGGTTGAGAGTGTAGGGTTTAGGTTGGCCAATAAATACTTCAAATATATAGACATATTATACATGCCCAAAGTTTACTTCATCTCAAAAAAATGTTTTCTTATATTGACCAAAATATTTATGACTGCATTGAGTCAAGCAATAGAGTAGACTAGTTCTTTGGTGTAGATTATTTAGTTATAATATTATAAAGACACCTACATTGACCAAAAATAATAATGTGGACTTATTTTGTAGCCACCCCAATGTGTTTGTATTGTCGGTTTACCCACAAGAGATAAAGAATGTAAATAATGCCTCTCGATAACATTTATTAAATGCAACTGGCACTTTTTGGAACATATAAAACATTTTCCCATAATGGAATGAATTGGATATATAAAAAATGAGGGAGGTTATTATAGAGATCCCATACATGACCTTATACCATTAGACAAAATGTTTATAAGAACTATGGTTTTTGAGTAATAGCTCATCAAAGTTTGATATTCTTTCATACTTTGGTCTCTTGAGAGAAATTGTTAGTGCAATGTATCCAAAAATGTTCTAATATGTTGGGATACAAAACTAGACCTTTCCTAGCATAAACCTACCCACCCTGACATTTTGCAACCATCAATTTGGTCGCATGACAAAAAAAATGAAAATTACACCACCTTGTAACTTTACACTCCATGCATTTGACACTTTTTTCATCAACTAAAAACTTGTCACCATGGGAAAACGGATTGGAGATATGAAAAAATAGGAGAGGTTATTCTAGAGGGACCATACATGACCCTATACCTTCAGATAAAATGTTTCTAAGTGTCATATTTTTTTAGTAACAAGTCATCAATTTTTTACCTTTCGTACTTAGGTCTCTTAAGATAAATTATTGGTGCAATGTAGCCCGAAACTTCTGGCGTGCTAGGGTTTGAAGCAAGACCTTTCCTCACATAAACCTACCCACCCAAATGTGTTGGAACTTCCATTTTGGTTGCATGATGAACAAAACAAAAATTATTCCACCTTGCAACTTTATGTTGAATGTATTTGATGCCTTTTCCATCAATTGAAAAACTTGTAACCATTGGAAAATGGATTAGAGGTATGAAAAATTGAGAGAGGTTATTATAGAGGGACCCTATATGATCTTGTAACTTTAGAAATAATATTTCTAAGTGCCATGATTTTTGAGTAATAGCTCATCAAAGTTTAATACCCTTTCACACTTTGGTCTCTTAAGAGAAATCAACGGTGCAATGTAGCCCAAAAGTTCTAGCATGTTGGGATGTGAAACAAGACCTTTCCTAGAATAAACCTACCCACTGAGACATGTTGGAACTGTCAATTTGGTCACACTATGAACAAAATGAAAATTGCACCACCTTGCAACTTTACATTGCATGCATTTGATGAATTTTCCAACAATTGAAAACTTGTCACCATGGGAAAATGGATTGGAGTTATGAAAAAATGAGAGATGTTATTGTAGAGGGACCCTACATGATCTTATACCTTTAGAAAAAATGTTTAGAAGTGTCATGGTTTCTGAGTAATAGATTGTCAAAGTTTGTTTCCCTTCCACACTTTGGTCTCTTAAGAGAAATCATCGGTGCAATGTAGCCCAAAATGTTCTGGTATTCTAGGGTATGAAATAAGACCTTTCCTAGCATAAACCTACCCACCTAGGCATGTTATAACTATTGGTTTGGTCACATGAAAAACAAACAAATAAATTACACCACCTTGCAACTTTTACACTGCATGCATTTGATGTTTTTTCCATCAACTGAAAACTTGTTACCACGGGAAAATGGATGGGAGATATGAAAAACTAAGAAATATTATTGTGGATGGAACCTATATGATCCTATGCCCTCAGATACAAATTTTTCTAAGTGCCACAATTTCTGAGTAGCAACTCATCAAAGTTTGTTGCCCTTTTGCACTTTGGTCTCTTAAGAGAAATCGTTGGTGCAATATAGGCCAAAATGTTTCAACATGTTGGGGTGTGAAAAAAGACCTTGCCTAGCATAAACCTACCCACCCTGATGTGTTGAAACTGTTGGTTTGGTTATATGATGAACATAATGAAAATTACACCACCTTGCAACTTTACACTGCATGCATCTGACATTTTTTTCATTAATTGAAAACTTGTCACCATAGGCAAATAGATTGGAGATATGAAAAAATGGAAGAGGTTATTATAGAGGGACCTTACATGAACCTATACCTTTAGATGAAATGTTTCTAAGTGCCATAATTTTTGGGTAACACCTTGTCAAATTTTTTTACCCTCTGGTACTTAGGTCTCTTAAGGGAAATCACTGGTGCAATATATCCCGAAATGTTTCGACATGATGGGGTGTGAAAAAAGACCTTTCCTAGCATAAACCTAGCCACTAAAATGTGTTGGAATTTCTAGTTTGGTCACACGAGGAACAAAATAAAAATTACACCACCTTGCAACTTTACATTGGATGCATCTAACACTTTTTCTATCAAATAAAAACTTGTCACCATGAGAAAATGGATTGAAGGTAAAAAAATTGACAGAGGTTACTGTAGAGGGAGCCTATGTGATCATGTACCTTTAGAAAAAAAAATTCTAAGTGCCATGGTTTTTGAGTAACAACTCATCAAAGTTTTCTCCCCTTTCGCATTTTGGTCTCTTAATAGAAATCATTGGTGCAATGCAGCCTAAAACGTTCCAACATGTTGGGGTGAAAAAAGGAGCTTTCATAGCATAAACCTACCCACCCAGACATGTTAGAACTATTATTTTGGTCACACAACAAACAAAATGAAAACTACACCACCTTGTGTCTTTACATTGCATGCATTTGACATTTTTCCATCAATTGAAAACTTGTCACCATGGGAAAATGGATTGAAGGTATGAAAAATTGAGAGATTTTATTGTATAAAGACCCTACATGATCATGTACCTTCATATGAAATATTTCTAAGTGCCATGGTTTCTGAGTAACAACTCATCAAATTTTGTTTCCCTTTGATACGTTGGTCTCTTAAGAGAAATCATGAGTGCAATGTAGCTCAGAACATTTAGACATTCTAGACTGTGAAACATTAATTTTCTTAGCATAAACCTACCCACTTGGACATGTTGGAACTATCAGCTTGGTAGCATGATGAATAGAATGAAAATTACACCACCTTGAAACTTTACACTACATGCATTTGACACTTTTTCAACAACTGAAATCTTATCACCATGGGAAAAATGTATCGGAGGTATGAAAAACTGAGAGAGGTTATTGTAGAGGGACCATATGTGATCCTATACCTTTAGATGAAATGTTTCTAAAATGATGAAAAATAGGAGTGTCCCTAGGGTTTCCCAAAATGAAAAAATGGATCTAAAGAGGGAAAAGGGGTCCTACTTTTCTAGTTTCATTAGAAAATGAGATCCACACAATGAGATGATTATCAACCCTTAGGTGAATCAAGTCAAAGTGTGAATCTTCATATTTCATTTTCTCATTAGGATAGGGGTCTAGGTCAAACAACACTTTGGGGAGAAAGATTAAAAATAGAAAGTAAACTCGAAATTGTGATCTATAAAGTGCATTTAGAAGCTTAAACATAAAACTGATGGATCCTAGAGATTTTAGGGAGAATTTGGAATGGATAAATATTGTGTACCTTTCAAAAAAGTGCTTTTTGAAGTTAACTGAAGACTCATTCGCCATATGGTGAATGGGTCTTGGCTAGGGCTCTATAAAAATGGTTTATGGGTTCTTTGTGTGAACCCCAATCCTATACCTGCATAAACACAACAAAAAAACACATAGTTAGGTTCATATGCAAGATAAAAGAGCGATTCCCCATGAAATCCATTCACAAATACTCAAAATAGGAAAAACAAGAACAAACATGAAATATAGATGAAATCCTAAATTAAGCAAATGCAAACTCTTGATCCCATGGGGGAGTTGGTGCCAATTGATATGTCAAAATTAGCCCTTTCCCAACTCCTTTGTAAGCTTGATGATGATTGATCCACTTGATGGTTGAATTCCGACATAACCTACCTAAGAAATTGATAAAAATAGATAAAGATGGTTATGCTTTGAGATGAAATTGAGTATAATAAGTTTACTCAAATTGTGGATGTTTGAATGAGAGGAAGAGTCTCTCATTTATAGATGTCAAATTGGAAGAATGAGAAAGATTTGAGCAATGTGGGATAAAAGACCAACCAATGAGAGAAGACCACTTGTCCACATGTGATTGGAGGAGGAATGAGCACATTTTGGTCAATGTGCATGATAAATTCTATGAGATTCAAATTTGAAATTTGAATGTGACATGTTGGAGGGAGAAGGAAATGGAGTTAATGTCACTTGGCTCAATGCACAAGGACATGTAAGAGGAGTGAATGCTTTGTTGGAAGTACCCATTCACTTCGATTTTTGAATTCAAACTTAAGGGAATATTCCTTCCTTATTCCTTGTTGAGAGAAAATATTCAATTTAATAAATCAAAGTAATTGATTTGTTGTGCAAGTTGCATTCTCTAGAGGATTTTAGTGATTGAGATTAAATTAATCAAGATTTGATCAATTTAATGAGAGATTAGATGATTTGACCATTTTGACTTAGATTTTAGGATTGATTTAAATCAAAATGAGAGGAAAATGATTAAATACTTAATTAAATAAAGAATTAATTTATTTAATTAAAGATGGATGATGTTGGATTTAAACCAAATAAAGATTTATTTAATTTAAATGAGATGACTTTAGGGATTAATTAAATAAAATGATTTATTTAATTAAAAGGGGGATTATAGAAATAATTAAATAAAATTGATTTATTTAATCAATAGGAGATGATGACTTAATTAGAGAAAGTTGATTTATTTAATTAAGAGATGAAGAGTGATGAATTTAATCAAATACAGATTATTCGATTAAATGACTAGAAAAGGAGACGATTCAGGATGAAATGGTGTTAGTAAATTAGGATCCAGTGTGTCAGATCGAATTGTATATTTTCCATGTCTACATTTTTCCCCTCTTTGAAGCAATGTACTTGTTGCATTGATTCAAAGAATAAACTGTTGTGATCAAAGTTCAAAATTTCTCAATTTTTTTTAATGCCCCACTGTTTTCTCAACGGAAGGATTATGCTGATATATTGCCCCCTCGAGAGATTGAGCGGAATTTTTTATTTTTTGATCGAGATCACGATAAAATGTGAGAGGAGTGGTTCTACTCATCAGAGGATGAAAGATAATTCTTTGATGTAGACAATTCTGATGATGTATAGAAAGTCATCGGCCATGGGTAGCCTCGTGTATACTTTGAGATCTCACACCTACTTAAGATAGAAATGTTAGTAAAGATAGGAGACTAAGAAGAATAAGATGGATGGAAGGAGGATCCAACAAGCCATTATTATTAATGTTGTTGATGATGATGATTTGCTTACTAGGATTTGGGATTTTCAAAGGTCCAATTACTTTATGTTTGATACACACATAGGTACGATGCATCAAGGTATAAAGGACTAGGATGGCGTTGTACCTAGTGTGATGGACTTTGAATCAACAATCAGATAGGAGTATTCTTGTTCACACCTAACATACATAAACCTTGCTAGGACAGACCTAACAAAGCAAGTTTTCGCCAAGTTATTTTACAAGAGTATCCAACGAGCACAATAGATAAAAAATATAATGATGATCATTGCTTCATTCCTTTCTCTCTAAACTTGTTTTGTTTAGGCATCATCGAGAGGTCCTTGGAATGAGCGCAAAATAAGATAAGTCAAAAAGACCAAGATAAAGTAAACAAACAAGCTAATGTTCTTCATACCACTAGCCAAGGCTAAACTACTACGAGATACCTGATGCTTATGTCCATCATAGGAAGGATTCATCCTAGGACATGTTGTGATCAAGGTTTTGGTGGCACTGATTGGGTGATAAGCTATTGATTCTCCAAGTTGACCAACTTGCTTGCTTACTGATCTAGACTTGAGACTTTGATGATTAGGGTGTTCACTTTGGAACCTGCTAGACTTGTTTTTGATTGCTTCACCAAAGGATGAAGATGACGATGATTTATTAGGAATGATGATTATCGCGGGTGAAAGCGAGATGAGATGGGTGCACCATTTTGGATTTTTCAAATGTTTTTGAGGCTGTTTTTGGGTTTTTTGAGATTTTACAATGTTTTGGGTATTTTCAAGATTTACGATGAATATACTAACCTAAAGACCTATCCTAGGGGTCTCAGGAGCTGATCCATAGATTAGCCTTGCCTACGTTATACACGTAGAGTCCACGTAGTTTGATTGATGAATGACTTGACTCAATGATGAGATAGATGGGCAAATGGGTTGCCATTTTATTGCGACGGACGCCTAAGGATTGACCTAAACTGTCTCGAGGGATGATCAAAGATCAACCTTGCCTACATTCAAGCTCAGAGATGACGTAGTTTAGATAAGATGAAAGACTGACAAGACTTATGATGAAATTTTTTGAAGACTTTTTATTTTATTTTCGACATGTTTTGGGTTTTTTGATGATTTGGATGTTTTTGGATTTTTGAATGATTTTCTGAATGTTTTTGGATTTTCTGATGTCTTGGGAAGAGCACAAAAAAAAAATACACAAATCCGATCTAGTGCCAGTTTCAGGAACATGCCCCCAGCGTTAAGCGATAGACTACTTCAATAAAGGTAGGACAAACTAACCTTAGGAGTATGCCAAATAGTACTATGGTGGAATATGATATGAGCACAAGCTCAGGCTATGGTATGGATGTGAACGGGTGGATGGAGGATTAATGAAATGTGATGGAATGGATTAGTGAGTCATGTAGATCATGGTGGATGGGGAGTGCTTTATTTACGCTTGGCACCTTTTTGCCAGGTTTTCACAAAGGTACTTGTCCAAAGCACCACCAAAGTGGTTTTCACTAGAGGATTTTTTTCTTTACTCTTTTCAATCCTTTTTCTGATTTTTTTTTTTGGATTTTTGTTTTTTGAACGTTTTTGTTGTTACCAAGATGCTTGTTTGTCAGGTTTTCATCAAGGTAACCATTTTTTCAGGATATTTTCTTATTTTTTATATTTTTGGTTCTATACCTTGAAATCTTTTAGGCATAAAATTTTTTGAGATGGGAGTTAGTCAGAGGCTCCTACAAAGGCTCGCCTTCTGGTGTTGATAGCTAATAGGCTCCTGATTTATAGCTGGCTGTGATGACGAAAGGTCCCAACCAGTTGGGTTCAAATTTACCTTTTCTCTCTAGATTCAGCACATTCCTTTGGCTCTCTTTCAACACAAGTTCGCCGACTTGGAAGGTGTGTCGCTTGATCTTCTTGTTGTAGCTGCATTTCAGGCAATTTTGATAGACTTGTAGATGGTTGAGGGCATCCATGCATCATTCATCTAATAACTCTAGTTCATTCAATCTTGAAACCTGGTATTCCTCATATGTTATAAGGTTTTGCAAAGATATTCTCAGTGATGGGAGCTCAATCTCGATTGGGAGGATGGATTCTGATCCATAGACCAGGGAGAAGGGGGTGGCACCTGTTGGCGTGTGGATGCTAGTGCGGTAGGCCCATAAGGAAGGATTTAGCTGTAGATGCCAGTCATGACCAAAGTCATTGATTGTTTTCTTAAGGATATTCAAAATGGTTTTGTTAGTAGCTTTTGCTTGGCCATTTCCTTGCGGGTAATATGGAGTAGAAAAGCGATGTTGGATTTTGAATTTGTCACATAAGTCATGGACATCTTGATTCTTGAAAGGTGTTCCATTATCAGAGATAATGGATTGGGGGACACCATATCGGCAAATGAGATAGTTCAGGATGAACTTGGAAATCTACTTTCCTATTATGTAGGTCATGGGGATTGCCTCGACCCACTTTGTGAAGTATTTTGTGGCGGTGATGATGAATTTGTGACCATTGGATGAGGTGGGTGTGATTTTACCTATGAGATAGAGCCCCCATTGTGAAAAGGGCCATGGTGTAACAATAGGATGGATTTCCTGAGCTGGTGCATGGATAAGGTCTCCATTCTGCTGGCATTGTACACACTTTTTGACAAATTTATGTGCCTCTCTTTCCATTGTTGGCCAGTAGTACCCGATTCTCAGTAACTTCTTGGCCAGGGTCATACCTCTCGAGTGTGAACCGCAAGTGCCATTATGTACCTCAGTCAGAGCAGTCAGGGCTTCCTTAGGTTTTAAGCAATGCAATAGGGTTTCGTCAATGCTCCTAAGAAAGAGGGTTTCTCCTAGGATGACAAAACGTAAGGACCTTTTGAAAAAGGTTCATTTGAGGTTTAGGGTAATGTGAATTGGGAGGAATCCTATTCTTAGGTAGGTGTAGATGGCATGATACCAATGATCACCAAGACCAATGAGTTCACACACATATTCAGACTCTAGTACCTCGAAAGTGGGTACGAGAAGCTGCTCTACCAAGAATTCATGTTTTGAGACATTGCGAGGGATATCCAGTAAGGATCCAATTGTTTCCATGGCATCAACTGCCCTGTTGTTAGCCCTCGGTATCTACTCAAAGGTGATATCAATAAATGATTCTTTGAGGCTTTCTACTAACTTCTTGTATGGTTTGAGCTTGCCATCCTTAGTTTGGTACTCATCATTGACTTGGTTGATAATAAGCTATGAATCTCCATAAAATTTTAGTGCCATGATCCTCTACTGTGCTGCAATTTTGAGACCTATGGTTAAAGCCTCATATTATGCGATGTTGTTGGTATAGGGGAATGCTAATTTGTAGGATCTAGGTATACAATCCCCCTATGGGGTGATGAATAAAACACCGGCTCCTGATCCATGTTGTGTGTGTGAACCGTCAAAGTAGAGTTTCCAATGATCGACTATGCTGAGATTAAAGATGGACTCATCTGGAAATTCTGATATGAGTGGATTCTCTGAATAGATGGGAGCTTCTGCCAGTTGGTCTACAATGACTTATCCTTTGATTGCTTTTCACTCCACATATTCAATGTCATATTCTGATAGTATCATGACCCATTTAGCCATCCTTCCTGTGAGCATAGCTTTTGACAGTAGATACTTTGGGGGATCTATCTTGGTGATGAGTTTGATTTTGTGTGCCAACATGTAATGTCAAATTTTTTGTGAAGCAAACACTACAGCTAGATAGGATTTTTCAATGAATGAGTAGTTTAACTCATGGCCAACCATTTTTTTGCTGATATAATAGATGGCCCTCTATGTCCCATTTTCATCGTGTTGAGCTAAAAGAGCACCCAGGGCTACTGTTGTTGCTAAGATGTATAAGATCAGTGGTTTTCCTACAATGGGTGGCATTAATACTGGTGGCGTGAGCAAATATTCTTTGATTTTATCAAATGCTTGATTGCACTTGTCGTCCCACTTGTATGCCACTCCTTTGTGGAGTAGATGTGAATATGCAATCTGTTTGTACGCCAGTTGTGTTATGAACCTTCATATGGATTGGAGTTTGCCTTGTAGGCCTCTAAAATAAATTTTGTAGGTTAGTTTCCATAAAATTGCAAGACTGGTGACAACTTTAACAACTCTACAATTTTTCTCTTTTGATACCTTCAACCTCACTTCAACCTGCAAATTTTCAACACACAAAGAAAGCGGAAAAATGTTTGTTTTTGGGTGAAGGGGGATTTGCCTTGGTCAAACCCTGTTTTGGTAAATAAACCTTGAAATGAAATGAAATAGCATGAAGGAATGATGAATGAATAAATTTAATGTTGAAACTCACCAAACCCTTGATTAAACCTTTGAAGGACTTAAATCTTGATGTTTATATTGCATGAAATGGCTCCAGTGGATGCGAATATTGATGCTTGAATCTTGCTTTGAATCTTTGACTTGAATGCTTGGCTTAGATCTTGAAACCTACATCACAATGTGAGCTCCAAAAATATGCATGATTGAACATAGCTTTGACATGATGCTTGAGATATTGAATGTTGCAATAAATCCTTGATTAATCTTATCTTGAATTCCCTTAGCAATAATCTTGGCTCTTGTAAAGTTCACCTATTGATAGCTTACTTGAATTGATGAAATAACCTTGTATTTATAGTAATTTATCCTTATTTCCTAAAATTCAAATATCACAAGATGAAATGTGAATATAGATTTGAATTTATTAAAATACCACCAAAAACATAATTTAAATTTAGGTCCTAGGCCTAAGTGAGGACCCATTGGGTGAATGGGTCCTAGGTCACTTACCTAGGACACACATTGCTGAATGATAAGTGTTATGTTATGGCATTAATGAATGCCAGGTTTCCTCTTTGGAAAATATGATTAATTAGGCTTGGATTTTAATTAAAGGGACCAATTAAGGGAAATTTAGCTCAATTAATTAATGAGGCCCTAGATAAGTGCGAAAGTGTAAAGGGGTAGATTTTGCAACACTAAAATAAGGTACAATTAAGTCCATTTTAATAAATATGGCCCTATACTTAATGTGAATACGTAAAATACATATTACAACACTAAATTAAGGCATAATTAAGTTCATTTAAATTAATTCCAAATTAAGTATGAAAAAGGGATACTTTTTCCTATACTATAGTTTCTAAGTGCCATGGTTTCTGAGTAACAACTCATCAAAGTTTTTTTCCCTTTCGTGCTTTGGTCTCTTAAGAGAAATCGTTGGTGTAATGTATCCTAGGATGTTCTGGCACGCTTGGGTGCAAAACAAGATCTTTCCTAGAATAAACCTACCCACCTGAATGTGTTGGAACTATCAGTTTGGTCACACGATGAATAGAACAAAAATTATGCCACCATGCAACTTTAGACTGCATGCATGTGACTTTTTCCATCAACTAAAAACTTTGTCACCACAAGAAAATGGATTGGAGGTATGAAAAACTAAGAGATGTTATTGTAGAGGGACCCTATGTGATCATGTACCTTTAGAAGGAACGTTTCTAAGTACCATGGTTTTTGAGTAACAACTCATGAAAGTTTGTTGCCCTTTTTCACTTAGGTCTCTAAAGAGAAATCATCAATGCAATGTATCCTGAAACGTTCTAGAATGCTCGAGTGTGAAATAGGACCTTTCCTAGCATAAAACTACCCACCCATATGTGTTGGAACTATTGGTTTGGTCACACGATGAACAAAATAAAAATTACACCACCTTGCAACTTTACACTACATGCATCTAATTCTTTTTCCATTAATTGAAAACTTATCATGCCACAGGCAAATGGACTAGATGTATGAAAAATTGAGAGAGTTTATTGTAAAGGGACCCTACATGATCTTTTACCTTGAGATGAAATGTTTCTAAGTGCCATGGTTTTCGAGTAACATCTCCTCAAATTTTTCTACCCTTTCGTACTTTCATCTCTTAAGAGAAATCATCGGTGTGATGTATCATGTAACGTTCTAGCATGCAAGGGTGTGAAACAAGAATTTTCCTAGCATAAACCTACCCACTTGGACATGTTGGAACCACTAGTATAGAAACAACAATATATGATTGAAAAAACTACTAAAAATGCTTATAAATGACTAAATTGGTCATGTGACCATTAGTAGTTTATTGTCAGTCATTTATAATGCGACCAACTATATGACTAAACCAATTTTAGTCATTTATTGGTTGTTTTGATTGATCGATTTGGTAGTATATATAGTCATTAATTTAGTCATATATTTAGTCACATTATTCACTAAGCTTGGTCATGTGACCATTAGTAGTTTATTTCCAGTCATTTATTTAGTCATTTGATCAATTTGGTAATATATTTAGTCATATTCATTCACTAATTTCTATCAACTAGTAGTATATTTAGTCATATATTTTTAGCCATATTTATCCACTGATTTATGTCAACTGGTAGTATATTTGGTCATATATTTTCAGTCATATTTGAGGATTTAAACATATAACACATAAATACGCATCATGCATCATGCATCATCAATTGCACACAATAAGATAGCCATTGAGAAGGAAAAATTGGTGAACTTTATTCATAAAAGAAAGGTGTTCTAGTTATAGTTTAGAAATAGGGTATTACTATTTTTATTTTTAGACACAAGACTAAAAATATGAGTTACAATATTACACAAAAATGACTGCAAGAACGAAACTTCTCCAAAAAGCTTCTGCAATGATGGAAACACATGTTTGGAGCCCTTTAATGTTGTGGAATAAAAGAAAAAAGAATCATTTATCTGCCATCATAGTTAATCCATTATTTTATCCTCCTCAATTCTGGGCACATTCACATTTCCATCAACATTACTTAATCTTGTCTCCTTGATGTAATTTATAAGTTCTCCAATAGGTAGTGAGTTGTTTCTAATTCTTGCAACGTTATATAATCTCCTGTCAAAATTTGTAATTGAATCAATGCCTCTAAATTTGATTGTAGCAATGTTATATGCCAAAGTTGCTTCTTCCTCAGTTGCTACCAAATCAAAAGAGCCAACAAGTTCACCACAACTATTAGTTGGTTTACTTAATGGATAAATCTCTTTTATAAGTGATATATATATAGTAGATTTGTTCATGTTTGGTGTACTCATTGTATGTTCCCAGATATACATCTTTGTTTCCATTAATTCTTCCAATTCTAGCCTGCCACTTTCCTTTTTGATGGTGTCTACAATATGTTATAGATTTTATGATTAGAGTACAAATTTTCCTACAAATGTTTATTGAATAGCCATTTCTATAGTTAGATCAAGATCTCAAAATTCTAAATAAAGCTATCAATTTAAATACAAACCTTGTTATTCCATGGTACATTGATGTGCCTCTAGTAAAGCCACTACTATTCCTATATCAATATAATATTATACGTTAGCACCATACATGAAAGTAATCCAATACAATATCTTACTCAAACTAAATCTAAAATGTTGTCATAGACCTTATGCTGACCCTAATGTGTATGAATTTGTTGATGGTTCATTTGAATATGAATAAATTCAAGCTAGGGAAACTCTTCATGTATTTAAAATTTTATGCTTTCTATACCAATGTACCCTTTCTTATTCTAATAGAAATGCATATATGTACTATCAGTTCTAGAAAAAAAATATCCACTGCCATAATTTTAATCTAAAGACTTCAATGGAAAGAATTCTAATACCTTATGAGATAATTAATATAGTCTATGGTTGTCATTTTTTTCATGAATTCAAGCTCTTCTTTGTATTCAGTTATCTACATAAAACATGTCATTTTAACATTATTATGCAAAGGTAGATGTGTGTAATCTACAATAATAAATAGTGTTATATGCAATACCCAATGTAAAATTCTTACAAGAGAATTTGTTGTGCTTTTGTCACCCCAATAGTTGACAGCAACCTTATCATAAGCTCTTGCTACTTTCAATTTAGTGTCATAGCCACCTACAAGTACATCAACCCTAAGTCAAAAATTTAATCCAATCTAGTTCAACTGAAAGCTAAAAGTAAAATGCCAGAGACTAGAGTACCAAATTAGTATTTAAATGCAATTCTTAACAAGTTCAATATATCTACAAAATGATAATGCTCACCCAAATATACTGTTGAAGATTTCAACAAATGTCTAGATTTGAAGGATGACAAGGTCACACATAAATTGCTTAGCATTAGTATCTAGATAAAGACATCTTAGATTTATAAACAACAAATAAAATGAATTTCTCTAGAAAAAATCGATAAAAAATGCTAAAAAATACTCTAAATACAAACACTAGGATTCCACAATCTATTAAACTGTAATGAGGGTTCGGGTTCCATAGTCTATTATAATTATGGTTCTATAGTGTATTATAATTATATTTATAATTTTTTGATAAAACTAACTTAACTGCGTTGTCTTTTCCTTCAAAGCTTAACAGTCCATTAAGAGGCTCAAGAAAGCTTCTCAACTCTCTGTAGAGGTCGACCACGTTGGAGCCTTCCGCTTTGGAAATAATGGCATCTACTTCCATTGAAACTTTTGGTGATGTACGAATGACTTCCAGGCTATAGCTACATGTTTCCTTCAGTGTTCGGATCTGGTTTTGTGTGGTGCTGGTCTCTGCTCCTTGGAGTGGCGAGGAGAAACCCATCCCCACTGGCTCATAGACACTTCAAGAAGTGTATGTGGGAGAGCGGGTAAAGATGAGATTCCGTTGGTTAAATTTTTGCAAGAAACCTTCAACAAACGGCACAAAAATGGTACACAATGCTTGGAAAGCCCATGAATTTTCACCATGGAATTAATTGTGTTGTCTTTTCCTTCAAAGCCTAATAGTCCATTAAGAGGCTCAAGAAAGCTTCTCAGTTCTCTATAGAGGCTGGCCACCTTGGAGCCTTCTGCTTTGGAAATAATGGCATCTACTTCCATTAAAACTTTTGGTGATGTGCGAATGACTTCTAGGCTATTGTTGCAGGTTTCCTTTAGTGTTTAGATATGGTTTGGTGTGGTGTTGGTATCTTCTCCTTGGAGTGGTGAGGAGAAACCCTTCCCTGCTCTCTTGCAGACACTTCAAGAAATTTTTGTGAGAGAGTGGGGAAGGTTGGGATCCACCCTTCCAAGGGACAAACCTCTCCAAATTTTCAAAAGAATTACAACTAGTCTAGCCATAAAATCTTAAAATGCATAGTGTCGAGGGACTAACTTAAACTATGTTTAGCTAATCGATACTTTTTTCCAACAACTTAGGTCTATTTGACCAAAGATGTGCATTTCATGACATTCTCTTTGACACCTCCATGTATTCACAAATATGTACCAATTCCTCAAGCTACACACCAAGGTATCAAAGAGTGAAGTTTGCAATTGAGAATGAAGGAATCATGTCAATGTCATGTCATAAAAGCTATAAAGTAGAAGCTTTTATAGGATAGAACTCCCTTAAGTAATAACCATAATCAATTTTATCTTGACTTCAAACATCAAGAAAGCAATTGCTTCACATAGCTTTGAATGTATAGACATTGTATCAGCTACTTAATATTTTATATTCTTTAATGTTTGTCGAACCCTACACATATTAACACATATGTCTTTAGCCAAGGTTGTTCAAGAATAAATTCATCATAAGTTCTCAAAATTGGAAAAAAATCTAGAAAACACTGCAAAGAACATCAACATTTCAGACCATTCCTCTTTGTTAGGAAAAAAATCGAGTGCGGAACAAACTTTCTTAATGTCAA
This sequence comes from Sequoiadendron giganteum, assembly GCA_007115665.2. NCBI lineage: Eukaryota > Viridiplantae > Streptophyta > Pinopsida > Cupressales > Cupressaceae > Sequoiadendron > Sequoiadendron giganteum. The sequence goes on along the minus strand of CM021108.1, from coordinate 211,634,087 downwards.
AACTCAGAGGAGAATGAATATATGCTTTTAAATTTTACAATTTCAGTTCATTAAGATAAACATACAAGAAATAACATAATAGAGAAATAAACTCAAACATAATTGACACCTGATTTACGTGGGAAAACCCTTACGGGAGAAAAATCCACCACACTAAAGAAAATCACTTGTATTACAGTAAATGAATTTACATACAAATTCCAGACTCTCCTTTCAGATGTTAATATTATAGCAGCAATATTTACTTGACCAATGTCAAACATAATATCACTATTACAATACTTCCTTACAACATACAATGAAACTCAAAAAACTGATCAATCAATTCATTCAACTATCGAACTACTAAACCACTCAACCTTTCATAGTTCCTATACGTTCCAATGTATAGCAATAATAAACAATTATACATTCAACTACCTCCACAGACCAACCGTCAAACTTCTCAGAAATCCAAACGGCCTTATTCCAAGTCAAAAAAATCCACATAATGACTTACATCTCAGCAATCATTCAGCCCATGCTTTTTTCCTTTATACCGCACTACTGCTTGACAGTTTTCATACCTCTGTGGTATGGTGATAACACCCTACACTATTGCTACTCACCCGATGAACTCCTATGGTATGGCGGTAACACACCGCACTACCGCTCGATAGGCGAGAGGCTCCCATAGTATAGTGGTAAACGCTCTACCACTAGACGTCTGGTAAGCTCCTATGGTATGGTGGTAACTGTTCCACTATATCCCAAAGAAAAGATGCCTGTGGTATGGCGGTAACTGGTGTACCGCTCCTTATTCTGCAAGCCCACGTAGTATGGCAATAACCACTCTATCGTGACCCGTTCTAAAGACCCCAGTAGTATGGCGATTCCACTGCACTACCGCTTCAGAAGACCAAAAGAACCTTGTGGTAATGAGGTAAACCGCCCAACCACCAGACAACAAAGGTTCACCATGCTACCGCCAAGAATGATGAAGGACTTCGTGATATAGCAGTAACACCGCGCAATTGCTCCTTAACCAAAAGAGACTTGTGGTATGGCAGTAACACCGCACAACCACCAAGCAGACCAAAGACCTCCATGATAAGGAGGTAAACCATGCAACCACACCACTTGTGAATTGCTCCCAGCAGTAGTGAGGTAAGCGGTAGTGAGGTAAAAGCATGAACTGAAGGGAACTTCCTCAACTCCTTAATAGAGGTTCAAGCCAGCAAGTTGAGGCACATTTTCCAACAAGCTCCCACTTGATGAAGACTTACTGGCATCTCCAGACTTCGAACTTACTGAATATCATAGGCCCCAAGGCTCATCGAACTTGCACACCACCTGAACTTGTTCATTCTCACTAGCTTTGTCGAAGCATCAACAACATTCCTCAGAGTATCCACCTTTTCCAAATAGACCATTCCATCCTCCACCATATCTCGTATGAAATGGTATTACACATCAATATGTTTCATCCTGGCATGGAAAGTAGGATTTTTTTTCCAAAAAAATGACACTCTGACTATCACAACTGATAACAATCTGCCCTGCATCAAAACCAATATCAGTTTACAATCTTCTAAGCCAAATGGATTCCTTACAAGCATGAGTTGTTGTCATGTACTCATCCTTTGTAGTAGATAAAGCGACTACAGCCTTTCGCTTGCTCATCCAACTAACTGCACCACCATTCATCATGAAACAATATCCACTAGTGGATCTTCTATTGTCAATGTCCCCTGCCCAATCAGAATCCACATATCCATGAATGCTAAGAGTCCTTTGTGACCCAACCAAATTTCCATGGTAACATAGAGAATATTCTAAAGTGCCCCTCAGATATCTAAACACTTTTTTTGAAGCATCCCAATGTGTCCTTCCTGGATTCGCCATAAATCGGCTAACTCCCACTGCTTGGGAAATGTTTGGCCTTGTACAGACCAGTGCATACATTAAACTACCAACTGCACTAGCATAAGGCACTCTGTTCATGTCCTCCATCTCAGTAGGAGATTTTGGACAATCTTCAATAGATAGCTTCATTCCCTGCAAAACTAGAACAACTAGCTACTTTCAATAATTCATACCAAATCTCTCCAGAATAGTGTGAATATACCTACTCTAGCTGAGCCAAAGTTTTCTTCTCTCTTTGTCCCTGGTTATTTCCATCCCCAGAATGTACCTAGCTGCACCAAGGTCTTTCATTTCAAACTTTTCAGATAACAGAGACTTTAGATCATAAATAATTAACTTACTATTTCCTATGAACAACATATCATCAACATAAAGGGAAATAATGAGAAACCGATCATTTTCAGTCTTGTAGTACACACAATGATCTGATTTTGATCTTACATATCCCAATGACAAAATAAATGTCAAATTTCTAGTACCACATCCTAGGTGATTGTTTCAAACCATACAAAGATTTTTTCAACTTGCAAACCAGATTTTCTTTACCTTTTTTCACAAAGTGCTCAGGCTGGGACATATAGATTTCTTCTTGAATATCACCATGAAGAAACGTTGTCTTCACATCCATCTGCTCAATCTCCAAATCATATGCTGCTACAAGTGACAAAATAAATCTAATAGATGTCAGCTTTGCTACCAAAGAATTTTTTTTCCCATAATCAATTCCCTCTACTTGGGAATAACCCTTTGCAACCAACCTCACTTTATACTTTTCAACACAGCCATCCAGACCAATTTTCTTTTTAACACCCATTTGTAGCCCATACGCTTTCTACCTTTAGGAAATGGAACCAGATCCCAAGTATCATTTTTCCTTAATGATGCCATTTCTTCATTCATGGCTTCCAACTAGGAATCTGAATCAGTCATTTCAATTGCCTCTTTTACAGTCCTAGGTTCAATAGTATCAGTAATCAAAGCATAGGCACAACTAGAATCCATCATAGAGAATCCATAACTATCTGGTTGTTTCTTCTCATGGGTAGACCTCCTCTCAGGCTGTGGCTGAGGTTGTGATTCTTCTTGTTGTTCAGAACTCTTAGAGTTGCTCGAACTCTCCTCAGATTCAGGTACACTTTCAATGTGTTGTTCTTATTTTTTTGGAGTTAGAGGTATCTCAACAACATCATTCTTTTCTTTTTCTTTCATCTCTGACTGCAAATCCACTGAAGAAGGTTTTAGTTCCTAGAAGATTACACTTTTGTTATACAATACCTTCTTAGTCATAGGATTCCAAAGCTTGTATCCTTTCACACCAAGTCCATACCCAATGAAGATACATTTTTCATCTTTGTTGTCTAATTTAGATATTTTCACATTAGGTTCATAAACATATGCTTCACAGGCAAAGACACGAACATGTCTTAGAGAGGGTTTCTTACCAGACCAAGCTTCCATAGGCGTTTTGTCAACAAGTGCTGATGAAGGAGACCTATTCGACAAATAACATGCTATAGCCACAACCTCAGCCCAAAACTTTTGCTCTAGACTAGCATTGCCCAACATACTTCTTGCCTTCTCCATCAATGTCTTGTTGAACCTTTTAGCAACTCCATTTTGATGTGGAGTGTAAGGTATTGTTTTATGCCTCTTAATCCCATGGTCTTTGCAATACCTTTCAAACTCATCATAACAAAACTCACCGCCATTTTCAGTTCTTAGACACTTTATTTTTTTTCCAGTCTGATTTTCCACAAGGTTTTTAAATTCCTTAAAATGACTAAACACTTCTGATTTACTTTTTTAAAAATACACAAATTCCCTTCTTGAATAATCATCAATGAAAGAAACATAATACTTAGACTTCGATAACGAAGGAACATCCATTGGACCACATACATCAGAATGAATATAATCTAGAACACCAAAATATTTATGATAACTAGAGTAAAATGAAACATGGTGTTGTTTTCCATATATATAGTGTTCACAGAATTCAAATTCAAGGTTACAATCATCAAGCCCCTCAACCAGGTTTTTATTTTTCAAAGCTTTCAAACCTTTCTCACCAATGTGACCGAGCCTTTGATGCTAGAGCATAGTATTTTTTGTTGGAAGTTTAACTTCTAAGGAATTTTCCCCAATAGGAACATTTTCATTCTTCTCTTTATGAACAACCTCCTGTGAATTTGCAGAGACACTATTTCATTGAACAACCAGTGCATCTAGCTTGTATAGAGTACCAATTTGGGCACCCCTAGCCATCACCATCGAGCCCCTAGTCATTTTACAACCATTTCTTGAGAATGAGACTTGCACTCGAACATTGTTCAACTTGCTTACATAAATTAAATTTCAAACCAAACCTAGTATATGCATTACACCATCAATTCCCTTAATTCTTCCATCAGGAAACTGAATTTTGACTCTTCCATGGCCAACTATTTCTATAGATAAATCTCTTGCCAAATACACCTTTCCACCATCGTATTCTTCATACTTTGTAAACTAGTCTCTATGAGATGTCATGTGGAATGATGCTCCAAAATCAATCAGCTAGACATCGTCTGATGCCTATGTTGTCAAGGTTGCAATGAAGGCCTCTGCATTGCTCTGAGAAGAATCATTGTCAGAAGAATTCCTTTTCTTCTTATTTTTCTCCTCTTTGCAATCCTTTCGAACATGACCAAGCCGACCACAATTCCAGCACTTCACCTTGGACTTCTTGCTAGGATACTTTTATCTCCCTTCTAATTTTGATTTAGACTTCTTGTCCTTCTTCTTGCCTTTTTCTTTTGATTTTCCTCGAATAGCCAGAGCCTCCTTCGCCATCTCAAAGGACTTCCTTCTCATCTCTTCTGATAACAAAGAAGTAACCACATCGTCCATCTTGAAAGTGGTTGTTGTGCTCCCAATCGCCATCACCAAGTGATCCCAAGAATCTGGCAAAGAACATAACAATAGCATACAACGATCTTCATCATCAATCTTCACACCTACAGATGTTAACTAAGCAATCAACATGTTAAAAGTATTCAAATGATCAACAACAGATGTTTCTCCTTCCATTTTCAAAGAGTACATATTCTTCCTCAAGAACAACTTATTCACCAAGGACTTGCCTTGGTAAATATCTCCCAGTCTTTTCCATAAATAAGATGTAGTCTTCTCTTCATGAACATTCAGAAGAACTTAATCTTCCAAACAAATCCTTATCATCCCCTTTGTTTTCTGATCTTCCAGTTCCCAATTTTCTTTCTTCATGCCTATAGGTTTCATTCCAAACACAACAACCCAAATTTCACGATCAACCAACAGATCTTCCATTTTTAATTTCCACAACTCAAAATTGCTGCCATTGAATTTCTCAATTTCAATCCTTCCAGACATAATTGTCGTTGCCATCTCAATCTATAATTTAACAAATTTCAAGACTTCTAAAAAACTCCCACTGAACAAAAATTGACACAAAAAACCCAACCTGCCCACAAGGATAACACAACTGGCTAGGCTCAGATACCACTTGTTAGGAAAACATTTGAGTGTAGAACAAACTTTCCTAATGTCAAAACTCAGAGGAGAATGAAGATATGCCTTAAATTTTACAATTTCAGTTCATTAAGATACACATGCAAGAAATAACATAATATAGAAATAAACTCAAACATAATTGACACCTAATTTATGTGGGCAAACCCTTATGGGAGAAAAACCCACCACACCAAAGAAAATCACATGTATTACAGTAAATGAATTTACATACAAATTCCAAACTCTCCTTTCAGATGTTACTATTATAGCAGTAGTATTACTTGAACAATCTCAAACAAAATATCACTATTACAATACTTCCTTACAACATACAATGAAACTCACAAAATTGATCAATCAATTATTTCAACTATCGAACTATTGAACCACTCAGCTTTTCACAGTTCTTGTACTTTGCAATTATAGCAATAGAAAACAATGATCCATTCAACTACCTCCACAGACCAATAGTCAAACTTCTCAGGAATCCAAACAGCCTTATTCCAAGTTAGCAAACTCCACATAACGGCTTAATTACATCTTAGCAAACATTCAGTCTGTGCATTTTTCCTTTATACCGCGCTACCACTTCACAGTTTGCACACCTCCACGGTATGGCGGTAACACCCCACACTACCGCTGCACACTCGATGACCTCCTACAGTATGGAAGTAACACACCGCACTACCGCTCGATAGGCGAGAGGCTCCCATGGTATAGTGGTAACCTCTCTACCGCTAGACATCTGATAAGCTCCTATGGTGTGGTGGTAACTGCACCATCGCAACTCAAAGAAAAGATGCCCACGGTATGGCGGTAACTGTTGTACCGCTCCACATTCTGCAAGCCCCTATAGTATGACGGTAACCATTCTACCACAACCTATTTTGAAGACCCCATTGGTATGGTGATTCCATCCCAGTGCTATGGCGATTCCACTGCGCTACTGCATCAAACAACCAAAAGAACCTCGCAATAAAGAGTTAAACCACCCAACCACCAGAAAACAAAGGTTCACCATGCTACTGCCAAGAATTATGAAGGACTTCGTGGTATAGTGGTAACACCACACAACTACTCCTCACCTAGAAGAGACCTGCGGTATGGTGGCAACACTGCGCAACTGCCAAGAAGACAAAAGACCTCTGCGGTAAGGAGGTAAACCGTGCAACCACGCCACTTTTGAATTGCTCCCAGTGGTAAAGAGGCAAAAGAATGAACTGAAGGGAACTTCATCAAGTCCTTAATAGAGGTTCAAGCTAGTAAGTTGAGGCACATTTTCCAACACTCTTGACCCATCATCAGGGTAGAAGATGATGAAAATTTGGTTGAATGAGAGACAATTGTGAAGAGAAAATTATAATACAACCATAATCCTCGAGGTGGGTGATTGCATCGATCATAAACTGATATATTTCCACTCTCCTTATGGTGGCATCTCTGAGATCTTTCTGCAAAGATTGCAAGGTTTCTTGTAGTTTAGCATTGTACTCCTGTATCACTTGATTGTGTATTATTGAGCAGTTCAAATTTTCTTTTGGAATACCGCTAGGATCAAAATTTAGCAAGGTAGGAAAGCAACCTACAAGAGGAAGATTGAACACCACAAATTCTTGGGCTTCTTTAGCATAGAGCTCCTAGAATTCATCAGGTATAATTGAATTAGAGAATGGATATATACATTTATTTTCTAGTGAAGAGAATATCTCTATACTATCTGCCATAATTCAAATGCATTATGGTTTCTTTATTATTTGGAATTCTATATCTTCACAACAATGGAATTATGATGGAAACGAAGAGTTTACCAACAATATCATCTACATCATCTCTAGCCTCTACATTGAGCATGCTACAACTGGGTTTGGAGTAAACCAGTGGTCATTTATTATATATCAAGTTATCAAGACTGAGAATGGTATTTTGATGATGGTTTGATTAGTGTCATTGATAATTGATGGTAACCTATACAGGACTCATCAATGATTTTTGGACTGTTTGATACAATGCCCTAAGAAACTCTGGTCTCATATGATGCTATGACTATAGGTTATACCAATTATTATATTTAGAGACCAATTTCATCTAACACCAAATTGTAATACCAATCACCATGTTTGGTAGTGTATGATTCCTTTGTTATAAAGTGGATTGTGAATTGAATATAATGATTAGTGGACTATGAAGAACTATTAGTTTGTCTTCATAGGAATATGGTCTAATATAAGGTTATATTCTTGATACCTAGGTAACTCCAACCTCTACTAGGGCTATGGAAATTGGATAGATAGTAAAGGATTGGAGGAAACAAGAGGTATCACCATCAAATCTATGGACACCTAGCTTGCATCAAAGCAATGCCTAAGCTTGACAAGTAATATATCTACCAAAGATATAAATGGTTGCTCTAGTGTAGACATATATTACCTTGGGAGTGGCCTATCTTCCCCCAAAACAATAAAACAAAAAATTTATGGTTTGAAAAAAAATTGTTCCTTCTATGCTAAAATGTAAGGAATAAAATTTTTTGGTTAAATGAAAGCTCTTTGTTTCTCCTAGAACAAGATCTAAGAAAGAAACTAACTATGAAGGAATCTAACTTGTAACTACTCCTTGTTACACTTTTTAGTCCTTCAACTTTCAGAGGTTTTGTGAAACCAATAATACTAAGTTCTTTTAATGCTCCACAAGTATTACTTGACAATTGTTATCACCAACATACCTAATTTCAAATTTTGAGCCACTACCTAATTCAAACAAATATGGAACTAAATATTGCATTCTTTCTAAACTAAAAAACATAGTCCAAATGTAGTTTAAATGCTCAATTTGTATAGATTATTCTTTTTGCATATGTGTCCTTTGTGTGCAATTTATTTGTTATTCTCATAGCTGTCTTTGAGATACTTTTATAAAAAATATACTTTATCCAAATTGGTAAGTTATTGATAGAATAGGAGAAGAAGGAGATTTTTGGTTGTAAGAGAGGGGGACCACCCATATTAAGGCTCTAGGTCATGGAGAGACGAGATTGAAAGGCTTCCCTAACTTACCTCACTCTAAAGGGGTGTTTCAAATAGAGATCGAGAATGATGAGGACTATAAAGTACTTCTATCACCCTATAGACTCAGAATCCAAGTTCAAGCTAGGCAAGCTAGTTTTTGAAGCCAATAGTATACCTCAAATGACTCTCTATTCGAGGATGACAACGTAGTTCTAGGATGAGATTTTGGCACGCTAGTATCTCAGGCACGTTGGCATCTGTATGGCCAAAAAATAGAGAGTACAATATAGTTTGGCAGAAAATAAACTAACGACATAGCTAGTTGTTCTTAAATGAATAAAATAGAACAATAAAGTATGAGAAGTACAAATGAAGGTGATAAAGTAGATAGATGAAAGCTAGAGTAATGAAAATGATCTCACTAATGTGTGATTTTTCCAGCTAGCTCCAAATGCATGTTCACCTACACACAAGAAAGAGGGGAAAATGGTTGGGGCTGTATAGGGGTCTACCTTAGTCAGACCCCCGTTTTGGTGTTCTCACCTCTATGGATAGCCAAATAGAAACGACATAGAAATATGAAATAAAGAAGTAAAGAAAGTAGAAGTTACAATAAACAACACAAAATAGTAAAGTCCTACTCAACCAAATCACAAAGGAGAGGAGAGAAACGTTACCACCTCCACCCAAAAGCTCACTAGCCAATGGAGGAGAAAGCAGACTTGGCAAGGTCACCATAGCCTCGACTATGATGAAGGGAGGTATCACAAGACTCCAAGTCCACACTTCTATGACTTGCTTCACATTTTCTATGTGGAGTTGATGGAGTGTTGAAGTGTTGCTTGAGAGTGAGTGAGATATTAGAAAGTGAGATTAAATTGCTAGAGAGTGAAAATAAGATGAGTTGAATGAAGAATGGATGAATTTGAAGGAATAAGGAAGAATCTACCATTTTCGGGGTCAGTTGGTCGATGTTTTATGTTACAAATTAACCTCAATCGAAAGTGTAATGCCTCTTCCAACTTTAGAGGCAGGAATCTATCAGGGATGACAGTGCATCACACAAACGTCTATGCGCCACACATGCATCCCCAACAAATATTCCCTCACCAATACAAGAGACAAACGCCAAGTGGAAGGAAGGTAGTTGGGTGATGTGGAATTTTTCCTTCAGATTTGATTTTCTAAGGTGAGAATGTGTGAAAGGGGAATTTGCATAAGGGGTGCAAATTCGCTCCTATACAGTGGCATAGGAATGTCTCATTGAAAATAAAAATCCAATGAGATAGAGAAATCAACACCAAAATAAAAGCATATTTCATCCACAAGGAAATGATTAAACATAAAGCTACTAAATCCTTTTTTCTTAGGCATAGTAAACTAAGTCATAATTCACCAATTCAAGCAATTTTGTAGATTAAAGCTTGCATCCAAAGCCATGAATGAATAAATGTGTTTGAAATAGGAACTTCAATGCCACTGAGATCTTGGCTAGTAGAATACACAAAATTTGACTCAATGGCATGCTTTACAGTGTTTTATCACATATACCAGCTAGGTAGTTGGGAAACACATTACTTTGTGTAACTTACAATGTACTAGTTGAATGACGGATAAAGCAAAAGATCAATGTAAATTTACCTTTGTTAAGTGTATACTTGGCTCCAAGGTGTTAAGCACCATGCACATGCTTTGACACTTTGAAGATTTCATTATGAGAAGATGTTTACAGAGACAATGTTGTGAGGTCCACAATGATTATTATTATATAAGGTTTGGAATGGTTGCAAAATGAACAATAGGGAAAATAGAATGGGTGGGAGCCCACTTATTGTCATATTTTTATTCAAGGATAGTCCTAGGAATCCTAAGTGGATTGACTCTCAACCTCAAAGGTGAGTCAATTCTCAACAAGAAAGTCCTAGGAAGGGGTTCTTTTAGGCTTTGAGGGGTTCACCACCAAGTGAAATCTTGGAAAAGACAAATAAGAATTCAACTCACAAAACCTAACAATGCAAGCTAAATGAATGATACAAATAATGAAATTATGCAACAAAAAGTTAGGGTATGTGTACCTAGAAGTTCTTGAAATGTAATGAGGATTTTAGAAATGCAAAGAAGCTATCAAAAAGTGATATGGAGGACTAAGACACCCTTACTGTTCACTTAGTCCCATTGCTATTTTTCGAGGCAAATACAAAATCTTTGGATGTCGGACTGGATCTGAAAGAATCTCTAAAAAATACATTTAGGAGGACTAAGACACCCTAGGTGGCAACTTAGTCTTGTCTTGAATTTTTGGAAATTTTTAATGTGGTCCTAAGGTCCAAATTTTGCACTTCCTTCTTCTCAGATCTTAGGTTCTGAATCTCTCAAATCTAGCCTCTAGGTGAGTTTCCGTGAAGATGACAACTTTGTAATGCAACTTTCCAGCTTCACACTTCAAATTATCTTCAAGTCTTCAACCTAAATCCGCAATCACAAACACACAAGAGGGGAAAAACTTGTTGATTGTTAGTAAATGAGGGTTTTCCTTAGTCAAACCCCTTCTTGGTAATTAAATCTTGAAATGAAATGAAATAGAGAAGGGACAATATTGCAACTCACCAAACCCTTGCTATCAAGTCTGTAAACTTGAGTGAAATGGCTAGCTTGGATATAGATCTTAAATCCAATGAGTGCTTGATAGATCTTGACTTGAATTGCTTGCTTTAATCAAAACCCTATATCATAAATGTTAGCTCAAAAACACACATGATGCAACAATCTCCTTGATATGATGCTTGAATATTGATGATTTCTCCAAATACTTGATGAATTTCTCTTGATCTCATAAACTTGCCTTAGGAATGAATACTTGAATGCTTAGGATGAAAAACAATGAATGAACCTTGTATTTATACTTATTCATGCTTAATGTCCTGAAATTACACCACAACAAGCCGACATATGAATTCATTAATTAAAGGAGGCCAAATCCTGCCAAAATTTGAAATTAAATCTTGAAAAAAGCTTAAGGGGGACTAAGATGCCCTAGGTGGTGTCTTAGTCCCAAGTCCTGAAAACTTGGGGCACAGACTCCAAAAGGGGGCCCAATTAAGGTTCCAATGAAAAGGGGGTCTCAACATCTTTGGGGGAAAAATAAAGCCTATGTGGTGTCTTAGTCTCGACCCAAAAATTAGGGACACTTAGCCAGATTCATTAAATTATCATTTATCCATTGATGTTTGTCAGGATTTTCTAGAAAAAGATATAGTTTATAAGTCTTGTGGATGCAAAATAGGACCAATTAATATGTAAATAAAGATAAATAAAGAAAGGTGGGCCCAAACAAGTGTGAAAATGAAAGGGAATGCATTTTCCTACACTACATTTATCCCCCACTTTAGTGAGAGGATGAACTTGCTTCAAACTCACACTAAAGTAGCCAACCACACAATCAAGAGGGGTTCAAATGTATGAATTCTAGTAAGATAGGATAACAATAACCAAGAGGATGGCCAAGCCCCTAGGATTAAGATCATATGGTGGACCAACATAGGCACAAAGGAACACACTTACAGATAATATATGAAGCCATAACCAGATCACACACATAAACAATCAAAGATAGAAAAACAAAAAAATTAAAACAAAAATGAAAAATGCAACGAATGAAGCTTCGATTGGCTATCCAACTTGTTGTGGATCGGGCCTAGGCTGTCCAACTTGTTCTGGACCGGGTCTAGGTTCTTTGTCCAAAAAAGGTTTACAAGTGGAATGTGTTGTCCACTATGCAAACAAAATGCATGATCACAAGGGATATTGAAGCTAATTGTCCACTAGGTGAGCCCCAAGAGGTTCTTATCAAATTCATACCTCCATGACTTTAATAAGGACAAAAATAAAATGCACACTCACAAGGGCTACTAAAGCTAGTTGTTCACTAGGTGAGCCCTAGGGGACCATATCAAATCCATACCTCCATGAATTTAATAATGTACAAAAATGCACGCTCACAAGGGCTAGTGAAGCTAGTTGTTCACTAGGTGAGCCCCAAGAAACCATATCAAAGCCATACCTCCATGAATTTAATAAGGTACAAATAAAAAATGCAACACAATAAGAAAGAGGGATTTTTCTTAGGTCATGTGAGGTCTTAATCTTATGGGACATTGTTCCTCATGTCTCCAAGAGAGGACCAATCAAAGGATAAAATATTCACAACTTAGGGAATGCAGTGTGTCGCATTACCACTAAGAGAAATGTAATATGCTAAGATAGATCAAGCTCTTGAAGGAAATTACTTCCAATGTCACCACAAAGAGAAAAAAACATCGCATGAAGTAAGAAAAAACACGTTAAGGAACATGGAATCATACCAAAGTAATGCCAAAATAATGCCAATGTATGTCCCCACTTTAAAGAAATTTCTAAACACCATGTTGTGAGAAATTACTTTAAAGTAGACCAACATGGAAAAGAAAAAGGAAAAGAGGGTTTCCCCTCAGAAACACATAAAGGATATATAGATTTGGGATCAATATCTATCTTTGCTACAATGATATTAGAGAGCTTGGGATTGTCATCATTCCCCAAATACACATAGAACTGGAAGAATGGCACAAAGAGAGTGAAAACAAAGTGTAAAACCTTTTGAGTCAACATGGAATAGACATAGGGTGTCTCGATGCCTTGTGTCATCCCCAAAAGGAAAACACAAGACAAAAATGAAAAAGAAAAGATAAGGAAAATCTTTTGGGTCAACATGGAAGAGACATAGGGTGTCTCAACACTTTGCGTCATCCCAAAAGGAAAAAAAAAGACAAAAATGAAAATGAAAAGGAAAAGACCAATGAAAAGGAAAAATCTTATGACGTATGGAAGAATGAAGGTACAAATAGAGGATTGCACAAAGAGATGAAACATCAAATAGAAAATCATGAGGGATCACATTACGTACATGCAGTCACACAAAATAAATGCAAAAAGGAAAGAAAAAATACTAGTAAAGCACATGCGAGTCAACCATCTAGTAGATCATCCCCATCCTAGTCTTGTTCAGTATATACGGAATGTAGATCACTAGTGAGAGGGACAATATCAAGTGTTATAGTAGGACAATCACCAGGTTCAACACATGGTGCATCACTCGATTTAGGAGGATCATCACGGTTGTTATCATTTAAGCTTGTAGAAGATAAAAATAGTAAATTCAACTCATTATGCACTTGCTCATCAATTTCAGTTGTCTCTTCATCGTCATCCAATTTATCCACAACAAGAGGACAAATGATAATATCCATAGAAGGAGGTTCATCATTTATTGCTTCTATCAAATTCAGATTTTGATTTTCAATGTTATTCTCTTCATTCTTCTTGTGAGCAATAGCACGATGTTTGTGCCTATGCTCTCTAGCATTTTGGTTCCTTTTATTATAGTTTTCAAGTTGCATTTGTGTAGGAGCGGGTTGGTCAACCATAGGTTCCTTGGCTTCTTGTGATGGAAGAATGGAAGAAACCATGAAAGTTCGTTCAACCACTTTCTCTTTGGCTTTATAAATTTGCTTAGGAGGCAAATTTGGAATTTTTTGGTTTTCTCTTGGTCTCTTGTAGGAAATAGGTAAAATATTTTTGATGGATGGGTTTTGGTTTGTTGGAAGTTCTTTAGGCTCAATGTTGTTTTCTTTGAAGGGTCAAGGTTTAATCCTCATAGGTGTAGGAATATTTTCAAGGGATAGCTTGGCTATGCATTTTTATTTGAACTTTTGGTAAGATAGGAAAAGGAAGTCCTCACCGGGTTTTATAGGTTCCATGGGCTCAGGCCAAAATAGTCTAAGGAAAAATTTCCATGAGAAGACTCTAAGGCTCGAAAAACTCACATACCAAACAAAAATATTTCCATGCACAATGCACATTTCAATTAAGGAAAAAGAGATAACATGATTAACATTACATCTCCATAAATGCTCAAAATCAAGTTCATTAATGAATTGCAATTGACATACACCAAAAAGGGTGTTACAATTCATCTGTTTCAATGATAATAAACAATTTTACATCAATAATTACATCAATGAAGTAGAGTTACATTTTACAAATTGGCTATACAAGCCATACAAAAATAATACATGAAGTACATCCATAACATAAAGAACCTCTGATTCTCATCCAACATGACACCACTAGTCTTCTTACATTGACGCCAAGAGTGCGATTAGGGTGCCTTTTCCACCCAACCATGAAGCACATGTCTTCCCTGGGTTTCTTCCTAACTCAAAGAAATCCCCAACCCTGGACGAGGAGCCTAGCAACTTGGAACAATAAAGTAGGAGGGAACTCTCGATGCATATCTGATGCCTATATGCATTCCTATACTAGAACAACATATTTCTTGCAAGCAGGATGTGGTAGAGACATATATAACATAAAATTCTAGGCTTTTTATCCATCTATTTCAATGGTTCACTATCTTGGCCAAGCATTCAAAAATAAATGGTAGTTTAAGAAAATGTTAACTACCGTCTCTAGGAGCCCACATTCGACATCTTGTCCCAGAATTTTCTCATAAAAGTAAATATTGCATACTTTCACAAAAGTTGCATCAAAGTTCAATCATTCACTAGTTCAAGCATTCATGTAGAAATCACATTACAATTCCAAAGTTTGCTATTTGAAAGCATAGAAATTAATTCATAAGAAATAAACTCTACATCTTTTTTTACATTTATCACAAAATTCATTACAATCAAACCGTTACACTCCGACAGATAAAAGCAATTAAATGCACATGTGATCTTTCCAACTTGCTTACAAAGTATCCAATATTTTGTTTCCAATTAAACAATTTAATCTAAAATAACGGATTTGTATAGATTGAGAGAAATACTTTCAAGTAGAAGTATGTACATTTTTAATAGTAAAATCGGCCCAATTCTTGAAATGCCTATGTATATATATATTCAGAAATAAAAATAATTTAATACATACTAAATCACTTTAAAACATAAATTTAAATAATTCCAAATCAGATTTTAATGTCTATTATTTCCTAAATTTAAAAATCCACTCATACATATTGTAAATGTGTTTACATTTCTTTTCATTTGCATAATCTACTAATAACCTCCTAATTCAAATACAAAGATATATTTTGTATTCGGAAAGAGTACTTTCTAAATCAGTTGTAAGTTTTAAATTCATTCTGGAAAACAATCACACTTTTACATAGATGCTTATATACATACATATATATATATATATATAAAATATACTTATATATATTTAGGTAATTATCATTTAAAAATTAGAAATAATTATAAACCCATAATTGTTTAATTACATATGTATATACATTACATATATATATAATCAGATATCATTTAAAAATCAGAATATTATAACCTAGAATTGATAAATTGTCTATGTATTTATAAATACATATATATGTGTGTGTTTGTGTGTGTGTATTCGCAGCCTGGAGAAAGAAAATACAGTTGGCAAATTTTAAAAGGTAATTTGAAGTTTAACATGCATATTTGGGCTTTATTAAGCCAACACCCCCCCTTTGGAGGGTGTGCTGCCTATGGAGGGTAGTGCCCTCTCCACAGGTCATGGCTTGTGGAGGGGCAGCTGCCTCATAGGCAGTCATCCCCCTTATGGAGATGTGTTGGATGGGGGGGGGCTTTAAAGCCTTCCCCATGCTTAAATTTAAACCCCCCATTACAAATTAAAAACTAGTGTTCAAAATAAAATAATTTGACTCAACAATTATAAATTTGTTCAATACAATATATTAATAATATATATATATATTTTTATATATATAAACAACTCTGTATATGTGTGTGTGTGTGTAATAATATTGCAGTCTAGAAACATATATTCAGCATAAAAGGACAATTTGTAATTTTAAGTTCCATAATTTTGAAATTTAATTATAGATTCATAGTAGCAGGATGCATACATAGATATAAAATTATATATATTTATATATATGGAATTATATAAATATATATAGTTTTATAAAAAGAATAAGAGAAAATATGGATTTGTTCAACCATAATATTGTATTTCACAAAGCAATAATATATTGCAACACTTATGCATAATTTCACACTTGATATTCAAAAAGGGTTTCAAAAGAGAAGTAAATCTTTCCATAGATAGTCGTTTATTTACACATTTGAAATTGAAAATATTTGGAAAAGAATACAAGAACCTAGAATTCTCTTTTAGTTGAATTCCATCTTCTTATTGATGTTCCTCTTTCTCCCATTGTTCTTGTTTATTTTTGCTTTTCTAGAAAACTACTTCCTAGAGCCCATTTCAAATATATTTTGCAGAGAAGAAAAGAAGGTTATGAAAATTATTTGGTTTTTTGTTAATGATTTTCCCTCTTTTTAAATATTTTTCCTCCAATTTCCCAAATACCTAATCTTGAAAATAATAATTATAAAATTTAATTTTGAATGCATAATTTTTATTCTTGGTAAATAATAAAGAAATACCATTTTAATTGTAAATTAAATATTCATTCCAAATAAATAGTAAAGAAATATCATTCAATTTCCAATGAAATATTTATTCTAAATAAAAAAGCATTATCCTTAAATTGCAAAATGAAATATTTAATTAATTTAAATTTATTATTTTATTTCCTCGCCTTTTTATTTTACTATAAATTAATCTAATTAAACATTGTAAAATAGAACAATAAAAACAGACAACTAAATTAATTACAAAATGCATCTACATGATTCTAAATGTTCTTGTGTGTGCAAGAGAATCGCTCCTCCTTTATGTTGCCAGGAAGCTAACCTCTTCTACCTTAGCCACACCCTTGGTCTTCGACAGTCTTGCAGCTCAAACAACCTTATGCACCCATTAATAGATTAGTATCCAAGTAAAATATAAATCAAATCAATATAATGCATTAATCTAAATAACACCATTCTATTTTGCATTGATTTCAAAATAAAACTATATTCAAAACATTTCAACTTTTCAAAAATTAAAACAAACGTTTTCTTATTTCATCTCACAAAACACCATATTATTTATTATTTACTCTACCACACACATTCAATCATATATCAAATCCGCATAAAGAAAAAACAAGTTGTATCATAGTTTGAGACGTGACAAAGATAGAGGGCTAAAGCCATTATGGTTCATAGTGAATATCTCATTGTTGATTGGAAACTTTAAGCACTCATGGACAACAAATGGGATCACATTCATGGAGCGAAGCCATTTGTAGCCTAACTTCACATGAAATTGATCTAAATTAGAGATGATAGAGAATGATACATTTGATTAATTTGGTCCTACTTGTAAAGGGAGTGTGATTGAGCCCATCATAGCACAAGAAAAACCATCACACATTTTAATCCATGCTTTCGGTTTGTCATATCTATCTTGAGTAAGTTCATGCACATATAATAGTTCTTATGTGATCACATTCTCTCCACAGACGAGATCACCTAAAATAATAGGAGTGGGCCTCTTATTGATTCTGTTGGCTATGTAAAGAGAACCATCAAGTGCATGTTTGATTGTTTCTTCTGAAGAGAAATTAATATCAATGGGCATTTTGGTTTTCTATTTATGAGGCTCAATATCAATTATCACTCCTATCATTGTATTAATAGGACTTTGGTCATTAGTATCCATAGGATTTTGTTTGTTATTGTTCATGTAATTATCATCTGTGTCAACATTCATTACATCAGGCTTAGTTTCAGTAGCCTTAACAAATGAAATATTGTGGTTAGGCATTGGATTGGTAAAGATTTGTAAGTTTTGGTTAGGAGGAGCTACAGATTTATTTCCTTTGTCATTCACACCTCCAATTTGGATATGATTGGAATCAATAAGGTCTTGCATAAGATGTTTAAGACACTTGCAATGTTTTGTATCATGTCCTTTTTGTTGGTGACAAGCACAATAGGCATTGTGTCTAAATCTTGGAGGTAATGGCTTGCTAGGGTCAAGAGGTCAAACGGGAGGTAAGGTAAGCATGTTTTTGTTTATTAGTTGAGTCATTATATTTTGAAGTGTGTCGGGTAAGGGAGTAAATTGGCTTTGTGGATCCCCAAAGATATAAGGATTACTCTTCTTTATAGCAGCTACTTGGCTATCAACTTGTTGGGTAGGTTGAGAGGTGGAGTTTAGTTGAAGGAAACTTTTATTTTGTCTTCTGAAAGGATGATAGGTGTTTTGGTTAGAAGCTTCAAACTTTTTGAGACGGGTAGAGGTGGATTTAGGTTCACAACTAGCTACAAAATTCTAATAGTCTTGAAGGGTAGTGCACAAGTGCATGAAGGAAGGAAATTTCATCATGGTAATATTGTCTCGTATCTTACTTTGTAAATTCTCTATGAACATCTTTTGAAGGTGAGAATTGAGAATCTTCACACTAATTTGGGAGTAAATCGATTGGTAGCAAGAAATAAATTCAGTGACTTTTTCACCCTCATTTTACTTACATCTCATCATATCAGCTAATGTCATTTCAGGAACCATATGCACTTGGAAATGGTTAATAAAGGCTTCAACAAGTTCATTGAATGAAAAAAATGAGTTATTCGGTAATGTAGAAAACCATTCCAAGGCAATGTATTTTAACGATCGAGGGAAAAGCTTAGTCAAATGTTTGTCCTTAAGGATAAATTCACTACACAAAGTAGTAAAGGCATTAACATGATTAGCAAGATCTCCTTTTCCTCCATATTTCTCAAATCTAGGGATCTCTATACCATGTGGTACCAGAGTTCTCAATATCCCCAAAGATAGTGGGTTGCTTTTGACATAATATGAAGGTGGACAATTTTTATTTTGATTTATGGTGGAAACTTGACATTGAATGGATGAAAGGCTTTGTAAAAGGTGGTTAATGATAGGATCACTTTTTTTGGTTTGAGATGGAGGTGAATATGGTGGTGGTGTGTATGTGTTGGAAGGAAAAATTAATGGATTGCTTAAAAGAGGAGATATAATATTAGATGCCACATAAGTATAAGGAGCATTAGTGGAAATGTTCGAGGTAGGAAGGATATTGCTAGTTGGTTGCATTGTTGTGGTCACTTGAGGATTGGTATAGGTGGGAATTGAGGTTATGGTTGAGGAGGGAGGAGATGTATAGCACTCTGGCTGTCTGTGAACAAGTAATTTTCAGCCTGTTGTTTTCCCAACTCTTCCATGAAGAATTGCATCCATATCATTTCCTTTGTTGCCTTTGTTGCAGCCACATACTCTGCCTTTGTGGTGGATAAAGCAACCACCTTTTGCAATCAAGATATCCAACTTACTGTTGTCCCACCAACGGTAAATACATAACCTATGGTACTCCATCTGGTATCAATATCCCCTGCCAGATCTAAGTCAACATAGCCTTTTAAATCTGTATTAGAGCCCTCAAAACATAAATGTTTATCCGGTGTACCTCTCAAATACCTGAGAATCCATTTCACTGCATTCCAATGCTCAATTCCTGGATTACTCATATACCGGCTAACAACTCCTATAGCATGTGCAATATCTGGTCTCGTGCATACCATGGCATACATTAAACTACCTACAGCTGAAGCATATGGTACCTTGGACATTTTTTCTTCCTCCTCTTGTGTCTTTGGACACATATCCTTAGTCAATTTTACATGACTGGGCAAAGGTGTGCTGACAGCTTTTGCATTCTCCATATGAAATCTCTGCAACACCTTTTTAACATAATCAACCTGAGATAAAAACAATTTCCTATTTTTCCTATCTCTTGTAATCTTCATACCAAGGATTTGTTTTGCTGCCCCCAAATCCTTCATAGCAAATGAATTTGCTAATTGTTGTTTTAACTCCTTTATGTGATCCATGTTAGACCCCGCTACAAGCATATCATCAACATATAAACATAAAATAATGTAGCTATCTTCACCTAGCATCTTAAAATAAACACAATGGTCTGAATTACACCTGTTGTAACCTTGCTCAGCCATAAAACTATCAAATTTAAGATACCATTGTCGAGGTGCTTGCTTCAAGCCATATAAGCTTTTCTTCAATCTGCACACTAGTTTCTCCTTACCTTTGACCTCAAATCCTTGTGGCTGTTCCATATAAATTTCCTCTTCCAAATCACCATGGAGAAAGGCAGTTTTAACATCAAGCTATTCTAAATGCAAATCTTTAACAGCCACAATACTTAACACAGTATGAATAGAGGTCATTTTAACAACTGGAGAAAATATTTCATCAAAATCAATACCCTGTTTCTGTGCAAATCCCTTTACGAACTAATCTGGATTTAAATCTTTTCTTACCTCCATCCTCCTCTTTCATCCTATAAACCCATTTGTTTGCTAAAGCCTTTTTACCTACAGGCAACTTGCATAATTTCCAAGTCTTATTTTTCAGCAAGGAGTCCATTTCTTCTTCCATTCCATGCTCCCACTGAACCTTGGTATCCACCTGCATAGCTTCATGATAACATTCTGGTTCACCAGCATCAGTTAATAGAATAGAGTACAAAGAGGGAGAAAATCTTTCTGGAGGTCTACTTAACCTTGAAGATCGCCTAACATTCACTAGAGTTTGTGGTATTTCTTGTTGTTGCTATTGTGGAGCATGAGGAACCACTAGAACATTGGTGTTTGTAATATCATCCAGCACTGCATAATCCTGTTCTTTCTTCTCATGCTGCTGCAATAGATCTTTGTACAACATTTTCTCATTGAATATGACATCCCTGCTTCTCACAATTTTCTTATTTTCAAAATCCCAAAGCCTATAACCAAATTCATCTATGCCATATCCAACAAATATACATTTCTTTCATTTTGCATCAAGCTTGGTTCTATTTTTAGAATCTATATGTGCAAATGCTTCACAACCGAAGGTTTTCATAAAAGAATAACTTACCTTCTTACCTTTCCATGCTTCCTCTGGAATACCACAACCCAAATTATTAGAAGGACCTCTATTAATTAAATAAATAGCAGTATTTATAGCCTCTGCCCACATGTTTAAAGGCAACCCAGCATGCAATCTCATAGTTCGTGCACGCTCCATTATTGTTCTGTTCATATGCTCAGCCACTCCATTTTCCTGTGGAGTCCTTGGAACTTTTTTTTGCCTACGAATACCATTAGAGGAACAATAATCTTCAAACTCTTTACTGCAATACTCACCACCATTATCAGATCTGAGACATTTCAACTTTTTACCTGTCTCATTCTCAACCAAGCTTCATTTTTTAAAAGTTTCAAATACATCAGATTTTTGCCTAATGAAATAAATCCATACCTTCCTAATTGCATCATCGATGAATGTGACATAATAATGAGAGCCACCAAGAGAAGATACCTGAGCTGGTCCCCATACATCCGTATGCACAAGCTCCAATTTCTCATCCTTCTTTTGTTTCCCATCCTTGAGAAAACTAACTCTCTTTTGTTTGACATACACACAACTTTCATAAAAATCCATGTTAACACATTTTATACCTGGTAAAGCATTCTTTGAATGAAGTACTTTCATACCTTTTGCACTCATGTGACCAAGTCTGTTATGCCATAGTGCTGATTCAGAATTCGCAGCAACTATCTGATTTTCTTCCTACTGAACTGCAGCAACTATTCCTGAACATTGATTTTTATCTGCAATAGCTAAAGTAGAAGGAACAGTATGACCTGTACAAAGATATAAGGTGCCTAATTTCACACCTTTTGCTACCACTAAGGCACCTTTTGTAACCTTCCAATTTTTATCACTAAATGTAACAACACAACCTTCATCATCTAGTTGCCCTACTGAAATTAAATTTCTTTTTAGCTTTGGAACGTGCCTTACCTCATGTAGTAGCCAATGATTCCCATTCTGCAACTTAATCTTGATGCTTCCCTTTCCAACAATTTGACAGGGTTCATTATCTCCCAAATAAACCAGCCCAAAATCCCCTTGGACATAATCAAGAAAATAATTTCTATGGGGCGTAGCATGAAATGAAGCCCCTGAATCTAACACCCAAGAATCATCAACATTGTCAAGAGAAAGAATCAAAGCATCCTCATCAGATTTATTACTTAGCACATTTGCCTCTTTATTTCCTTCCTTTTTGTCTCCTTCTTTATTTTTCTGAGACCAACAATCTTTCTTTAAATGACCTGGCTTACCACAGTACCAGCAATCCCTCTTGTCTCTAGATTGGGACCTTCTGTAACTTGATTTTCCTTGTGACTTCCCACGACTTCCATAATTGTTTCTTCTCTCCTTTGTTCTACCCCTACTTTTTGCATTCAAAACACTGCCTGATGTGGATGTTCCACCTGAGCTTTTCCTACGAATTTCCTCACTCAAAATAACACCAACAACATCATCAAATTTCAATGTATTTGAACCAGAAACAGAATTGCTAACAGCCATTACCAAGCTATTCCAGCTTTTAGGCAAAGAACACAGAATCAAAAGAGCCCTAACTTCTTCATCAAAGTTTACTTTTATAGAAGTTAATTGACCGGTAACTGTATTGAACTCATTTAAATGATCAGTAACTGATCCACCTTCTACCATTTTCATATTAAATAAATGCTTCATAAGAAATACCTTATTCAAAGCGGAAGGCTTTTCATACAACTTTGCTAGGGTTTCCATCAACTCTAGAGTTGTCTTTGTTGTTGTGATATTGAATGCCACCGATTGTGCCAGGCATAAGCAAATACTACCAAGTTCCTTTCTATCTAAAATATCCCAGTCCTCATCCATCATTGCTGTGGGTTTCTTGGTTTTCCCTTCCAATGGCCGCCATAAATCCTTATGATAGAGATAGTCCTCCATATGCATCTTCCATAACTAATAGTCCTGCCCATTGAACTTATCAACCTTCATCTTACCCTCGTCTTCCATTGCTCCCACTTAACCGTGAGACTCCAACTCAACCATGAGACTTTCCTGCAAACGATAATTGAAAACAACTCGCTCTGGTACCACTTGTTAGGTTTTCAATGGCAGATATCTAAAAGCTAAATGAATATTTTATCAAATAAACCAGAAGTAAAACACACAGAAAAATAACACAGAGAATTTAACGTGGTTCACCCAATGTGGGCTACATCCACCAAACCGCAACCATCCAATGATATTATTAACCAGTGCAAAACCCTATTACAATATCGCGAATAATCGCTTGTTTCTTATGATACTGTAACTCTATCCGAAACCCTTTATAAATTAGGGTTATACAAAATCGGGGTTTTTTCCCTTTTTGTGATTTTTCCCTTTTTTAGTAATTTCGTGAAAAAGCGGGCCAAAAATTTTTCTCGCCACATACCAACAGGTGGGAATTGAGGTTATGGTTGAGGAGGGAGGAGTTTTATTTCCTCCTTGGCTTTGCACATTATTTGAAGCTATAGCACCATTAGTGGTGGAAGGAAGATGTTTTCTAAAGATTTGAGCTATGTTACATACAATTTCCAGTCCTTCATCACTTTCCTATTGGAGTACGGGAAACACTGAGAGGGGGGGTGAATCAATGTTTCAATAGTCAATTTCAAATTAATAATTATTCAAAACACTTAATCTCTTTGAAAACTATAAATGTTCAGTTTCAAGGGTAATCAAATGTGATAACCAATTTGCAGATTCTTAAATAGTATGTAAACTCAAATGCTGCAATGTAAATGAAGAAAACATCAAGACCAGATTTGCATCCATAATGGAATCATAAAATTGTGTTTTTCATGAGTGGAAAACCCTCATAGGGATGAAAAACCACTCGAAAAATGCTTCATTGGCTTATCAAAATGCCTCGTTGGCAACACAAGCCTCACTAGCTGCAAAATGCCTCACTGGCAACATAATCCTCAATGGCTATAAAATGTATCAGTGGCAACACAAGCCTTATTGGCTAAAAACTACCTCACTGGCTACAAAATGAATATGTCGGTCCATCTAATCAGACAACATAATGCCTTGTGTCAGTCTAGTGATGAAAATATGCTAAGGTCAATACATAAGACCTGGGTGATGGCTTATAACAAAATGATAAGTGTAGCCCAAAATCTAAACCTTAAGACCAAAGCATGTCTTATCACAAGATATGTTAGGAGTAGACACAACCACCATATGCATACCAATTATGTAATATGAAAAACCATCAACTAAATATACCAAGTATGTTGTCCCCATATTCTATCTTAAACACCAATTTTAGTGACACTCATAAACACATAAAATATAAGTTGCCTTTGTAACCAAACCAAAATTCTTCAATGAATACCACAAATGTATGTAAAGGTATATCACCTAAATATGTATATCGCCTTTAGATATGTGCCAAACCAATCATGTAACCAGCCCAAATTGAAACATGATAATCATTAAAATGCATAAAACCTGAGTCATATGCCAACACTATAAGTGCCAAAACCAATATCAAAGGGTTAAACAAACTCCCCCTTTGGCATTGATGTCAAACCTTGCCACAAACCTAATAAGATATCACTTGTAGAAGCACTAAAGAATTTCCATGTCAACAAACCAACATTATGCAATATTGAGCATTAAACATCATGAACCAAATGAACATCCATAACTGATCCTATATGCCAAAACTGAATTTAAAATAAAATATGAATGTTACTCATGTTATCATGAATCAAATGCCAAACTAAAAACCATAGACTTGTCTAAATGTTACTCGTGTTATCATGAACCAAATGTTGGACTAAAAACCATTGAATTTTATGTCACTGAGCTCATCTCCCTCTTTTTCCAACAATGCCAAAGGTCAAAGGGGTAGTAAATCAACAAATGGCCACTACAAAAAAAATAAAATGAAAGCAAGATATGATCAACATAACTTGTATAGTATAACCAAGCATCAAGAAACCAACTATCCAAACCTCTTAAACTATGTTTACAAGTCACTCCCCCTATCAAGAAGACCTTCAAGATTCATTAATACAACATATATCATGATTAGGTCACTAACTATTATTACAAACAATAGTGTCACTGTTATCAAGCAAAGATGCCATTCAACAAGTAACTATATCAAGCAACATGCATCAAAAGTACACTTAATTGTTCTGATAGTTGTCTTTTGCATAAGGCCACCAATAATGCATCCTTCCATCAAATCACTATCATGTGTTTACAATTGTTCGAGCTAAGAGTCATGTAATAAAAAAGGAGCGCACTACAACTATTCACTGCTAAACACAACAACAAAAAATAAAATAGATTGCATAATACCAAAAATATGCTACCAAAAGTATGATAATGCCAAAAGTGTAGCAAAATCCTATTCAAAACATTACCACTATGAAACCATTTCGTATAAAAAATAGAGGAACAAATATTAGATACATGCAACATGATCTTTCTACTAAAAGTAGAGGCACTTAACTTCTAAAACCAAAATAGCAAGACACTATTCAAATACAATATGAACATACAGTCATCACCACCAAAAAGAGACTATTCCTAGTTGGCTATTGCTAACATTTTTTTTGTAAAAAATTATCTTCAAGAAACACCACACAAGCCATTTTTCATTATCATCAAGTATAGCCCACCATTACCACTAAAGCAAGAAAGGTGTTATGAGAAAAAATAATGTATGGTGATAAGAGTTGTCGATAATCCAAAATGTAGTAGATGGTATTCATGCCACTATCCTTCCAACACTAGAATGATTATCTTGAAATGGTCAAGAAAGTTGCATGCATACTGCAATCATGGAGCTTTTGACTCAATCACAACACTTATTTGGGTAGACAGAACCATGTAAGGAGATGCAGCTACATAGAGGACTGTCTCATAACACACTAACTAATTGTCACTAAGTGTCCATAGCACCACTTTCAACTAGCAAGGAACAAAGATAACCAACTATTTGATATCATTACAACCCATAGCATACTATCAAAGCACAACAAGAGTACATGCCACCTCACTATCATTTTGCAAGTCATTGTCAAGTATTGCAAGACCACTGTTAACTTAATTCCAATGTGACCGTACTCCTATAAGCTCGATGTTACTACAAACTATGACACTATCCAAACCCTATATCATATCAAATCACCTTAACTGTGTGGAAAAACCAGTGACTGAGACCAACAAACTCTCATCAAGTAACAACTACAACTTCATACAATTTCACTAACAAAGTTTCTTTTCTGATCAAAAGAGTTCATTCATTACACTTTAATGAAGAAAGTATCTCATCAACCTCTATCTTTGATCAACTGAGCAACTAAACACACCAAAGCACTATTAGCAAAAGGAGCAACCAAGAATCAACTAACCACCAATGCAAAGGAAATAAATTAACAACCAACAACCAACTTGCCAGTACACTATCACTATCCAACCACTAAAATAATTGATTGTGGACAAGAACATTGTCACAAACATCACTATAAACTACATTAACTCCTTCTTGAGCAAAGACAAAAACTATTACTTTCCATACACATGATAGTGTCTTAAGAAGATTATAAGCATCACATTATTTTCAAAGACTCATATGACCATCAAAAAATGGAATTGCCATCATTATGTGAGACTATGCAATTTATCACTAAGCATAGAAGAAACAATAACAAAGACGTGAAAAATAGTGTACAAGAGTGCTTGACTAAGATAGCATGCTCCTCATTAAAATATAGACCATACTCTGCACCATAAAGACCATTGCATTAAGCTGTCATTAAGAAGTCAACAGCACTACCATGAGAAATTACCACAAAAGAATTAACATGTTCACTATTCATATTGCTAGCCTCTTTAATATGATTTGTAGACGACCTTTCTTCTTAGTAACCTTGAAAGACTTACTCATTACTGCTCTCTAGCCCTTTTTTTAATAATAGTGTCACCTTCAATGCATTTTGACTACCCTATCCTTTAGTGCATATAAACATTTGATGTGAGCCTATACTGTGATTGAAAAACATTGTCTAAACACCAATAACTTTACTTTTGCAGCATTTTATTACCAAAGAACACATTCCATTGTAACACAGTATTATACTTTTTCAAAGCATTAACATGATATCTTAACTGACAACAACAACACTGTCATAAATATTAGACTAAAGGCAAGCTATTAACCTCCATGAAATCTCAACATATGCTTTTTACTACCTCCTTGAACATAGATTTAAACATAGTGACTGCACAATATCACCTACACACCCCCTATGACTAAGATAACTTGCTAGAATGTCAAGAATAATGCATACTATTATTCAAGACAAATTTCATTTCCAAACCATTGTGTAGAAAAAATTTAAGCATGATAATGGACAAACATGCATTGGAAACACTGAAACACCACCTAGATCATTAGGCAATTGCAAATAGAGCAACATCATCAAGAAATATAAAGGACAACACTGTTACTATGTCATGTATCATGGTTATACTAAGATTTTTATGTAATGCTTCTTCAACTCCTTGGGGAAAAATGATAAGGCAATTATTACCTCCCCCCTATTTTCAAGCTCATTTTTATGCACTTACAAACGTTACTTGTGTAGTATGCACAAGATTAGTTTTTCCTTCTTCTTGACTTTATTTTCTTCTCCAAACTTGTATAGGATTTTTCTTTTCTTTTCTCAAGGTGTTTGCTCTAGATGTTTTCAATTTATTCCTAAAAAATTGTGCCTTATGCCCAAAATTATGAGACTTGAAACAAGTGATCTTATTCCCAACAAGAGGGTTAATAGTAACATGTCTTCTTAAAAAACTAGGAACATCATTTGTTGTATAAGTTTTACAATCTCTAGCTTTGTGACCATAAATATGACATGAATAGCAATAACCATGAAACTAAGAATAGTTGTACCTTATTGAATGGTATTGCCTAAAAGTTGGAGGCCTTGAGGTCCTATTTGTTCTTCTTCTTCCAACATCAACAACTTTATCTTTTTTCTTATCTTTAGGAGCAACAACATGATGACCCAAATCTATCTTCTTTCTTGGTGTATTCTTTACTAAAGAAGTCTACCCTTCTTCATATCCTAGGCAGGTAGTGTCCTTATGATGTTTTTGTTTGCTTAACATTTCATTTAAACATTCAGTATTCTTTTCAAACTGTAGATTCTTGTGCAACTTGGAAGATGCCTTTTCCAAATCCTTTCTTAAATATACTATCTCTAACTCTAGTTTTAGGCATTCATTGGTTTTGGCTTCAAGATCAGATTTTGTATAATCAACTATCATTTTTTCTTCTTCTAGCTCTGTCTTTAGGTTGATAATATGTCTATTAGACTCTTCAAGATCTAAAGAAACCTTTGCAAGATCTGAAAGTGCCTTGTTCTTGGAGTCTTTTTCATATTGAATTTGGTCTTCTAGTCTTTGATTCTCTTTTCTGATTTGTTTGATCATATCTAGAGAACACAAGAGTTCACCTTCAATATCAACCTCACACTCTTGTTCATCATACTCTTGTTCAGAGTCGTCTTCATCCACAAATAGGTCTCCTTCTTCATCATCAATCTCAACAATAAAATCATTCTCTTTATCACACTTTGTGTCAATTTTCAGGAGTGACTCATGCAAGAACTCATTACTTGACTTGACTGGGACTTGATTTACAATATTTTTCTTGGCATCTTTCCTTCCTCTATTTCGTTTACACTTTCCCATATTACTCCACTACCAGGAACCCCTCAAGTTGGTTAGACTTATGCAAGGGTATGGATCTGATACCACTTTTTGGAGTACAAGAAACACTGAGAGCGGGGTGAATCAGTGTTTCAATAGTCAATTTCAAATTAATAATTATTCAAAACACTTAATCTCTTTGAAAACTATAAATGTTCAGTTTCAAGAGTATAATCAAATGTGATAACCAATTTGCAGATTCTTAAATAGTATGTAAACTCAAATGATGCAATGTAGATGAAGAAAACATCAAGACCAAATTGCATCCACAATAGAATCATAAAGCAATGTTTTTCATGAGTGGAAAATCCTCATAGGGATGAAAAACCACTCAAAAAATACCTCACTGGATTATCAAAATGCCTTACTAGCAAAGCCTCACTGGCTACAAAATGCCTCACTAGCTGCAAAATTAATATTTCAGTCCATCTAATAGAACACCATAATTCCTTGTGTCGGTCTAGTGATGCAAATGTGCCAAGGTCAATGCATAAGACCCATGTGATGGCTTATAACAAAATGATAAGTGTAGCCTAAAATCAAAACCTTAAGACCAAAGCATGTCTTAACACAAGATATGTTAGGATTAGACACAACCACCATATGTATACTGAGTATGTAATATGAAAAACCATCATCTAAATATACCAAGTATGTTGTCCACATATGTTGTCTTAAACACCAATGTCAGTTTCACTCATAAACACATAAAATATAAGTTGTCTTTGTAACCAAACTAAAATCCTTCAATGAATACCACAAATTTATGCAAAGGTATATCACCTAAATATGTATGTCGCCTATAGATATGTGCCAAACCAATCATGTAACCAACCCAAATTGAAACATGATAATCATTAAAATGCATAAAAATTGAGTCATATGCCAACACTGTAAGTGCCAAAAAAACCCTTGACATCAATTCCAAGACCAATGTCAAAGGGGTCAACATTTCCATCATGTAATGAATACTATCTATGGCAAGTATAACAGTGTTTGAAATATTTTTAGTACTCATTCTATCTTGTAAATGAGCCAAGTCTTCATGCATTTTCATTATGTTTTCTTAAGGGGTATGATCAACCATTATTTGAACACTTGGGATAGAATTTATAGGTAATGTAGGCATAGAAAAAGAGGTATCAAAGGTATGGTCCATACCTAGTGAACTAGTACCAACACTAGAAGTAAGAGAGCTAAATAACCTAAGATCCATAATGAGTGTTTTATCGAGGAATACCATGAGTCTCACACTTTGTCTACCCACAATATTAGCAGTAGGACACCAAGTAGTATAGCTCATGCAAGGGATAAACCAAAGAAAATGAAACCAACACAATATCCTATACTTGAAATTACACTTGAAATAAAAAAAATTGGAATAACAATAACTCTACAAATTGAAACAGAAAATTGAAGGCAACCCATAGAAGCACAAAAAAGCACTTGCAAATCCTGAAAACTAAAAAGTCAAATTCAACAGGGACTAAGATGCCAGTAAGGGAATTTTGGTCCTACTAGTGTGATTTTGAGGTTCTGAGGATTGGAACAGACACCACATAGCAGAGAGAGGATTTTGAATAAAAAAACTTGAGAGGGACTATGACGCCAGTAAGGGAGTTTTAGTCCCAGTAAAGGTTTTTTTCCAGAAAAACAAAAATCTGAGTTGTAAACAGTGCTCCTAGGTTGCCTACCCAGGGATTTGATGTTTAGAAATAGAAGAGTATGCAAATGAATGCAATAAGAAGTAACTAGTGACAAGCAATTGAATACAATTTTTTTCAATTTTGGATGCAATAAAATGTTCATAAATGAAATTAGGATGAACAATACACTTTTTAGTTTTAAAATGAGATAAGATGATGCAAGACAGAAAAAATGCAACCTATATGCACTTTCACTAATGCAAATATGAGAAACCCTAGATAAAATTTCACTAATGCAAGATGCAATGCAAGAATGAATGCAACCTAGATCTAGGATTTTAATGGACTCCAAATCAGAAAATGAATACTCAAAGAAGTTGGGTTCACCAAAATGAACAATAGGGAAAATAGAATGGGTGGGAGCCCACTTATTTTCTTATTGTCATTAAAGGAT
The DNA here is from genome assembly GCA_007115665.2 of Sequoiadendron giganteum. NCBI lineage: Eukaryota > Viridiplantae > Streptophyta > Pinopsida > Cupressales > Cupressaceae > Sequoiadendron > Sequoiadendron giganteum. The sequence goes on along the minus strand of CM021108.1, from coordinate 211,602,897 downwards.
GGTCCTAGGAATCCTAATTGGATTGAATATCAACCTCAAAGGTGAGTCAATTCTCAACAAGAAATACCTAGGAAGGGGTTCTTTTAGGCTTTGAGGGGTTCACCACCAAGAAAAATATTGGAAAAGACAAATAAGCATTCAATGAGCACAAAACCTAACAATGCAAATAATGAAATTATGCAACAACAAGTTAGGGTATGTATACCTAGAAGTTATGGAAATTCAATGAGTATTTTTGAAATGCAAAGAAGTTGTCAAAAAGTGTTATGGAGGACTAAGACGCCCTTATTGTTCACTTAGTCCTACTGCTATTTTTTGAGGCAAATGTGGAATCTTTGGAAGCTAGAACTAGATCTGAAAGAATCTCTGCAAAATACATTTAGGATGACTAAGAAGCCCTAGGTGGTGACTTAGTCCCATCTTGAATTTTTGGAATTTCTGAATGTGGTCCTGAGGTCCAAAGTCTACAATTCCTTCTTCTTAAATCTTAGGTTCTGAATCTCTTGGATCTGGCCTCTAGGTGAGTTTCCATGAATATGACAACTTTGTAATGCAACTTTGCAATTTTGCACTTCAAATGATCTTCAAGTCTTCAACCTAAATTTGTAATCACAAACACACAAGAGGGGAAAAAATTATTGATTGTTAGTAAATGGGAGTTTGCCTTGGTCAAATCCCTTGGTAATTAAACCTTGAAATAAAATTAAATAGAGAAGGGAAATGATGAATGAAAAAAGTACTATGTTGCAACTCACCAAATCCTTGCTATGAAGTCTGCAAACTTGTGTGAAATGGCTAGCTTGGATATAGATCTTGAATCCAATGAGTGCTTCATAGATATTGACTTGAATTTCTTACTTGAATCAAAACCTTGCATCATAAATGTTAGCTAAAAAACACACATGATGCAACAATCTCCTTGATATGATGCTTTAATTTTCATGATGGATCCAAATTCTTTATAAATTGCTCTTGTTCTCATAAACTTGCCTTAGGAATGGATACTTGAATGCTTAGGATTAAAATGAATGAATGAACCTTGTATTTATACTTATTCATACTCAATATCTCAAAATTACACCACAACAAGCTGACATATGAATTCATTAATTAAAGGAGGTCAAATCTCACCAAAATTTGAAATTAAATCCTGAAAAAAGCTTAAGGGGGGCTAAGATGCCCTAGGTGGCGTCTTAGTCCCAAGTCCTAAAAACTTGGGGCACAGACTCCAAAAGGGGCCCCATTTAAGGTTCCATTGAAAAGGGGTCCCAAGATCTTTGGGGGACAAAGATGCCCTAGGTTTCATCTTAGTCCCGACCCAAAAATCAGGGACTCTCAACTAGAATCATTAAATTATCATTTATCCATTGATGTTTGTCAGGATTTTCCAAAAGAGGATATAGTTTATAAGGCTTGTGGGTGCAAAATAGGACCAATTAAGACATAAATAAAGATAAATAAAGCAAGGCGGGCCCAAACAAGTGTGAAAATGCAAGGGTATGCATTTTACTACACTACAAAAATATAGGAAATATGTTGTAGAAAGCATGGATGTGTTATGAAAGAAGACATCCACAGTTATCTCTTGGTCTGCACACTCATACTACAAGGACCCCAAAAGAAAATAAAACAACTATCTAGGAAGTGTAAAATTTGTAAATCAGATTTGAATCCCTTCAAAATGAAATATGGATAAGTTTTGTCATTCCTTGGGGTGTTTTTTGGATAAGATTTAGAAAAGGGAAGGACTTGTCATTTTTCTATATATGGAACTATAATGGCCATGAACTTGACATTAAATACCTAAAAATGGAAATAATGTGATAGTTGAGTAAGGATTATTCCTGTTTGAACTTTAGGAAGGGAAAAAATAAAGGAAACTTATTGACTCAATAGTCTAAACACCAAAAATGGGTGGTGGCATAGGGAACAATACCTTTTATGTTGAACCATTGTGTGTCCCAATGAAAAGGGTGGCAGATCGCTTTGGTCATAACTAGCTAGGTGCAAATTCCATGAAACTTATGTCCAATTTGTGCTTAAGAATTAATTTGAACCACTCTTACTTTGATTTTCTTATGCAATTTTGGATAATAAATCACACTACTCTATTCACCATATGATTGCCTCTACTTTCTTGTTAAATAATAGTTGAAGAAGATTCAAGAAGAATCAATGGGAAAATAATCCCAACCAACATGTAGTAGTGAAGTCCCTCTGAGTAGGAAAGACAAATCTACTAGCATAGAGGCTTAAATACTTTTGCTAATCCAACTAAAAATTAGCCACCCATCCATGTCAAAAGCCAATTAGAAACTAGCAGTTCCCTCAATAGCAGAAAGAACATTAGTATCACCTTCCCTAAAATATCTATAGTGAACATGACCACACAATTCTTTCCAAAAACATTCTTATCTTATGCTTCCACTCACCATCATTTCAGATTGTAACTCAAGCTTTTTGCACCTATTTTGGCTATTATTTTAGAGCCATCTTGGTTGTTAGTTGCAATTTTCCACTTCAATTCATAGACATATTAATGGTTGAACTTAGGCTATGTATTTATGCAATATTCCATGTTCTTCACATCTATTGTCAACAAAATAAGCATTAGCACAACCACTTGTATATCATTCAACACAAATACAACCAAACTAACCAATATCTCTAAGATAGTCCATCATCTTTCTGTGCCATTTCTCATTTTTGTTGTACACAAAATTATGTCTTCTTCAATTGATCGTGACTTCCCCTTTCCTTGCTCTTAAAAATTAGCATATAGCCTTATATAGCTAATCTTGAGCACTATCCTTTAGTTCTTTCATCCAATGATTCTCAGGTTATAATTTCCCCAGTTTTCATTTATATTTTAGCATGTACTAGTACTTTCGTAATTAGAAAGCTCTATTTTTCCATACCAAAGATTCACATAATGAATTTTTTTCCAAGTGTTTGTATAATACCAGGCATGCTCATTAAAGATGAAGGATGAGTGGTTCAAAAATACAAAAAAAAAAGTTTGTGATAAAAAAAAGTTGAAAAAAGAGGATAAAAAAAAATGAAAGTTTTTTATGAAGTATATGTGCATTAGTTAATAGGTGTACAAGCATTGGAACATATTAAAAAATCCTAGGGAATGGATTTACTGTGTGTGGAAGTATACATCTTTAATTTATCATGATTTCTCCCAATAAATCTTTGATCACCACCTTTGCCAATAAATTGTTGAAAACACATGAGAAACTGAATTTATAAGGTCAAAGCAATTTTTGCCAATTTTTTGACCAAATTTTTGCTAGATTTACCACCAATGAAATTTAAATCCTTTGGAAATTTGGTGAGTAATCTCAATTCTTTTGCATTTAAATTCAATATTTTAGTCAAAAAAACCAAGGGCTATGGTTTTTCTCATTTTTGACTAATTTTTTCTTATTTTTCTCTTACCTTAACCCTAGCCCAATATTTTCCCAAATATTTGCTTCTATTGATTTTTAGTTTTAAAAATTATGCTCTTAAAGAAAACTAACCTCAAAAACATGAAAATGTTCAGAAAACAACATGAAACAATTTTGTGTGCACTTTCAAAGATGTTCCCAATTCCTCACATATCAAGCCCATGTAACCTCCTTCTACGATAATTTTTTATGCTGGATTAGCTCATACAATCACACTTAAGAAAATTTAATAATTTTAAAAAATAACCAAAGTTTCATGGACACAAATACCGATACAACTATTTTTCAAGACCCCCTTATACAAAGTTGGTTAGGCTCAGGGGCCAAATACAAACAATACACTATATGTTGGTCCAAGGGGGCCAAAGAAGCCACAACACTCTTCTTGAATATTCTTCAACTACTATTTGTATATCTAGAAATCTATATACTCCTCCATTGCCTCACAAAATTAATTATCTTAACATTTTAAGTTACAAAAGAGAAGGATAAAATCTATAGCTAAAATATTTTAATAGTACATCATAATTAATCAAAAAAACCTAGCAGTCTACATAATCTTTAGTTATAAACTCATTCATTGTTGTATCATGTAGAAACAAACATTGAAAATGTAGAAGCTAAAAAAATGCCAACCTGGCACAAGAAAAAAAAATACCTACTTCCAATCTCACTTCTATATATCACATGGTAGCAAGAGGATCACATGAAAAACCCTAGAAGCTGGAGTAATGAATACAGTGCCATGAGCATAGTGAGTTGGAGAAGATTTAGGAGATCTTCACATTATCTAATCATAGGCAAATACATCATTTATTTATTTTTTAAATTAAAAGAAATCATTCTAAACCCTATATAGGATACAATGATACTTGAAAAGCATATGAAGGAATTTGAAATTATATAAATATATGTCAATTAAATACCTAGATTACAAATAGTAGCGCAAACAATGTAACCCTTGAATAGTAGAGCAAGGATGAGGTAAGCAACAATGAATCCTATGCCTTCTGTCACACACATCTCCTTACCATTATGTGTCATTCTTTATTGAAATACTTCTCCATTTTGGTGGGCTACTCCTGAAAATAATATTTCAATGAAGGTTTTAGAGTATGTTTATTAAAATGAAAACTCCATTTTGGTAGGCTACGCGTGAAAATAAGATTTCAATGAAAGTTTTAGAGTATGTTTATTAAATTTTTAGAGCAGGATTCTTGATTCCTTAAATGATTTATTCAAATGGATTGTGACTAAATAAATGAATAACTATTTAGTTATTTTTATTTGTGTGACTAAATAATTTTTTAGTCAACGACCAAATTAGTCATTTATTTACTCATTTATAGCCAAGTTACAAAAAATCAGTAGAATTTAGTCATTTTTAGTTGTTGTGACTAAAATTTTTAGTCACAGTCATTTATTTTCCAAATTCTACTAGTGAACTATCAGTTTGGTCACATAATCAACATAATGAAAATTACACCACCTTGCAACTTTACACTACATGGATTTGATGCTTTTTTCATCAACTAAAAACTTTTCACCATGGGAAAATAGATTGGAGGTATGGTAAACTAAGAGAGGTTATTATATAGGGACCCTACATGATCTAGTACCTTTATACATAATGTTTCTAAGTGCCATGATTTCCAAGTAACAACTTGTCAAATTTTGTTGCCCTTTTGCACTTTGGTCTCTTAAGAGAAATCATTGGTGCAATGTAGCTCAAAAAATTCTGATATGTTGGGGTGTGAAACAAGACCTTTCCTAGTATAAACGTACCCACCCAAACATGTTGGAACTATGAGTTTGGTCTCACGAGGAATAGAAAAAAATTACATTACCTTGCAACTTTACATTGCATGCATCTGCTACTTTTTCCATCAATTAAAAACTTGTCACCACAAGAAAATAGATTAGAGGTATGAAAAACTAAGAGATGTTATTATAGAGGGACCCTACATGATCCTGTAACTTCATACATAATGTTTCTAAGTGCCACATTTTTTTTGATGAATAGGCAACTATCTATATTAAATTAAAGATAAGAGTACATATTCACAAAAAAAGGGTGGCTGGTAGAAAGGAGCACCCCGCAAGTCACATGGGCAGCCCCCAGATATACCCAAAAATAAAGTCACATGGGCCCAACCCAAAAGTCCAAGAGCATAAAATATAAAAACAATAAATAGGCCATTAAGTGGCCAAAGCAGTGCCTGCAGAGCCGAGAGGTTCTTTGTCATCCATATTCTTCCCCCATACATCAGTGGGGTCTGGAGTGACATCAGGAGGAGCACCCCAGTAAATCATCATCATCTTTCTTTTCTTTATCTTCTTCCTCATGCCAAGGCAAGATTGCAAGTGCTAGACATGGAAAGCATTTACCACTGTTTGGCCACCTAGAACTAGAGGCAGGCAAAGTATCAGAGGGCCACTCGGAACTGCCACTTTCACTCCCTGAAGCACCACTGGAAGGCCATCCCTAACCAACCTGTGATGGAGGAAAGTGGGCACGTTGAGGAGGGTGAGAGTCCCACCGAGCAAGAGGCTAAGAGTAGGGACACACAGAGCCACTCCGCTGCCTGCCCCAAGAAGGTGACCCACTGTGGGAGGAGGAGGGCGAGTCATGCACCCGAGCCATAGTGCACAGAGCATTGCCCCAGTGGTCCAACATGACTTGGAGGTGAGAGACCTCTAGTGCAACCTTCTTTGCTTGGACCTGTATCTGTAAAAGCACATAAGAACAAATAACCACTTTAGCATAGAGAGAAACATTAATATCCATTTGAAAATGAGCAAATATGTAGGTATTTCTGTCTTTCCAAATATTGAAGAGGATTTCCACCCTGAAAGTGTTCCAAATCTGGGTGAACTTAGCAAGGATCCTAGGTGGATCTCTCAGCAGAACCATATGCCAAGAAAATTTTTTTGGCCGAAAGGGTCGAAAGAAGTCATTAATCCAAGTCCAAAGTTGCTGAGCTCTGGGAAAAACCAAGAAAAGATGCTTAAAGCTTTTATGTTGCCCACAAAAAGGGCAATGAGGGTCTTGGACCCCCAAGTGTATGAGCCAAGAACCCATAGGCAAGCCTTGGAAAAGAATATATAGAGCAAATTGGGCCAGCTTCGGATTAACACTTACAGACCAAGTGGCAGCAAATATTTTACACCAAACATGAGCAGAAGAGTTAAGTAGCCACCTCTGGTTCAAACTGTGGATCATAGGAAAATGGGGTGAAAGCCATTTGTAGCCAAGCCGCAACTTGTAGCTCCTAAGAGGAGTATCTGGAACCCACTTCCAGTCTTTCCACCAAGGTTTGTTCCCACAAATGCCAATTTTATGAAGCATTTATGTTGAAATGGCACTCACCAAACTGTTAAAAGTAGGATGATCTTGGTTTTGAAGTTTTTACTGGGACTTAAATGTATCCCACTGCATAATACACATAGTGGGTTAGTGAAAGACCTGTTGCAAGGTTTGAATGCCCTTTCTGTGAAATTTGAGCGCTTTAAGCCAAGGTGATTTAGCCAAAGGATGACCATTGTGCTCAAAAAAAGGAGACCACCAAATATTCTGCTGATTAAGAGAAAGCCCATCACAAAATCCAACACCGACCTATCGGAGACAAGGCTTAACAACCTCTCAGGCATGCCAAATACTTTTGGCCACAAAAGTTCCAACAATTTGAATAGGATCCTTCATAACTAGAAGGGTTTGAAGGTCTATTCCTTTCTAGGCGGGTCTATGAACCTGAAATCTAGAATGAATGCAATGTCTGAGAAGAATCTTCCAGGCTTCATCTCTGATGAGGGCCCAGATAATCCACTTTACACAAAGAGAAGTCCCTTGCCATTGAGTGGAGAGCAGCCCAAGTCCTCCAAAATCTTTGGGGAGACAAAAAAATCCCAAGCAACACAATGGAAACCCTTGTGGGTTTCTGAGGAGGCCCATAGAATATCCCGAAGTAATTTTTCAAGCTTTCCATAGACAGCTTTGGAGGGAGCCCAACAAGAGGAGTAATAAACATGGGTGGCCACCAAAACTTTAGAGCACACCTGGAATTTTCCAGCCAGAGAAAGAGGCTTGGTAATCACATAAGCAAGCTTCTGCTTGACCCTGGAGAGTACAACTTGCCAAAGCTCTGTAGGAGAAGCCTGGAAAGCAAAAGGGATGCCCAGGAAATGAGATATCTCTCCTTGCCCTATCCACCTCCAATTATAACTTTGAAGCCACGTAGGAGTGGGTAACACATATTTCTTGTAACATAAGGTCTTGTGCCATTGGATGGAAGATCAGGAGGCCAAATAGAATGTGTTGAGACAATCAAGGGCAATAGTGATCGATTCTTCTTCCTCCAAGAGAGTGAGAAAGGAATCATCTGCAAAGTGGCCATTAACAAGTTACGCTTGAGAGTTAGGGATAGAAATCCCTTTGACACACTATTGATAAATTAAATGGGTCATAAGGTAGCCAAAACCCTTAGCCATAAACACATAGAATGAGGGGGCAAGATGACACCCCTGTTGGATGAAGTGAAAAAGACCAAAAGCAGAAGATTGGCAGCCATTAATGGTGATGCAAGTTGAGGCATCAACAAAAATCATATGAATAGACTGAATTAAATTGGGCACAAACCCCAAAGCTTGCAACAATGCAAGAATGAAAGGCCATTCAATATGGTCATAGGTTTTGGAAAAATCAATTTTGATGAACACTGCTTTTTGGTTTGAGCGTCGGGCCCATTTCATACCTTCCCAAACAACAATAATCTTATCCAGAATGAACCTGGATTTGATGAATCCAATTTTCTCTAGGCACACAATCTGAGGCAAGAGATCGTAGATTTTCAGAGCTAGAGCCTTAGCAATGATTTTGTAGGAGACATTGAGAAGTGTAATGGGCCTCGATTTTCAGATGTCCTCCAGATCCCTAGGCTTAGGTATCAACTTTATATTGCCTTTGTTAATTAGATTACCTAGAGTCTTGGTATGAAAAGCCTCAAGGTAAACATGATGCAGGTCCTACCCAACACAGTCCCAAAGGGCCTTGTAGAATTCACAAGGGAAGCCATCTATCCCATGGCCCTTGTCATCGGCCAAAGAAAAAACAGCTTCCTTAAGATCATCAATTGTCAACAATTGATCACAAAAGAAAATTTAGGTTGAAGAAAGCCTATGTGGCACAATAGCAAGGAAATCTTGAAGGGCTTGTTGTCGCACAGGCATGGAATCCTGCATAGTGAAAACCTGCTCATAATGGAACACAAAGGCCTGGAGAATGTTAGGGAGCTCAGAGATCACTTGAGTGTCCTCCTTGATTTTTTTGATGCCTAGGGATGAGTGCCTAACACGAAGTGCCAAAAAAAATTCTTTGGAGGCACGATCACCGATCTTAAGCCAATGCAACTGAGCTTTGATTTGGGCTCCTCTGGCAGCATAATTATCAGCCACTTGTTTTTTGTGCCTTAAATCCACCACCCTGACTTGAAGTGATGGGGAAAAATGGCTGGTCACCAAAGCCTCCATAGCTGAATGTAGGTTAGTAGTGGTCGCTTCATAAGATCGCTGACAAAAAATGGCCAACTAGCACCCATAAATGCACAAAAATGAGTTGTACGAATGATGGCATCATTCCACTAGGTAATCCAACCTATTTGCCTAGCTGGTCTGCACTCCAAATTCCACACTCAATGGATGTGGGTCAGAGTGGGCTTGTGACAAAGCAAAGACATGTTAAAAAAGAATTGATTTTTACACGTGCGAGGTTGACAAGATGCCCATTCAATGCGAAAATAAATTGGGAAGTGATTGGACAGAGTCACATCCACTAACGGCTTCACTGGCAAGGCATAGTTGGCAAAAGAAAAGAAAGATTGAGCCGAGATCATGGCATGATCAAGGTGCTTAAAAAATCTATCAAAATCGGCCCTATAATTACACCAAGTGTTGCAGAGGGAATGAGAATGGAGGTGACCAATATTGGGATCAAAAAGGCCCAATTTATTATGCATGTAAAATAATGCCTCATGTTAGCTAGCTGCCCAATGGAAGGGAAAGGTGCCATCCTTGTCATACACCACCTCGACCATATTAAAATCCCTGCAGAGTAACTAGGTGGCAACTGGTAAAGAATCAACAATCCAGCGCAAAGCAAAGAGCGCACCACAACATCATTAGAGGCATAAACATTAATAATCCCAAAGCAATGATTATCAATGTTAAGGAGAATCCAAACTATCTGATGAGAAGGATTAGTCCCATGATCCACAACACAAGTATGTAAATGTGGGGAAAAAAGGGTGATAGCTCCACCACGCCCAACCTCATGCAGAGTGTAAAACATAGTATTGGCTAGCCAAATATAATGGCAAGCCGAAGCAAGCAAGAACCCAAAAATTTTAACTTCTTGCAGACAAAGCACTTCAATACCAGAATATTTCTGCAAAGTATCTCTAACGAAATACTTTCTGGAGAGGTCTGTTAGACCTCAAACATTCCATGAGAGGAAATTCATGCATGAAACTCTTCCATACTTTCGGAAACCGGTTCCTCCTCGTCTAGGGAAGAGAAACTATTCTTCAGGAAATCCTGTGGAACTAAACCAATTTGAATAGGGGGTGAAAACCTCTACTTTTCTAGCATATATTCTCCTTCTTCAGGTGGTGGAGATGGACTATGAGACCGCTTTTGAGCTCCTAACATGGGAGGGATATTCGGCTGAGCATACATAACAGCCACAAGCCGAGGCATCGCCTTTGACCTGGGCTACACCAAAACATTAGGAGCTCCAGAAGGAGCATTTGTTCCCTTCTCTGAAGGGTTTGAAACAACTTTTGGTGGTTTAGAGGCCTTGGAGGCCGACCCAAAACTAGTTGACTTATTTTTTTGGTTTGTAACCTTGGTCCACTTTGTTTTAGCCTTAGCAGAAGGCTCTGTCTAACAAGGCTTTTCAACATCTCATGATTGGGATGGTGTACGAGGCACTGCCAAAGGGAAATCCTTGATCTTGTGGTCATATGACTAACACCGATAACACATGTTAGGCAAATTGAAATACGTGACTTTCTAGATGTGCTTAATAGATCCTATCTGAATATCCATAGATTCTTTCAAATCCTTGGATAGGTCCACCTCCACACAGACCCACTTTTGGGGTCAGGCCTGGAAAAACCTATCTGGTTCTATACAAATAACCCTCCCCAAAGAGGAAACAATGTGATTCAAAAAGGGCACACAAGGCAGAGGAAGACCAAGGAACTCAATCCAAACAAAGACCCACATTTTGGTGTCATTTGAGACAACAAAATCCTATTTCCATGCTTGGAAAACCAGCAAGGATGACCTAACATACCAGGGACCATGGCCTAAAATAGCCTGGACATGATTGACTTCCACAAAACGGAACAGAAAAAACCCTTGGTCAAGTTTTGGACCATATCAAGGTGGAACCCATGAGGGACCCAAGCCTTGCTGACCCATTCTTTTAACACACTTTTGGGGGAATTCCTCCCAAAAAAATAACCCACAAGGGTGTGTTGTTCAATTCATTGGAAAGCAGAATCAAAATCTGGTAAAGGAAAAATCACATCAGCTAGGGAATCAGAGTTCTTACCTCGTGAAAGACTTTCAGAAACAAATTTTTGAGGATGTTTGTTCAGAGGAGGAGCCATTGAACTGCACTGATAAACTATTAACACCAACATGAATTGCTGGGTTAGAGCCGGTTGAAGGCATAATAAACCCCTAAAACCACAGTAAATGCGGTCGTACTCAATGAGGGAGGATTTTTCCTACACAGTAGGTAAAGTATGACGCAAGAGGGGCTAAGGATGACCACAGAAAACAAAAAACCCTAGTAGAGCTCATCAACCACCAAAACCTCAAGTAATTCTATTTCCTATAGTGCCACATTTTTTGAGTAATAGCTTGTCAAATTTTGTTTCCCTTTCACACATTGGTCTCTTAAGAGAAATTTTCAGTGCAATGTAGACCATAACGTTATGGCATGATGGGATGTGATACAGGACCTTACCTAGCATAAACCTACCCACTCGAACATGTTAGAGCTATTGGTTTGGTTGCATGATGAAAAAAAATAAAATTACACCACCTTGCAACTTTACTCTACATGCATTCAATGCTTTTTCCATCAACTAAAAACTTGTTACCATAGGAAAATGGATTGGAGATATGAAAAAATGAGAGAGGTTATTTTAGAGGGACACTATTTGATCTTGTACCTTTAGATGGAATTTTATAAGTGCCATGGATATCATGTAACATCTTGTGAAAGTTTTTTTCCCTTTCACACTTTGGTCTATTAAGGGAAATCACTAGTGCAATGTAGCCCAGACTATTCTTACATGTTGGGGTGTGAAACAAGACCTTGCCTAGCATAAACCTACCCATTCGAACATGTTGGAATTTTCATTTGGTTGCAAAATAAATAAAACAAAAAATACACCACCATACAACCTTACACTACATGCATAGAGGTATATTAATAGTCAACAAAAAGGGGTTTATCATTACACAAGAAGGAGAACAAACCCTTTCCCAAGCATTAGGTGCTACTATTACTGATCAAATTGACCAGAACCTAAATATGATCTTGACAACTAAGACTGAATAAATAGAAACAAATGATAACCCTGTATCTTTTAGGCTCCTCTCACATTTTTCTTTTGCAAACACTGTATCTCTATACTCTTCAATTGTAAAGTCTGGCGTTATACCTTATATTAATGAAATTTAGCTATTATCATAACTATTTCTTGTATGTTCAAGTAAAAATTTCTACCTTCATCTTTGAATGTGTGTTTTAGTTGATTTATTAGTGTATTGAGCAATCTAAAGCAAAGAAAAAACAATTTATATCTCATTGTATCACCTTCACTTCCATTTCATGTTATCTTTCTATATCTTTTCCTTATGAGCTATTAGAATAGAGTAGTGATAGGTTTTCATGTGTTGGGTTAGACCGACACATTTGCACTTAGATTAGAAAAGGAAGTCGACCTTCTTCGGAGACTCAACCTCATCATGCAAAGTCCCACACCTTGAGGTTGATTATATTGTGTCATTAGAACACAAAACTCCTTCTTTAGTAGGGTGCATTTTTATGTGACAATAGTTTTTAGCATTCCCAATGGAACCTCTAGAAGAAATTTAACTTCATCTTGTTGAGAGAGTGGTGATGCTCTCAAAATTCCAGCCTTGAAGAGGCACTTAAACAAGGACTTGGCGACTCTATGTTCAAAGGAAGTATTCTACATCAAGGTTGGTCACTCAACTGTTGCCTAGAACTCCTAGTTACAAATCATACTTGTGCATTCATGCCCCAAATTAAAACAAGAGAATCTTCTAGAGATAACTTCTTCCAATATAGTCAACTCTCATTTTCTACATATAGAAGAAGAAATAGGAAATCTTTATCACCTGTTAGGAGAAATAGAAGTATAAATCCATCCCCTAGAGCTCAATCTATGCCACCTGTGGGTAGATTTTATTAAGCTAGAACACTTGTTGCTCATACACATATGAATTTATTCCATATGGCTTTACCCATAAATCAACCCTTTGTATCTTTCAGTGGTGGAAGCCCTTTAATTTTATCCTAAAAGGATGATATACCAGTCAATTCCTTAAAAAGCATTCCCCATTTCACTAGTGAAACATCCACAAATCTAGTAGAGCACATCATAGATGTGGAAAATATATGCTCAGTGCATGATGTAACAGAAGATAATGTGGTTGTTAGGTTGCTCTCCACTTTCCTTAAGGTTCAAGCATTACAGTGGTATAGAGGAATACCACCCAACTCCATTCACAATTGGGATGAGTTAAGTGAGAAATTATGCAAGCACTTTGAAGAAAAAAGTGACCAATTATCCCTGGTAGAACAATTGACAACAATTAAGAGGGCACATCATGAATTCATGAGTGAATTCAACTAGATTCCAAAAGACTTGGGATAGAATCTCTACCTTGGTCAAGCCTTCTCTTGATCATGCTTTTTTTAATTTCTTAAGTGTTCTTAACAACGACGTAACTATTATGATTTAGTCAAAGGATGGTTTTAATTTACTTGGAGCATATGACTTGGCCATAGGGGCAGAAAATTGTTCAATAAAGGCTAGGAAGATAGCTCCTAGGAAACCAATGCCTTTATTTCTATAGCTTCCTTCACAGCCAATAGTGGCTCCTACTCCAGTTGCTTCAATCAACCAACCATCTAATTTTGTTGCTCCTTATCAAGGATAAAACTAGTGGAATCATTCTAAGCCAATGAATAGCATACATCCATGTACTACTAGCACTTAAAAATATTTGGTCCCAGTTCAAATTAATCTATCCCAAGAGCAGGAGTGGTGTTACCATTGTAAGAAAGCTCATAATGAAAATGCTTGCCAAAATGGATAGTTTGTACAAAATGTAGTGGTTCAAAATGAAACCTCCACTTTAGGGAAAAAATTTGGCACAAATAACCTAGCTACTAGTAGAAAAAATCATGCACATGAGGACTCCTCATTGGTCAATTGGAATCAAGAAGATTTTTGTGGTGTAAGTCAAGCTACTTTTGATACAATAACTCATAATACAAGATCAAAGAAAAGATCAATGGAGGGTGGTGTATCTTCCATGATTGGGCAAGCACCAGTATCTCAACAACCTTAATAAAGTGTATATGTTGAACCAATAGGTAGATCAACAGATGTTCCACAATCAAATCATCCTACTACCAGGCCTAAAAAAGAAATGGAGCAACCTAAATCACCCAACCAACTAGAACATACCTTATTATTTCAAAGGTTCATCTAAAACCATTCAGTTTCCTTTCAACATAGTGGATCAAATGAAGAAGGCTAATTTGAATGCTACTATGTGGGAGGCTCTATCCATTCCATTTAACAAAGGGATTTGTTGTAATAAGCTTTGAAAGAGCATAAGCAATCAAGTGATGTATAAGAAAAGGAGCATACTACTCCATTAAGTAGCCTAGTGCAACCCAAAAAAGAAGGGAACTCTAGAAAAATTAGTAAGCCACCTCCCTTTTATCTCTCTCTATCTATTGGAAATCATATAGTGCATAACTGAATGATAGATTCAAGGGCAAGTAGTTATGTTATGTGTAAGGAGATTGCTGACATGATTGGCATAAAGTATTAAATAGTAGCTAGGAAGGTTCTACAATTGGATGGCACTACTGTTAGCATGGTGGGGGTGATTAAGAACCTAAAAGTTACCTTGCATGTATGCCCTGGTTGTGATGTGTTACAAGATATTTCAATCATAGACCTCCTTGCTCGTTTTTCCATTTCTGTGTCTAGAGATTTCATTGCTAAAATAGGTGGATAATTATCTACTAATTGGTCTCACATGTTATTTAGAACTAGATATGGTACTAAAGCACCATCAAATCTGAGCCCATAGCAAAGGATCATCTAGATCCTTACACTCCTACTCCAATGAATAAGAATTGTACATTGCATGATCAAAAGGAGGAGTGTTCTATTCATGAGCCTACCAATCCTTTAGAGGAAGTACCTAATTTTTTGTTGGATGAATGGGGAAATTCTTTACAATTTGACCCATTAACTATTATTGAAGTGGAGGAGACTGGTCTTGGAACCTATTGCATGCATGAAGAAAATGCTACTATCCCCAATCTCATAAAAACTCAAGAGGATCTAGGGGGATTGTGGCAGATTTTTTTTTATGGTTCTAGAAATAAGAATGGTGTTGGTGTTGGTGTAATGTCGGTATCTCCAAGAAAGGATAAATATTACTTCTCTTTTAGGATTCAATTTAGTTTCCCTAACAGCATGGCTAAATATGAAGTACTCATCCAAGGTCTCCAACTTGCACAAAAAAGGGACATCAAGTTGTTGCAAGTTTTTGGTGATACTGAATTGGTTGTTTATTAGGTCAGATCTCAAATCTCAACCAAGAAAAATCTTCTCAAATCCTACAAACATAGGGTTTGGTATTTGATAGAGGTATTTGACGGTTTTAACATCCAAACAACTTTAAGGAATCAAAATAAGCATGTCGATAGACTTGCAACAATTGGTGCTTAGTTTGAAAAACCAACACATATTGAAACAAAAAAGGAGCAGTATATCAAGCTTGTTGTGAGGCCCATTGTTCTAGATAATCAATATTATTGGCAAGTAATTGATGGTGACCAGTGCATATAGTGATTTTTTTGTAAGAGGAGGTAGAATTTTCTAAAAGAAATCAGTCAAAGCTGAAAAATCGGTATGGTGATCAAATTGTGCAACTGAGTAGCAACAAGATACCAAGTGGTCTTATCACCCTTGAAAGTATCTTCAACCCTGATGATTAGGTAAAACAAAAAAAGGATGAACTTAGCTACAAAGAAGGGTGACTTCAAGCCAGTTGAAATTATAGAGGGAAAGTCTCTAAACTTGGGAAAGGTATGTTCTACTACTGAACATAAAGTTTTCATAGATCTTTGTAATAGATACAATGATGCAGTTTCTTGGAGTTATGAAGACCTAAAGGGTTTTTACCTAGGCCTTTCCCAACACACCATTGAATTAGATCCAAATTCCAAGCCTATAAGGCAAAACCAAAGGCCTATAAATCCTAAAATTGATCCTTTGATGAGAAAAGAGTTGGCCAAGTTGATTGAGGTTAGAATCATATTTCCTATCAAGCACTCTTCATGGATGGAAAACCTACTGCATGTCAGGAAAAAGAATGGGGAAATAAGGTTGTGCATAAATTTTAGGGATCTAAATAGAGCCTCCCTAAAATATAATTATCCCCTCCCCTCCATGTAGTAGATTTTGCAAAGATTCAGTGGGTCAAAAAGGTTTTCTTTCTTGGATGGTTACTCAAGCTATAATCAAATTATGGTCTAAGAATTTGATCAACACAAGACAACATTTACAACAAATTGGAGCACCTATGCTTATTGTAAAATTCCTTTTCATCTAACCAATGCAGGTGCTACTTTTCAGAGAGCCAAGGATATGGAATTTCAAGGTGTGTTTAGGCAGTTTGTTTTGGTCTAATTGGATGATATCACAGTATTTTTAAAACATGCAAGAGAAAATTTTAGTTACCTTGAGTAGGTATTTAATAAGTATAGGGAATATGGTATTCCCTAAATCCAAATAAATGTGTCTTTGGGCCATTGATCATGACAAACTTATTGTACACATTATTTCAAAGGATGGCTTAGTCATTGATCCTGCAAGAGTAAAAATACATCTCAGTCATCCCACTTCCTATTCACAAGAAGGGATTATAGAGTTTCTTGGGCACAATTAACTTTCTGATGAGGTTCATTCCAAATCTTGCTACTTTTGTAAATCCTCTTACCTCTATTCTTAAGAAAAATATGATCTTTAAATGGACCAAGGAAGGTAAAGATAGCTTTAAGGCTATCAAAAAAGAAATTTCTCAAGATCCTACCCTTGTCAATCCTAATTATGACAAGGAATTCATTATTTATACCTTTGGAGATGAAGAATTATATTAGTTGTCCTAACCTAGATAAATAAAGAAAACTTAGAACAACTCATTGCTTTCTTTAGTGAAGGGCTTAAAGATTATGAGGTCAGGTACAACTATGTTGAAAATTAAGCTCTTAGTACTACTAGGGAATTGAAAGAATTTAGACACATGTTGTCTAACAAAAAGATGTAGTTAATGGTGCCCCATGTTAGCATTAAATATTTCCTGTTGAGCAGAGATATCAATGAAAAAAGGGTTGGTTGGATCACCAAGGTGATGGAGTATGATGTTGACATTAAAATCACCAAGCTAGTGAGAGGCAAAGGGTTATGTGAACAACTTGTCTCAGCACTTGAGACTCATGTAGAGGCTGCCCTAGAGTTACAGGAACAACAAGCACCCAAAATTTATGCTCATAAAAGCTGGGTAAATGATATGACTACCTTTTTGCAAGAAGGTAGGTATCCTCCAAGCCTAGATAGGACCAAAAGAAGACACTTTAGATTATAGTCCATTCTCTATGTCATTCTCTTCAGAAGGAATTTCAATAGGGTCTTATTAAGATGCATAAAGGCAGATTAGGTCAGAAGAATTCCTTGATGGTCCTATAGCTGGCCATTTTTTGCATGGACTGCTACTACAAAGATCATTAGGGATAGTTATTATTGGCCCACCTTGTTTAATGATGCTCACAAATAGGTAGGAAATCGTAAGAAGTGTGCTTTCTTTTTTGGAAATAAAAGGTTGGTTGCCCTCCCTCTTCATCCCATTCAGGTTGATCATTCATTTACATAGTAGGGTTTCGATTTTATCAACATGATAAATCCACCATCAAGTGTTGGTCATAAATGGATTTTGACAACCATAAACTACTTCACTAGGTGGCCAAAGGAAGTTGCCTTGAAGGATACCATTGATGCTTTAGTTTTGGAATTCCTTGATGGAATTATTATCAAATTTGGCACTCCTTCTATCATCATTTTAGATAATTCCAAGGCTTTTACTAGTGCTCAAATCCCTGATTGTGCAATGAGGCATGGAATTTACTTGAAAACCTCATCTAATTATTACCCTCGAGGTAATGGCTTGGTTGAGTATTCTAATAAAAAACATCATTAGAATTATCAAGAGGACCATTTAGGACAATCAAAGAGTCTGGAATAGAAAACTAAAGATAGCCCTTTGGGCTGATAGGATTACTCCTAAAAGACCAATTGGTAATTCTCGTTTCATGCTAGTTTATGGAAGTGAGGCAAGGTTACCATTATTGTTGGATTTTCCTTCTCTTGAGTTGGCACATCAACTGCAGTTAGAAATAAATGATGTTATGATAGTAAGGTTGGCTGAGCTTTTGGAACTAGAGGAGACAAGGAAAAAATTTATGTTATTCATAGAGACACATCAAGCATAAGTCAAAAGAAATATTGACAAAAAAGAAGACTAGCAAGTATTTCAAGAGGGGGACTTAGTGCTGAAGTGGGATGATAATAGAGCCAAAGGTGTGAGGCACTCCAAGTTTGATGCCATTTGGAGTGGTCCACATGTCATTACTAGTTGCAAGGAGGCCATTGCATTCCACCTCTCTAGGCTGGATGGTGAGGTTCTTCCAATCTCATTCAATGAGATTGATCTAAAACCTTATTTCTAATGGATTTTGAGAATTCATGTACATATTAGTTAGTATTTTTATTTTCCAAGAAGTGTGTTTGCACACCCTGCATTCTCCTTAAGGGAATGTATGTTTCTAGTTTCTTTCTTTCCTCAAAGTGCAGGCTTGCACATGTTTTTCTTTTCCCTTGGGAGGCCTAGTTTTGTAAATCCCCTTCATGAATTTGTTCCCAATGGACTGATGAGGCCCCTAGATTCCATGATTAGCAGGCAATCATCCCATAGAAATTGCCATAAATGTTGGCATTTCATGCCACCCTTTAATTACCCATCATTAATAACTAATTTGAGAGATCTCACATGGGTCACCTTGCATAAGTCTCCCTTGAAAACCACATAATTGGCTAAGGGTTGTGTTTTCGGACCTTCAGGTTGTGACTTTCTTGCTTCCTTGCATCCCTCTTATATTGCCTCGATCTCCTTCTTCTCCCTTTTTCTTCTATTTTTCCTTTGGAATCTCGAGTTTTTCCCATCGGGCTTAACCCTTTCCATCTACCCCTATCCTTCCTTATGAAAATCAACTTAGTATTGATTTTTCATGGGTCAAACTTCAGTGTTACCCTTTACCTCTACCTTTTGTTGTGGTAAGAGGTAAGCCCTCCACCCGACCCCCGACCCCCAAAATGTTCCTGGAAAAGCAACCAAGTGTTTTCTTTTTGGAGTTTGGGTGTCATCCATCACTTTACCTATTACCTTTGTTAAGGTAAGAGGTAAGACCTTTCCCTGACCCCCAATGTGCTTTTAGAAAAACAACTAAGCGTTTATTTTTTGGACATCAGGGATCAGTCTTCCCCCTTACCATTTATCATTCTTGGTAGGCAGTAATTCATAAGGCATCCTCCCAATGTCTGACACCCAAATTCCTTCTTCCTCTATCTTCTTCCTTCATTATTTCATTTTTCTTCTCTAAGCCTTAGGTCTCCCTCCTGTGGTCTATTTTTCCAAATCGACTAAGTATTGGTTTGTCAGGGATCGAACATTGAGATTCCCCTTTACCTCTTACCATTTGCTATGGTAAGAGGTAATCCTTCCTCCTAAACCCCAATGTCTGATGGATTCTTTCAGTCATTGTGTTCACTCATCCCTCTTCCCTCTTAATTCTTTGCAGTAAGAGGTAGGCACGAATCTCGACCCCCAACGGGTTCCAATGTTTGAGGTTCTCTACTCCAGCCTTCTTTTATTTAGCAAGTGGCACAAGGTATCTTTGTGTAAGATAGGGGGATCACCCACTGCAAGGCCCCAGGTCACGAAAGGCCAAGAGAAGAAAGGCTACCCTAACTTACCTTAGCTTAAGGAATAATTAGGATAGGAGGGATGAGAATGATGAGGACTATGTGCCCTTTGACCACTCTGCAAACTTGAATGTCAAAAAGGGACTAGACAAGTCGATCTCTAGAGTCAGTTCTGCTTCTTAGACAACTCTTTGTCTGAGGAAAGAAGCACAATTTTGGGACAACAATGCGGCACACTGGTGTCTCATAGGTGCACTGGCATCCATACAACTAGAGGACTAGGAAGACAAGATTCCAATTCAAAAGGGGAGACTATCAGCCTAGTCTAGAGGTGTCTGAAGTGATAAAAGAGGTATATTACCAAGAGGGTGACAAAGATGATCTCGTAGAACATCCTCCTCGCCAAATTACTTCGAACTCTCTCCACTTGAACACATAAAGGGATAAATTTTTGGGGTTGTATAGGGGCCTACCTTAGTCAGACCCCCATCTTGGTGTTTCCACCTCCATAGACAACCAAGTTTGGAATGATAGAGATAATGATAAAGGAAAGAAACTACAAGCTACGTAAACACAAAACACTTCAAGTAGTACGTTCTTACTCAATAAAAAACAATAGGAGAGGTTAGAGGAGCTTACTACCTCTGTCCAAAGAACTCAAGGCTTGTGGAGGAGAGAACGAGAGGGACTCAAGCCTCTGTTGTTGTGGTGTTTGTCTTGTGCTCACCTTGTTGGAGTGATGGAGTAATGGATTGCTGCAATGGAGTGAAGGGTGCTACTACAAAACTTGAATGGGTGTTGAAAGAGTGGAGAAAATGTGAAGTGATGAACTCAAGATCTCTCAAAACTTGAGAATGGATGGAATGGTCAAGAATATGAAGGAGAAAGTGAAAAACGATGATATTCAGGTTGGCCAACCAAAGAGGGGTGTTACACTTTGACTTCCAATCAAAAGTGTAACATCTCTGCAGTCTCTAGCTGCATGAATTTACCAGGGATGTAAGCACACCGTGCAGACATCTATGTGCCACGTGGGCATCCCCAATAGAAACACCCCCACCAACACATAAATTAGGCACCAAGTGGAATGCAAAAAGTGGGCTTAAGTGGAATTAAACCTCTGCTTTCAGTTTTCTAAAGTGTAAGGGGGTAAAAGGGAATTTTTGTTAGGGGTGCAAATTCATGTTCATACATTTTTCCCCCACATTAGCAAGCATGAGTACTGATGAGTGTTTTGGTAAAGTAGAGTAGTAAGGAAATAATAGAGTAAGAGATGTATACCTAAACTGATGAGGATGTAGAGCACGGTCTGGTGGACCAATAAGTGTAGGAAAGGACTTCATAGTTCCGTGAAACGACAAAGCTGAATTATGAAAATGCCTCACAAGCTCACTGTCCTACAAGGGGGTATCTTTCAAGAACTCTCACATGAAGGAATCCAGGAAAATCACCTTACATACCCACAGACCGGAAAGGAAGGTATCCCTCGAGAACTCTCACATGAAGGAAACCAAGAAAGCGCCTTATAGACTCATAGACCTACAAGGAAGGTATCCCCCAAGAACTCTCACATGAGGGAGACTGAGTAGAGGGGACTCCACAAAGTTAGAGATGGCGACATGTTTACTTGCAGATAGAACACATCAGGAAGCGACCGAATAGGCCAGTGAATGAACAGTCACGTAGACCATCACTTAGTTGTAAGAATTTCAAAGGGCTCCCTCGGGAACCCTTCAAAAGGAAGGAGGGTCCACTCAAGGGGCACGTTGTTTCAAAGGTGAATTCTAGTAGGATTTCCCCCAACCTAGACATAAGGATGCAAGGACGATCTAGTTGGGCTTCCCCCGGACTAGACGTCGAGGTGTGGAACCGATCTAGTCGAGTTGCCCCCAAGTTAGACACCATAAAAATTGTTGAAATTTTTTGAAGGGGTCCCTCGAGAATCCAATGTGAAAAGAAGGGGTCCACTCAAGGGAAACGCTGTTCAAAAAGCTTAATGTCTTCCTTCTCGAATTGATTCGTCACCAAGGAATCCTTTTGAAATATTTTCACTTCATTAAGGAATTCAAAAGGAAGGAGATGTGCTCATGCGAGGGGAAGACTAAGACCGTTCTTGCTTTAGAGGAGGATTTCCAAGTCCTTTCTTTACGAACCCATTTTGAAGGAAACACATTCCGCTAGGGTTTCAAGTTGAGAATGCAATTCTAACAAGGAAGTGTGTGGAGGATCCTCGAGAAAAGATTCATTTGGTAACAAATACATTTTCTAAAGATCAAGTGATGTAGAAGAGGTGTTGTCACATATGAAAGGGACAACTCAAGCAAAGATGAGAGAAAGATAAAGAGAAAGGTAAAGAAGAATGATCACACATAAAGGGCACAGGGGGATCTGGTTTCACGAGGTTAGATCTGCCTTTATTTATATATGTAGGCAACCATAGTAAGAGGTGAAAGATCATCAATCCCCAACCAAATTAGGAAGAATGTATGAAAGACAGTAAAATAAAATTTGGATCAACATGGAAGGAGGCCTAAATGCTCCTGACACTTTGCATTGTCCCCAGTTTACCGAAATTCAATCACAAACATGCAAGAATGATGACAGATATAGAGGAAGGTTTACAACATAAACACCACACCTATATCCATGCACCAACAAGGGTGATGAGGTTCATCCAGGTACATGTAGCATGATCACGGGGGAAGCACATGTCACAACACACACACATCCAATATAAATCTTAAGAAGAGGGTCTCCCCTTAACACTGGTCAACCAAGAGGTCATCAGCTTCCCAATCTAGATCATCGAAGGAAGCATAATGAGCCTGCAATGGTATAATGTTAAGGGGAGGAGCTTCTGATCCTCTTGCAACAAGGGCCAAGGCAGAGGAACTTATAAGGTCTCTGTCACTTAGCTCTTGTGGGTCCAGGGTCAATGACCTAGCGAAGATCGCTGACAGGGTTGAAACTTCATCCACCGAGTTAAACATGCACTTAATAGGAGTGCCATGTTTCACCTTGGTGGATGGAGGAGTTTGAACTTGAGGTTCACCACTAGGCTAACCAAGGGACTCGGGAGTGGTGATAAAATTGGGGGAGGCTAGGACTAGTTATTTTGCTAAGACAAAACAAGTCAACACGGGGCCACCCTTCGAAGAAGGTGGGCTCTTCTTACGTCCTCCATTGTTGGAGGGGTCGTGCTCTACCTTCTTCTTCATTGCAGGAGGTGAACTCCCCAAAGATGAAACAAGGAGGGTTGAGGGAGAAGAGGAAAGAACCACAGTGGACACAACTAAAGTGTTCACCATGTCCATGAGCTTTCGAAAAGGCAAGATATCCAGGACGGAAGTCAACAAGGGCAGCTCCGCCAAATGAGCAATGACCACTTGCACCCTTTCAGACACATGTGTGATCACACTGGGAGCCAGAAGAGACTCAGAGACATAAGGAGGGAAAGAGGAGGACACAATAGGAGATGCAATCTTCTCTTCCTCCTTTTGTAAGGAGGCTTGCTCAGCTAGGAGAACCTTTGGCCAATGCTTACGTTCACATGCAAGGTGGTTTCTATGAATCTTTGAACTAGGAGCCAAAACCTACAAAGGGACAGAAGGATCTTGTTCAACCATGGGAGTGTCCTTCATGGTCATCTCTAGTGGAAGGGTAGACTCTTGAATGGGAGAAGGAGGGGCAGGCTCAGAAGCGGCGGGAGGAGTTGACTCTACCACCTTAGAGGTGGGTCCTTTCCTGCTCAGGGGAAAAGGAATAGGTCGAGGGGAAAACTCTCTCCGCGATCCTTTCTTTCTATCATACAAATAATACCCCAGGGTCCTAAGGACCTGTTAGGGAGATCCGATATCCAGACCTTTGGCTTTCACTAAGGAGGCATCATCGAACTTAGCAGGTAGAACCTGGGCTTGTTCATCCAGTATTCTTCCCAAGAGAGGGGAGTGGACGAGTCAGCTCAAGAGGGAGCGAGCTTCTCCTTTACTTTTTAGGAGGAGGTAGTTGGCTGATCTACCATGGGAAGGGTCAACTTTGATTGTTCCTTTTCCCCAATTTTGTACTTCACATACTTCTTGTAAAGTAGGTTTGTTCTCTATGGGAGTGGACTGACTGGAGTGGGCCAAAAGTGATCCAGCAAATACCCTCCATGGGATACCATAGGCTGATATCCAGTGTCATGTACCGCATGCATGACACCTTCGTGGGAAAACTTAAGGCACTTATGAATCACGAAGGTGATCCCATTCATGGAAGCTAGCCAAGGTATGCCTAGTTTCACTCTGAATAGGTCTGACTCAAGGATGACATCGAAGACCGTGTCTACACTCCTAGGTCCAACTAGGACACACAACGTTATCAATCCATAGGGTTTAAGAGAAAGTCCATCATGTGTGCGAATGATGGACTTTGTTTTTTCATATTCCTCCCTATGTAGGGAGTTTAAGAGTAATGTCTCCTCTGTGATGACATTCACTCTACTCGCGGGGTCAACCAAGATCCCTGTCACAATGTTACAGTTGAGGCAAGCGAGAATATAAAGTGGAGAAGGCTTTCTGTTTGTTGGAACATCTTGTGAGGTAAATGTCACATCCAGTAAGCAAGTCGCAAGATGAGGAGAGGGAGTAATAGTAACTATGTTAACATATGCCTCAGGGTGAGAAGTGGAATCAGTGGGATCAATAATCATGTTAGCAAAGTGTGATGGAAATGGGTCTATGTATATCTATAATTCATTGTTAGATTTTTCCACTAATTTGTTCGTGTTTTGTTTTCCCCCATCAAGATGGATACTACCGTCCTCGATGTGATCTTGTATCTCATGATGCAAGCGCATACAATGTTCAGTATCGTGTCCGTTAACTCGATGGTACTGATAATAAGTATTTTCTTCATACCAGCTAGGGTATGGCTCTCTAACTAGTTTAGGAGGTGGCAGGGTAAGGATCTTATCCTTCACCAAATTTTACAAGAATAATATTCTGATAGCTTCATAAAATTTTGGTTGCATCTGAGATCATTGTTATCCACAATGGCTACTACATTTGTAATAGTTTTACCTCTTCCCAAGATTGATACGATAGATGTTCCTTTAGAACAGGAGCATGAGGGAGACCCCCGAACTGAACCATCATTTGCTTGTATTCTCGTAAATTCATACACAAGTGTGTGAAAGAAGGATACTTCATGAGGGAGAAATTATCTTGCCAAGGCCTTTGTAAGTTTCCTATGAAGACCTTTTGTACATTAGAATAGGGTAACGGATATGATATCTATGAGAAGAGTGCTTGGTACCATGCTATAAAGTCTATAATATTTTCATTGTCCCTTTGTTTGCATCTAACAAGGACTGATAAGGTCATCTTTGGTCTAATGTTGGCTTGGAACTGTCACAAGAAAAGGTTCACAAGCTAATCAAATGTGAAGATGGAATTATTGGGTGAAAAATAGTACCAGTGCAGTGTTCTATCTTTGAGGGATTGGGGAAATAGTTTATCCATCAATGCATCATGATGGAAAAAATCCGTGCACAGAGCATTAAAGGAAGACACATGTGTTTGTGGGTCCCCTTTACCACCGTATTTCTCAAATTTTAGAATCTCCATCCCTTGCAGGAAAGGAGTGTCTAGGATTGCAACAGACAATGGGCTGTGTCAGAAGAAGGGATTGAAGGTAGGTAGGGCTAAGGCCTAGGAAAGGTTCACCATCTTGTTCTGCATCTTCCCCATATTCTGAAGAAGGGTATTCAGAATAGGGTCATTAGAACACATAGGACCACCAGAACCACCGCCAGAGCCACCATTGTGATAACTGCTAGAACCACCACCAATACCACTGCCACTAGTGTGACCTCCACCAATGCCACCACCGTGACTACCACCAAAGCCTCTACCGATGCCGCCACCACCAGTGTGAATTTTATTGTAGCCACCACTAGAGCCAAAGCCACCACCATGACTTCCACTGGCACCGCCTCCACTAGTGCCACCTCCACTTCTAAAGTCTCCACCGCCAAAGCCTCCACCCACCATTCCGTCAAATACTCCACCACTAGAGGCAACAAAGGGGGTGACGTGGAAACCCAAAGGATTTTTTTTTACTTCAACAGTATCCAAACTTTTGAAAGTAGAGGGTATATTGACTAAGGGGACTGTGTCAGTCATATACACAGATATAGGAGACATCGACATCTCTAGCTGCCTCTCGCATTCCTCGAAGAGGCCACCCCATATCATGTGACCAAGGCTAGAGGGGGCACATGCTTCAGCCAAACCAGTGAGACTAGCCAAGAGTTCTACACCTGTTCGGTCTTTTTCCACCATGTATCTTACTTTACCGATCACCTTAGCAACCCTAGCCAACTTCGGGTTGCCTTCCAGGTGATTTTCCAATGCACCCGACCCTTTATCGAGACTAATGACATACTCGGAAGGGATACAAATGGCCTCATTCTCATCCATGGATGAAGAGGGCGTTGACACAAGAGGATTAGGGATACGATTGGTTTCATCAAGAAACCTAGGTTCGCCTCGTGCTACGTGCTCCTATGCGGACATACCAACCGTAGAACCAGAGAAAAGGCTGATAGTGAAGCTAGAGGAGACCTTCATCTTGTCCATCAGAAAGTGTCACAAAATTCTTCTAACAATATGCCCACAGGTCATAGACTGGGTCGTGAAGCTCATAAACTTTCACAATGCACCAGGGTACAGCGACCAAGAGGTATGTGAGAAATTTTTTAGGATGCCGATGAATGGATAGATGTTGGTTCATGTCCAGTTCACCAAAATGTAAGATAGGGGGACCAGACTAGTGAGACTAGCCAAGAGTTCTACACCTGTTCAGTCTTTTTCCACCATGTATCTTATTTCACCGATCACCTTAGCAGCCCTAGCCAACTTCGGGTTTCCTTCCAGGTGATTTTCCAATGCACCTAACCCTTTATCGAGACTAATGATGTACTCGAAAGGGATACATATGGCCTCATTCTCATCCATAGATGAAGAGGTTGATGACACAGGAGGAGTAGGGATGTGATCAGTTTTTTCAAGAAACCTAGGTTTGCCTCGTGCTATGTGCTCCTATGCGAACATACCAATCATAGAACTAGAGAAAAGGCCAGTAGTGAAGCTAGAGGATACCTTCATCTTGTCCATCAGAAGGTGTCACATAATTCTTCTAACAATATTCCCAGAGGTCATAGACTGGGTCGTGAAGCTCATAAACTTTCACAACGCACCAGGGTACAACGACCAAGAGGTATGTGAGAAAAATTTTAGGATGTCGACGAATGGATAGATGTTGGTTCATGTCTAGTTCACCAAAATGTAAGATAGAGGGACCACCCACTGTAAGGCCCCAGGTCACGAAAGGCCAAGAGCAGAAAGGCTTACCTAACTTACCTCAGCTTAAGGAATAGTTAGGATAGGAGGGATGAGAATGATGAGGACTATGTGCCCTTTGACCACTCTACAAACCCGAATTTTGGAAAGGGACTAGATGAGTTAGTCTCTAGATTCAATTCCACCTCTCAGGGACACCTTTGTCTAAGGATGGAAGTGCAATTTTGGGATGACAACGTGATGCGCTGGTATTTCACAAGTGCACTGGCATTCGTATAACCAAAGGACCAGGAAGACGAGATTCCAACTCAGAAGGGGAGACTATCAGCCTAGTCTAGAGGTTTCTGAAGTGATAGAATGAGATTAAGAAGAGAGAAAAGTAAATACAAAAGTGATAAAAGAGGTATATTATCGAGAGGGTGATGAAGATGATCTCGTGGAATATCCTCCTCGCCAACTTGCTTTGAACTCTCTCCACCTGCATACAATAAAGGGAGAAAATTTTGGGGCTGTATAGGGGCCTGCCTCAGTCATACCCCCATCTTGGTGTTTCCACCTCTACGGAAAGCCAAGTTTGGAATGATAGAGATAATGATAAAGGAAAGAAACTACAAGCTACACAAATACAAAACACTTTAAGTAGTATGTGCTTACTCAATCATAAACAATAGGAGAGGTTAGAGGAGCTTACCACCTCTGTCCAAAGCGCTCAAGGCTTGTGGAGGAGAGAATGAGAGGGACTCAAGCCTTTTTTGTCGTGGTTTCTATCTTGTTCTTACCTTGTTCGAGTGATGGAGTAATGGATTGTTGCAATGGAGTGAAGTGATGAGCTCAAGATCTCTCAAAACTTGAGAATGGATGGAATGGTCAAGAATATGAAGGAGAAGGTTAAAAATGGCCATATTCAAGTCGGTTAGCTGAAGAGAGGCGTTACACTTTGACTTCCAATTGAAAGTGTAATGTCTCTATAGTCTCCAATCGTAGGAATCTACTAGGGATGTAAGTGCACCGCATAGATGTCTGTGTGTCATCCAGGAGTCCTCGACAGAAATGCCCCCACCGACACACAAACAAGGTGCCAAGTGGAATGCAAGCAGTGGGCTTAAGTGGAATTAAACATCTGCTTTCGGTTTTCTAAAGTCTAAGAGGGTAAAACGGAATTTGTGTTAGGTGTTAAAATTCACATTCATACACTTTGATGCCTGAATCTCAATGGTGACATTCTTGCAAGGTTCCAAGCCATTTAATTATTGAGCTAGCAAGGGTTTCCTTTTGAGACCAATACCTCAACCGTCTATGTTTTGGAGTTTTTTTTCATGGTGGAACCATTAATGCCCGAGCAACCTTCTCACCTTCCTTTTTGACTTTTGAGGATCAAGGACAACATTTATTGCACTTGTTGATGGTTGTAGATGATTTCATGGGTGCCCATGCCCATTTATTGATGATTATTGTCCTCCCCTTCTACCCCAGATCTAGATCATTGATTTCACGAGGGTATTTTGGAGGGATTTTTGGGTAATGTTTATTGCGGAGGCATGGTGTGCAGGTCTTTGTGCATCTTGGACTCGTCCTTTAGTGTGGTTTTCATGATCTGGCTACCTCAACCCTAGTCTGGATGGATTTCTACTAGTTACCAACCCTAAGATAGGTTAGGGTTTGGGTGTATTCATCCATTTAATGCTTGATCTATAAAAGCAACACTTGTATTCCTTTTAGGGGTTCTTCTTTTGGAATCCTCTCATAGTTTTCTTTTGCAAACACTATATCTCTATATTATGTCATTGTAAAGTCTAGCTTTATTCCTTTTATTAATGAAATCTAACTATTGTCCTAGCTATTTCTTGCATGTTCAAGTAAAACTTCTTACCTTCATGTTTGAATGTGTGTTTTAGTTGATTTTTTAATGTATTGAGCAATTTGAAGCAAAGAAGAAATAATTTCTATCATGGTGTATCACCTTCATTTCCATTGAATGCTCTCTTTCTATCCCTTTTCCTTGTGAGTTGTTAGAATAGAGTAGTGATGGGTTTTCATGTGTTGGTTAGACCAACACATTTACAATTATATTAGAAGAGGAAGTCGACATTCTTCAGAAACTCAAACTCATTTGTGCAAGGTCCCACACCTTGAGGTTGTTTCCATTATATCATTAGAACACTGGTCTCCTTTTTTAGTAGGGCGTAGTTTCATGTGACAATAGCAACCTTGCACAAACTCTGTAGAATGTGTGTGATCATCACTGATATAAAAATAGTACTCCCTTATGATCTTTTTTTCATCCTCTATACTATCATTGGCATGAATGAATGCTATGTGCACAAATATAACAAACTATGTGAAGTTTTAATACTATGATTGTGTTAGAATCGTGAAACAAGCACAAAACCACAAGCCACAGGATCAAACAACAAACAAATACACCTTCCACACAAGAGCTGCAAACAATATATGAAATATTCCTCAACAAAAAAAGGCTATAGAAGAAAGAGACTATCAAAAATATATGAAATCTCAAGATATTCTTAGAGAGATAAATACAATGAGGGATGAGTTCTTATAAGAGAAAAACCCTAAATGGTGCTCACTTCAATTAAAAAAAAAGAACTTAATTAACTAAATAAATAAATCCTAAGTTTAGCTTAAGTGCATGAGAATAAATTAGACTAATAATCAGTTACAAATTTATTAATTATTATCTATTGCATGATAACTCTAAAAACCCCCCCTTAAGATGAACTTAGCGAGTAGTTAAAAAACCTAAAAATAATGCATGATGGGTCCTAGAAAACAAGGCCTAGTTAGGTACCCATGTATAAACAAAAGATCTCTAAAAACTGGAGAAAAGGAGAAAAACCCTATGGGAGAAAACTCCTCACCAAAAGAGAGAAATACAAGTGAAGGACTAAAGAAGCCTCCAAACAAGAGTTAAGGATTGAGAAGCCTCCAACCAAACAATGTCTTGAAAAGAGAGGGACATGTAGAACATCACAGAAGCACGAAGAAGCTATAGGCTATTGTCAAAAGATGACCGTTGAAATTCAGGGGTAAACACTGCATTTGACTAGTACATAGGAACAAGAAATAGATATGTAGATCACTCAAATGTGAAACCAAAGAATAGTTAGAACCAACACTAGAAACACCCCCATAATGTTGAAAAGGGAGAGCCATGACAAGTACACTAAAATTGTGTGAAAAAAAAAGTGTATTTAGGAGAAACAATCTACAAATAAAAGGGTGTGCAAACTAAGGCACACACACATGAGGCAAGAATCACTAGGATTCACTACTATCATGGAAGGGATACTCACTTGACAAAGGTATGATGGAAAACCAAAGGAAAAAATAAAACCCGCATGACACTTTATATAATAGTGTGAATACAATAGGCACAAGAAGATTTGCAAAATCCTCAAAAAGTATACACTAGAATGGTACTTTATCTCAGTGTGTCTCAAAAAGAGAATGTGCACGAAAAATATGTCTAGAATGCACAAATAGAATATAATACTGAAAATACATATAGAATAGCCAAAAATGAGTCATCCCATGCAAACAACAAGTTCCCAGGAGCTAAAATATCCAAGTAATTCATCAAAGTGTGAAAACACAAAAAAATTGAATAAAATGTACTTGGAGAGCAATTTGGAAAAATTGGATGGATGAATTGAAGAGCTTTGAAAGATGGTTCCAATGTCATTGGAATCATGAAAAATAGAGAAACTGATCAAAAGTTATGAGCTCAGGACTGAAAATAGCACCTCTAACTTCAACCAGATTTAGAATGCACTAGTAGCAAAAGGAGGTGATGAGACCCACACCAATGGAAAGTTGGTGGAACTAGCTTTTTGATGATATCTCATTTGCAAAAATCTGACATTGTATGCAAAATTTATGGCCAAAAGAAAAAAATGACTCCCTAGAGGCCAAAGAAGGGGTCAAAGGGGGCCATGCAAGTTGCCATATCGTTGACATCAACATGATGTCAACAAAATATTCTAGGAATATTCTCATGCACTGGAAAAAAAATCTGGCCCTTAAGAATAAAATTCGTTGACGAAATATTCTTGAGATTTCCCTAAAAAAGTTGACCAGAAAATGTACTCACTAGAAGAAGGTTGACCACTGGATAAAAAAATTGACTGCAAGGAAAAAAATATGTGATCGTCGAGAAAAAATCCCACTACCCAAAAAATTGGAGCAATGACCAGTAATTGAGTGGTGTCAAAAAGTTGTTGCTGGTTTGTTTAAGGTTGACAACAATTTGAATGGCTTCTGAGCATGTGAAAATTTCCACCGGCCTAAGCAAGGCATCGCCAGCATTGGGATGTCGATCGGGTGCTGTCCTTTGGAGGGAAGAATTTAATTCACCCAAAAAATCCAAAAAAACTTTGCCCCCTTTTAGAAATTTTCCCCTGTCACCAACCTTTAAAAGGCTTTTTTGATTTTGTTTTTTTAAATTTTTTCTAGATTGTTTTAAAACCCCAAATTTTTTTCAAAAATGCTTTTAAAAAAAAAAAATGGATTGCATGCACAAAATTTCGTATAGGGGCCATATAAGCCCCTATAAAAAAAATTGCCTCAAAAGCTCCTGATAGCAAAATAGGTCAAATTTATAGTCAAAATTCATGGAATTGGCCTCCTAAATCCAACGATGAGGTATGTTTCATGCAAAAATGCTTCAAAATCATGGATACCCCCTAGATCCAAAAAAAGAAACTGCTTCAAACCCTCGCAGATCTAGCATCGGGAACCCAAATCAAGAGAAACAAAAGGAAATTTTGATTTTCTCGACAAATCTAAATCCAATGGCGAGGTTATTTCTGTGTCAAAATGCACCAAAAA
Source organism: Sequoiadendron giganteum (assembly GCA_007115665.2). Classification (NCBI taxonomy): domain Eukaryota; kingdom Viridiplantae; phylum Streptophyta; class Pinopsida; order Cupressales; family Cupressaceae; genus Sequoiadendron; species Sequoiadendron giganteum. Next base: position 211,570,863 of record CM021108.1, on the reverse strand, counting down.
ATTCCCATCACCAAAAATTTTCAAAAAAATAAAAGGGGATTCAGATCTGAAGCCTATAACCCTTGTTGATGAAAAAAAAACCTCATAAATCGAGAAGGGGTTCGTTGAATCCACGCTTTGTTACCATGTTAGAATTGTGAAACAAGCACAAAACCATGAGATACGAGATCAAACAACAAACAAATACGCCTTCCATGCAAGAGCTGCAAACAATATATGCAATATTCCTTAACAAGAAAAAGCTATAGAAGCAAGAGACTATCGAAAATATATGAAAGCTCAAGATATTCTTAAAGAGATAATTACAATGAGGGTTGAGTGCTTATAAGAGAAAAAACCTATATGGTTCTCACTTTAGTTAACAAAAAATAACTTAGTTAACTAAATAAAGAAATCATAAGTTTAGCTTAAGTGCATGAGAATATAGTAGACTAATAATCAATTAAAGACTCATCAATTATTAGCTAATGCATGATAACTCTAATAGATTACACCTCACTTTGTGGTTGTAGACTATAGTTCTCTACAAATTCAATGGTTGAAACAATGCTACCAAGTGGAAATGTTTCCTTGCATAACTTGAATTGCAAGTCCAACCATCGAGCTCTATGGGTATGCCTTGCATACTCATACACTACATTGTTGCAAAATTTAGACATAAACTGATATACTAAAATCTTTTCAATAACCAAATCACTCCTTTTTGCTTCTTTACCATCTTTTGTATTGTAGACCATTGTCCTATACTTGTTGAATTCTACTAGTTCATTTCCAATCAAATGTGTACTTTTCATGTTCACGTATTGGCATATGTTGCAAGCCACCACAATGCTGACATGTGTCATACAAGCATAATTTCTTATAAAATAATTGACCTTCCTTTCTTTTACATAAAATTATTGATATGAAGCCTCTTGAAGATGTAGGTGGGGCATGTATGTCATAATCTTGCAAAACATTATTAGTATGCAAATCTAAACATATAGACTAATAAACATCAAAATGGTTAGAAAAATCAATATGTACTCTACAAAAAAAAGTAGTGTGTGTGTGATTTATTTTGACATAGAAAGCCTTTAGCATTTCATAATATCTTTGTCAAATTTTAACTTGAGGATACATCTCTAGAAATTTACCAAAAAATTATGTCTTTCATATCTAAACATTTCTTTGGATGTGGCTCATGGTTTCGACTACCAATTCCCCTTCTTACCACATCCCTTTGATTCAGAGATACCCTTGTGTTATTCTTCCAAAAGTATTCAATTAGGGATTTGAATGCTTCAACAATTGGTTAACCTTTTCATGGTAGTCTCCCTAAGAACTCCCATAATTCATTATTATCGGTGTCCTCAATTCTTTGGCCCCTTCCAATGGCTCTCAATAATTTTTTTCTATTTATTCTCAATGTTTGCCTTGTATTTCTAATGAGACTAGCTTTCTTCATTTGGTTACTTACTATTGTTGATGTAATGACATGTCGTGTGACATTAATATCTTTGGTGTGTAAGGTGTTACCCACACTCTCATATGCACTCATTAGATTCTTCATAATAGATTTTTCACTTGAAGATTTTGATGTTCTCAACCTAAGAATCTTCATAATGGACTTATACTTTAGAATTCTCATCATTTCAACAAATAGTTGACATCTTCTAGTTTCATTTAATTTTTCAAAGAAAACTCCAAATTTTTCAAAGAAACCTCTCCAAATCTTATTAGCATATCTTCTACAAGAATGTTTTGGAATCTTATCTTTCATCGGATGCAAAATATTCTGATCAATTTCAATCAAAAACTTGGGATTTCTACAAAACAATCTAGGAGGTATTCTCAAAGTTAAATTCTCCTTAACATTAATAATTTCATCAATATTTAAATGAGATGGGACAAATGGCATACCTTCGATCAAATATGGAATAGATAACATACCTTGAAGTTGAGATGGGAAAGATGGCATACCTCCTTCACATTTGAGTGATGATGTAATTTTAACTTGAGATGTAGTAGATGGTTTCCCTTCATCTTGACTTGTGGTAGAGGATGTGTCTCCAACTGCGGGATTCAAATTTCTCTCATTGCACGAAGGTTTTGTATTTGTTCCCTTTATGTTGCTAATACCATATTTCTCATTGATGGTTCATGTTCCTCTTCAATCGACATGCCTTCTTCTATCATGTTCAATTTCCTCTTCTCATGAATTTTCCTCATGTGTTCTCTTTTCTTTACATTCTTAGCTTCTTGCTCATCCTATTTTAGAGGAATCCTTGATCTTTTCCTCAGCATGAAGAAGAATTGTATATGTAGCATAAAAAAGAGATAAATATTAGTTCCGTCATAGTGTACTATAGAGTAAATTCATAACTTACACAAATCTAAAAAATTTCATGAAATTATGATACACACAATATATGACAGTCCAAAAGAGGTATGAGGAGGGGCAACAAGGAATATGAAATTAAGGCAATTTTTATTGATTCTCAAGTTTGTGCATGAAGAGGGCAGCAAAGAGCATGAGGAGGTACAACTTGCAATGACTTAACATTAATAATTAGTCTATCTTTGTCCTACATTCATTAGGACTATCCTAATGGACTTATCATACTCTCGATGAAGCTATGACTATCATAGATTCATTAGGACTTCCATTTAATGAGTCCAATATTTTGGAATTCCAAATGGCTTTCCACATTAATATATTTTCTTCCTCAAAGATAAAACCAACATAAGATGTGTGGACATTGATTAAGTTTGGTACCTAGATAGTGGATGTCACAATCATATGAGTGGAAATGAAACTTATTTGCATTCATTATAAAAGTATTTAATTTGATCAAAGTAGGGAACAATAATATTATGCTCTAGACATAAAACATATTTCTTAAGTGTTGGACTACTAGTTCAAAAATTCTAGAAAGTGTTGAAAAAAACCAAAAAACTACATTATCTTTGAAAAATTGGAGGAAAAAAGTGTTTTCTAGGCTCTAACATCTAATAGCTAAAAGACATAGGTCTACTTCTTGAAGCATAAATCTTAAAATTTTAATAAGTTCAAAGAATTCAAGGCCCTAGTGATACTTAACAAAAATATATTGTAGCAAAGACAAAGAATAGGACCATCATGGATATTGCAAGAAATATGTTGAAGGTTAAGGGGATTCCAAATGAATATTAATGTGGAGTTGTTGCAACAATACTATAGTTTCCAAATAGATGTCCCACAAAGGTTGTGTGTTACATGATTTCACAAGAAGCGTGGAAAAATTTTAAATGGATCATAAACCACTCCAAATTTTATAGGATACATGGAATATGCATTTGTGACAAAGGAAAGAATGTATAAATTGGATGATAGAAGAAGAAAGTGCATCTTCATAAACTACACTAAAAAATCCAAGGCATAAAATTGTATAACCCTCACATAAAATATTGTAATTATAAGGAATGATCAATTCATAAATTCAGTAGGACCGCCATAGATTCATTACAAGTTCCATAATGAAGTTATGGTAGTCTCAATGAAGCTATGGCTATCTTAAGACAGTTTCAAAATACCTAATGAATTTAAAGCTCTGATTAATATGATGTGTTTGATTATATTAATAAAACCTAATAGAATCCCTTAGAAAAATCTAATGCATTTGATTAAGTTTATGTATGTTGAGCACTTATAATTTTGAATACTTAGAAAAATGTAATCCCAAAATCAACATGATAACAAAATCAAAGCATTATATTAAGCATGTATGATAAGAAGTAATAAAGAAACATAAGAGAATGAAGGAAAATGTAAAGAACATTCATAAAACATTCATAAAGACTCAACATACCTTAAAATTGGAGATTCAATTGGAGAAACTACCCAATTATGTGTATTTTATTTTTCTTCTTGCATAAAACTCCTCAACAGTTTGAGTTTTTCATGAAATCTCTTCCTTTTCAACGTTCAATTCTATATAACTCTAATAGAATTACTAAAAACTATAGAATTAACCAATATATAATGTTAAATTATAACAATTTAATCATAATTAACATTGCAAACTACAAACATGAAAATTTGAGTTCATAGAATCAAATTTGATGTAAAAACTTTGTTATTTCCTCCTTCCTAAGTTGGAAAACCAGAAAAAGGTGGTGCAAAGGTGGTCAAATGTGTAAAAATTGTATGTGCTTTCCCTGACAACATGAAAAATATTTTTTTTGTTGGATCACATGTAAAAGTAGGAGAATAACATAGCATGTGGGCCTAGATCATGGGTGTCCTACCATTTTTACCATTTTAGAGCAAGAAAAAATGCACTTGTTTTATAACATGAGCATATTTTAGCTTGCTCTTAAAATGGTCAAACTTCAACTCTTTCAAAGTGTGCTCACATTTTAAAAAAGTTGATTTTGTAAAGGTTTTCTAACTCTTATCATGTGTCAATAGGGGGTTGGGTTGAGGTACATCTATGAGACCTTTCTTCAAGAAATTATGACATCTTGTAAGTGCTATGTATGTCTCATTTTGTGTGTGATATGAAGTTTCACCATAATTCCCTATACACTCAAGCCTACACATTAACCATCAACCTTCAACCCTATACCTTAAATCCTAAACCCTAAACACTATACCCTATACCCTACAACCTCAACCCTCAACCCTTAACCCTATACCTTAAACCATAAACACTATAACCTCAACCCTCAACCCTCTACCTTAACCTGATACCCTATACCCTATACCTTAAACCCCATACCCTATACATTAAACCCTCAACCATAAACCCTCAACCCTATATCCTCAATCCTTAAGCCCTTAAATCAACCCTCTACCCTATACATTAAATCCTCAGCCCTAATCCCTCAACCATATACCTTAAACCCTTAATCCCTCTGTTGGATGTTGTGGTTGTGTTGTTGATATGTGGTTGACATTGATGTCAACATTATTAGCATTAATGTCTCTAAGATTGTATATGTCGGGGATATTGAGAAAAGTGTAATAAAATAAGTTGCAGGTTGTCTGTGAAGCAGTGAAGATCAGTATGATGGAAATTTCAGTATGTTTATGGTGAGAAGTTGTAGATTAAAGGGTTTTTTTTCAAGCCTATCTAGTTTATCCATCGAAAGTTTCAGAGGTGCACATGAATATTTAAGCAAGTTATGATTTTTTGTGTTCCGATAGTTATTATGTTACTGTAGCTGGTGTTCCTGGATGAATATAATGCGATTCTAGTAATTTGAGTTATTGTGTATGCTCCTGTGGTTTTTGTGGATGTTTCTATATTGTGCTCTATCTGTGTTGCACATTCGCATTGATCGTTGTGCTCGCAGTCGATGATTATAGCGTGTTGTGAATCTTCGAGGAAAAATCTTTGAAGGTGTTTTGTGTTTGAGGACATTGTTTTGGATCTCTACTATGTTGTGGCTGACCTTGGTAGATTCACATTAATAATCTTTATTGTTTTGGGCCAACAGTTTGTATTCATCTTATTATTTTGTTGAAGCCGACATGAAGCGATGTAATTACTTATTGCGGATATATATGAGTGATTGTTTATCTCATTTGAGACATGCATGATGTGAAGTGTGTGAGTGCTATGTGTGAATAAAGATTAGATCATTCGAAGGAAGACAAGAGTGTGAAGAAGAGTGAAGAAGAGTAAAGAAGTGTTCATGTGCTTAACCAAAACTATAATCAGGTATTAGCATATGCTACTTTCTCAGTTCAAGATCTTCAAATGGATTTAATCTGAATATTGATATAAGATAGTGAGTCTTCCCTTGGGCAGTAAGCCTCTTGTATTTGAGTAGTGATCTCTAGGCAGTGTTCCTGAATGCATGTGCATTCCCCATTTATTCTTCGTATACTTTTAACAGAGTATAAACTTGTGGATTAACCTCCATCGTGGTTTTTCCCCTAACAGGGTTTCCACCCAAAAATCTTGGTGTTATGTATATTTCTAATGTGTTGTTGATTTATGCTTTCATGGTTATTAATCAGATCTAAGAATGAGGGTTAATAAATTTAATAAGTTTGAAATTCTGTGACAACTAATTCACCCCCCCTCTCAGTTGTCTGCCCTTGTGTTTCCAACAATTGGTATTAGAGTAAGTTCCTTGGAAGAAGTTTAACAACTTGAGGTGATCTGGGATGGTGGCATATAAGAAGGATAGTCTGAGATTTGATGGAACAAACTATTCTCTATGGAAGACTCGAATGGAGTGTCATCTGAGATGCATTTGTGAATCTTATTGAAACATTACAAGTAATAGGTATGTTATTCCTCAAAATGGTCCTACTACTACTGTTGAGATTAGGGATGTTTAATAAAATATCAGGGCTAAGGAAGCACTGTTGAGTGCTTTAACTGATTCTGAGATGACGAATTGTATGGATCTGAAGACTAGTTATGAGATCTGGAAAAAGTTGGAAACTTTCTATGAAGGTAATACTAATGTAAAAATATTACTAAGCTACAAAGTCTGAAAGGGAAATATGAACTGTTGAAAATGGGTAATGATGAGAATATTACTAATTTCATGCAAAGAGTGAATGAACTTGTGTGTGGTGTCAGATGTGCTAGTGGAAAGTTGGATGAATTAGAGATTGTTGCTAAAGTGCTTAGATCATTTCCTCATGCATACAAAATCAAAGCTACAACTATTGAGGAGCTCTAAACTGTGAAAAATGTAACCAGAGATATGTTGATTGGTAAACTCACTACTTTTGAGTTGAGTGAATTCGGTGATTCCCTTCCTAAGATAGAATCTGCATTCAAAGATACTACCTCCAAAAGAGACAAGCAAAGATATGATTCGGGTGAAAGTTCTTCTAGAAAGGTATTCAAGTATGAGGAATAAATGAGATAGATTGAAGAAGAAGAAAGAGAAGTGAATGAGCTTGAAGCACTTATTGTCAAAAGAGAAGCCAAAGGAGAAGGTAAGTATAAAGAAAATTTTCCTATTAAATGTTTTTCTTGCAATAAGATAGGTCATTTTGCATCAAGGTGTCCGGAAAGAGTCCCTAAGCCAAGATATAACAAGCCTAGATTTCAAAATAAGTGTTATTATGCTACTAATGAAAGTGTGACAGATGATGAATCTAATAAAGGGAACGTAAGTGAAGATGAGTTTATGTTTATTGCTATCAAGGAAAATAAACTTGTGTCTATTTAATTTGCTAGTTGTACAAATGTGGAGAAAGCCCTGTTGCTCGAGTTGAAGAGAAGGATGAATGGGTAATTGACAGTGGATATTCACATCACATGACAAGTGATAAAAGGAAATTTATGAGCCTGGAAAAGTATGATGGTGGTGTAATATTTGGTGATAATAATGGTGGTATAATCCATGGCAGAGGAAGTATTTCTTTTGATGGTAAGCATAATAATGATGATGTTCTTTATGTGAAAGGTTTGAAGCATAATCTTTTAAGTGTCAGGCAGATGGTTGATAAGGGATACAATCTTCAATTCAAGGATGGAAAGTGTAGAATATTAGGAAGTTCTAGAAATGTGATTGCTTCAGGTACAAAAATGAAAGGTAACATTTTTCACCTGAATGCTGCTAGTAAAATTTGTTTGATTGCTCAAGTTCATGAAAGTTGGTTGTGGCATAGGAGAATGTGTCATGTAAAATTTTATAGTATTATCAAGATAAGTTCTACTCAGGCAATGAGAGATATTCCTAAGTTGGTAAAACCCTCTAATGCCATATGCAAGGAATGTCAGTTAGGAAAGAAAACTAGAATTTTATTTCAAAGCAAACAACATTGTTCAATTGAATTGTTGGAGCTTCTACATACTGACTTGTGTGGTCCTGCTAGAATCAAAAGTTTGCAAGGTTATAGGTATTTCATGTTGCTTATTGATGATTATTCTAGGATGATGTGGGTTACTTTCTTAAGGGAGAAATTTGAAGCTCTAGAGAAGTTCAAAATTTTCAAGGCTATGGTTGAGACAGAGACAAGTCTGAAGATTAAATGTCTAAGATCAGATAGAGGTGGTGAATTCACTTTCGGTGAGTTTAATTCTTTTTGTGAAGTGCATGGGATAAAGAAAAAGTTATCTGCACCATAGACCCCTCAACAAAATGGAGTTGCGGAAAGGAAGAACATGATAGTTCAAGATGCTACTAGAACTATGATGCTAGAAGGAAATGTTCCTCATATCTATTGGAGAGAAGTTGTGAGTACTACTGTTTATATCCTCAATCAGGTACAAATCAAAGGTGATATTGGTAAGACCCCTTTTGAGCTATGGTTTGGTCATAAGCCTACTGTTAGATATTTCAAAATCTTTGGGATTAAATGCTACATCAAAAGAGACGAAGATATAGGAAATTTTTATGCTAGGAGTGATGAAGGAATATTTCTTGGTTATTCTACTAAGAGCAAGGCCTATCGGTGCTACAACAAGAGATTGAAGAAAATGGTTGAAAGTGCAAATGTTAAGGTTGATGAAGACATTGATAGATGATCCAAAACTAGTGGATACGATTATGAAGATTACAATGATAGTACAAACAAAGGTCAAACTTCAAATCAAGTTCGGATCATTCTGGTGCATCAAGAAGATCAAGAGGAAGAAGAAACTAGTGAAAGTATAGAAGAGAGATCACAAGAGCCTGAAATTCAAGAACAACCTAAGACTCCAAGGTATGTTAGATTAAATCATTCAGAAAATTAGATTATAGGTGATAAGAACTAAGGTGTCCAAACTAGGAGAAGAATTGCAAAACAATATTGTTTGATATCAAAGACCGAGCCAAGTAATGTAAATGAAGCATGCAAAGATGAACATTGAATTGAAACAATGAAAGAAGAACTGCAGAAAATTGAGAAGAAAAATACATGGATTCTTGTTCCTAGACCTAAGGATAAAAATGTAATTGGAACTAAATGGATCTTTAGAAACAAAATGAATGAGCAAGGTGAAGTTATTAGAAACAAAGAAAGACTGGTATGTAAAGGATATTCTCAGATGGAAGGAATTGACTTTGAAGAAAATTTTTCCCCTGTTGCTAGAATTGAAGTTGTGAGACTATTTCTTGCCTATGTTGCTTTCAAAAACTACAAGGTATATCATATGGATGTCAAGTCAGCATTTCTAAATGGCGAATTGGAAGAAGTGTACATTGAGCAACTTGATGGATTTCAATTGACTGGTCAGGGAAATATGTTGTGTCAATTGAAGAAAGCATTGTATGGACTCAAACAAGCCCCCAGAGCTTGGTATGCCAAATTGGACAAGTATTTGTTGAAGATTGGATTTAACAAAGGTACTGCTGATAGTAATCTATATTTTAAGATTGATGATGATAAAGATTTGACTGTGGAAGTCTTTGTTGATGATATCATTTTTGGAGGAGATGATGGTTTTGCATGAAGTTTTTTGATGAGATATAAAATGAGTTTGATATGCCAATGATTGGAGAGATGAAATTTTTTTTAGGATTTCAAATTACTTAGTTAGATAAAGGGATCTTTATATCTCAGTCCAAGTATGTGAAAGAATTGCTAAAGAAGTTTGGTATGGAAGATTCAAATTCAATCGGTACACCCATGGTGACTAGATGTAAGTTGACAACAGATGAATATTCTTCAAAGGAAAATTAGACGAGATACAGATAAATGATTGGTGGATTGCTTTATTTGACTCAAACTAGACCTGATATCATTAATGATGTATATATTGTTGTAATATTTAAAGCCGATCCAAAGGAATCTCATGTGATAGCTATAAAAATAATTTTCAGATACTTGAAGGGAACAATTGATTTTGGCATGTGGTATCCTAAAGATGATGATCTTACTTTAAGTGCCTTTATTGATGTTGATTGGGAAGGAAATGCGAATGACAAGAAAATTACCAGTGGTGGCACATTTTTCTTAGGAAAGAAGTTGATTTCATGGTTAAGTAAAAAGTAGAATGCCATTTCTTTGTCTACTGCAAAGGCATAATACATTGTTGCTGCTAACAATTGTACTCAGGTATTGTGGATGAAGCAGATGTTGAAAGATATCAAAGTTGTGTATGATGAACCTATTGCTATATTCTGTGATAATTCAAGTGCAATTAACATTTCTAAGAATCTGGTGTCGCATTCAAAGACCAAGCATATATCTATCAAATACCACTTTTTGAGAGACAGGGTGAGTGATAAGGAAGTTAGATTGGAGTATGTGCCTACTAAGGAACAGATTGCAGACATCTTTACTAAGTCGTTGCCTAAGGATAATTTTGAGTATCTCAGAGGGAATTTAGGGGTGATTACCCCTCCTAATCAGAACTAAGATGCAAGACATTACATCAGTCTAACCATTTCACAGTCATATGGGTAAGTGCACAAAGTTGAGTTCATGAAATTTGGAAGTTTTTTCCTTAGCCAAAAAATGATTTCGGCATTGCAAAAATGGGATCCCATTTAGGTTCAGGATCTCGAGTCTAAGTAGCAAACGGGATCCCTCTTTTTAAAAATAGGGATCCTGTTTGTTAAAGGGTCCCAAACTGATGGACAGGGAACGAGATCTCGATTATTACAAAACGGGATCCTATTTTGCAATAGTATTTATTTTTTAAAATCAAACAAACCTGAATTTATTGTGGGAATAGTTGGCAAAGGAATGGGATCTTATTTCCCTATCAACGGTCATTACATTTAATATTAGGAACGAGATCTCGATTATAGAAAGGGATCTCGTTTTATTAAAATATGGGATCCCATTTTTTAAAATTTGAAATTGGTTTTATTTTGTGGTTGGGTTTTTGCCTCGGATTTTGGTTTGAGAAAAGCATTGGGAGTTTGAACCTAGGCCTTCAACATGGTTTGACCTGCAAGTTGAAGGTTCTAATAATGTTAGAGAAAAATACCGAGTTTGGACATATGGCTGATGACATTTTTTGTAGAATTTTTTGATGAAATTAAAACCCATTTTAGATGATACAATACAGATTCCAAATATGTAATTTTTTTTACAATTGGATTAATTTTTTCTATTTTTCAATTAATTTATGATGAAAATAGTCCATAAACTTTAAATATCAGGGTTTTTTACTATTTTAATAACTTTTAATCAACATAACATTTTGACGAACGGATTACAGGAGAGCAAACTTCAGACAATTCTTTTCAATTAAAAAATGATAAGTTTAGGTCATCTTATGTGTTTCGTACACGACAATTTTTCAAAACGACAAATATGCCTAATAAAAAATTAACAAAAAAAAATATTCAATAAAAAATTACAAAAAAATATCGAAAGCAAGCTTCAGTGAGTCACAAATCTTTTCCCAAAAATGATTTAGAAAATACGATAATTTAGGTCAAAATATGGATGTCATACACGTGCCTAGTATGGTAAAAAAAAGTCTTTTAAATAGTTGTTTTTAGAAATGCCTATTGAAACTCAATTTGTACAATCTGGGTATTGAAATAAATTACATATTTGGAAACTAGACTCCGAGTACTACATTTTATGATTAGTGACTTTTTTGAAGATTCCATCTCTAAGTACTTAAAAATTTTAAGGTCAAATGTGTCAAATTCTGAAAATCGGGGAAAACACTTCCACTTTTTGGCCAAAAAGTGGACTCAACTTCTTGTCAGCACCCATATCTTGATTCAGATTGATGTTGTGATGGCTGCTACTCAGGGGAGTAGTCAGATGATTTAGATATGTGGTTAAGAGCTTGTGTGTATCTTTTTCATTTATTTCAAAGGGGGAGAAGAGAAATGTGAAAAAATCTTGAAGAATTGAGGAGAAGAGCAATGTGAAAAAATAGAAATTATCTGAGGAAAAGAAGTCAGAACCTAAGGGGGAGTAAGTGCTAAAGTTAGTTGCGTTGATGGTTTTTTTCACATCATGTGTTGCCATCAATGCGAAAGGGGGAGATTGTTGGATGTTGTGGTTGTGTTGTTGATATGTGGTTGTCATTGATGTCAACACAATTAGCATTAATGTCTCTAAGACTGTATATGTCGAGGATATTGAGAAAATTGTAATAAAATAAGTTGCAAGTTGTCTGTGAAGTAGTGAAGATCAGTATGATGGAAAGTTCATTATGTTGACGATGAGAAGTTGTGGATTAAAGGATTTTTTTTCAAGCCTATCTATTTCATCCACCAAAATTTTCAGAGATGCGCATGAAGATTTAAGCAAGTTATGAGATTTTTTGTTTCGACAGTTATTTTGTTACTGTAGCTGGTGTTCCTGGAAGAAGATAATGTGATTCTAGTAATCATAGTTGTTGCATATGCTCCTGTAGTGTTTGTGGATGTTTCTAGATCGTGCTCTATCTGTGTTGCATGTTCGCATCGATTGTTGTGCTCACAGTCGATGATTTTCTCTTAGACTGTGTTCATGTTTTTCATGTTCATGGACGACAGGGTGATTATAGCATGTTGTGGATCTTCGAGGAAAAATATTTGAAGGTTTTTTGTGTTTGAGGACATTGTTTTGGGTATCTACTATGTTGTGGCCGACCTTGGTAGATTTGTATTAATAATCTTTATTCTTTTGGGCCAACAATTTGTATTCATCTTATTATTTTGTTGAAGCCGACATCAAGCGATGTAATTACTTTTTGCGGATATATATGAGCGATTGTTTATCTCATTTGATACATGCATGATACAAAGTGTGTGAGTGCTATGTGCAAATAAAGATCAGATCATTCGAAGGCAGAGAAGAGTGTGAAGAAGATTGAAGAGTAAATAAGTGTTCATGTGCTTAACCAGAACTATAATCAGGCATTAGTAGATGCTACTTTCTTAATTCAAGATCTTTAAATAGATTTAATCTAAATATTTTTGTAAGACAGTGAGTCTTCCCTTAGGTAGTAAGCCTCTTGTATTTGAGCAGTGAGCTCCAGGTAGTGTTCCAGAATGCATGTGCATTCCTCATTTATTCCTCTTATACTTTTAATAGAGTATAAACATGTGGATTAACCTCCACCATGGTTTTTCCCCTGATAGGATTTCCATGCAAAAATCTTGGTGTTATGTGTATTTTTGATGTGTTGTTGATTTATGTTTTCATGGTTTTTAATCAGATATGAGAATAAGGGTTAATAAAGTTAATAAGTTCAAAATTTTGTGAGAAGTGATTCACCCCCCCCCCCCCTCTTAGTTGTTTGCCCTTGTGTTTCCAACACCCTCTACCCTATACATTAGACCTCAACCCTCAACCCTCAACCATATACATTAAACCCTCAACCCTAATCCCTTGACCCTATACCTTAAACCCTTAATCCCTCAACCCTCAACCCTTAACCCTCTACCCTATACATTAAATCCTCAACCCTAATCCCTTGACCCTATACCTTAAACCCTCAATCCCTCAACCTTGAACCCTCAACTATAAACCCTCTACCTTATACATTATACCCTCAACCTTATACCCTCAAGCCTCTACCCTATACATTAAACCCTCAAACCTCAACCCTAATCCCTATACCCTCAACTCTGAACCCTCTACCCTCTACCCTCTACCCTATACATCAAACCCTCAACCCTAATCCATTAGCCCTATACCTTAAATCCTCAACCCTCAACCCTCAACCCTCAAACCTGATCCCTCAACCCTATACCTTAAACTCTTAATCCATCAACTCTCAACCCAAAAACCCTTAATCCCTCAACCTTGAACCCTCAATTATAAACCCTTTATCCTCTACATTATGCCCTCAACCCTAATCCCTCAACCTTCAACCATATACATTAAACCCTCAACCCTAAACCCTAATCCCTGTACCATCAACCCTCAAGCCTCTACCCTGTACCCTATACATTAAACCCTCAAGCCTCTACCTTATACATTAAACCCTCAACCCTCAACCCTCAACCGTCAAAAATTTAAACCCTTAAACCCTCAACCCTCAACCCTAATCCCTCGATGCTATAATTTAAACCCTTAATCCATCAACCCTCAACCTTTAAATCATTAATGCCTCAACCCTAAAACCTCAACTGTAAACCCTCTACCCTATATATTAGACCTTCAACCCTAATCCCTCAACCATATACATTAAACCCTAAACGGGCTAAACCCTCGACCCTAATCCCTCAACCCTTAAACTCTCAACCCTAAACCCTAATCCCTAAACTTTTAAACCTATACCCTAAAAACTCAACCCTGTTGTACCCCAAATTAAAAAATTTGCTACACAAGCATTTTGAAGAAATGAGTTAAAATCTTGTCAAAATCTGTCAAAAAAGTCAAATTTGGGGTTTTGCATGTCTTGCATGGGGGTTAAAAACTTGAAATTTTCAAAATCTGGCAATCTGTGTTGGATTAGAACGATCAAACCAACAAAACCCAGATTTCAGTTTTTCATCCCTAAATTTTAGGAAAATTTCTATTTTTAATAGTTTTCTAAAAATAGACTTTTTCTGGGTTTTTCCAGGGTTTCTTTCTAAACGGATACTGGAAATTTTTTCTAAAAATAGAAAGTTTGGCTTCTAGGGTTAAGATTGATTTTGATTGGCTAAAAATACTTCCTCATCAGGTTGGTGCAGTCAAAATCACAAAAAGATCAGTTTTGCCCTAGTGGATCTATTCTACTTTTTCAGAAGCTTTTTTTGGAGATCCAAGGTCATCAATGGAGGTCAATCAGCTACCAGGTGTCAGAATCAAATGTTCAATCTGAACAAAAGCTATCAAAGATGAATGTGCATGAGAAACAGAGAACAAAGAGAAGAAGCTAGAAAAGTTGAAAAATGATGAATTTTGGCTAACACTGGAGACACCAAGCGCCCTTGCTCAGTTTGGGCACCCAAACCTTCATGACTTAGAATATTTTTTGTTTCCAATAGCCAGGCAAAGGAAGCACGTCAAATGAGGAAAAAATTAAAGATTTTTGAAAAAAAATATGTCTGCTAAACATGGGCGCCCCTATAGAGAATAGGCGCCCAACTCTTAATGACATCAGATGATTAAATCAAAGATGGATCTCCCAAGAAATGTTGTTCCAATTCACCTCAGCTTCGTAGAGAGCCCGACAATGTAGTCATCCGATCATTCAATCATTCAGAATCCAAGATCAAACAGAGGAGTTCCATGCTGAAGACAGAATGCAAACCATGAAATGATGAAAATTATTCCAAGTCTGGTAACTCTAGGTGCCCCAGGTGACCAGGGGTGCCCATCCTATTGGATGATCTAATTCAGTTGTAAGGGTTTGCATATGTGATCAATCTCTTATATTTTATGCCATCTTCGTAGTGGATGTCTTCATCAGCTTGTCAGATCACTCAGCTGTCAGAAAACTCAGATCAAACAGGGGTCATGACAAGTGGTGTTCAAAACTCTGAAGGAGAAAACAAATAAAAGTGGCTAAGTCTAGTGAATCTGGGTGCCCCAGAAGAAGAAGGGAGCCCAAGTTTTTGAGGTGTCAAATGAATGAATTTTCTAAAAGCACCTCCAACATGACTTCATCAGATTTGATCAAGCTTTCCAACGCAATCATCAGCATGGTTGTCGGAGCTAGCAGTCATTAGATATCACAGAATGGTCAAAGGGGTAAAATTGTGCATATTGGAGAAAGTCAAGAGCAAAGGTGAAAATCCTCAAAAAATGACTAACTTTGGTAAAGATGGGTGCCCCTGGAGGAGATAGGGACCCAAGCTTTTGGAGCTCTAAACTCAGCTTTCAGGAGAAATCGTTCCTAGGAGCCCCCCCTCAAAATCTTCTCAGTTATTCGACAAGTCCAGCCGTCAATCTATCGAAGCTTTGGATCATCTGAAATGGAAAGATCATCTGAAGGAGATGAGATAGTATAGAAATTTGAAAAACATGGAAAAATGGTTGAGTCTAGTGAACATGGGCGCCCCAGAGGAAGATAGGTGCCTAGGATTTTGAGGCCTTAAATGGCAATTTTGGCAGTTGCAGTCTCCTAGATCATCATCTCAGATTCTGCAAATCTACACAATAGAGCAGTCAGTCAAATCATCAGACCTCCTAAACTCCCAGAGTTGTAGATTCATCAGAAGGTCAAGAAAACACAGAAAGTTGAAATTTTAAGAAAAATGACCAACACTGGTGATCAAGGGCGCCCCTGCAAGAGATAGGCGCCCAACTTTTTGAGGGCTCAGATGAAGCTGTTATGAAAAATTTCCTCCAAGACAACTTCGTCAGGTTTGCTCCAGCTTCACGATGAGATCCTCTGTCAAAACACAGGATCTTTCGAACATCTAGAAATCAAAATCAAACCAAGGTTAAAATCAAGCAAAAATTGAAAAAGGTGAAGAAAATGGCTAAGTATGGAGAGAAAAAGTGCCCTAGGAGGAGAATGGTGCCCAAGGATCAATACCTTAGGAAATTTTTCAAATTTTTCATCATTCGACATTCAAACGACGTCTACATTCAATGAACCTACCCGGGATTGGCTCCGAAGGATTTAAAGCAAATGAGAGCAATTTTTTCTCAACCATAACTTATTAAAGGAGATTTTGTCTTTCATTATTCATTTTTGCAGGTTGGAGTCTAGAGCCAGAATATTTTCTATTTTTCCTCAACGAAGATTTGAAGACCCAAACGACATGCTTTTTTGGTGTTCTTCATGTTTCTGAGATTAGTGAGCAAAAAGGAACGCTTTTTCATGATCCAAACTTCTAAGGCGTTGCTTTTACAAAACAACCACTCAGCTTTTCCCATTTCTGATCAAATGGGTTCAATCCAAAATGTGCCTTTGAACAATACCTAGATGCTAGCCTTTTTTTGCTTTTTCAGAGAAAATTAGGGTTCGCTGCTTTTTTAATCTACACTTGAAATTTTCAAAAACGGATGATCTGGGTGGGCTTATAACGAAATTTTGAACAAACCCCATATCTCAAAAAAAATTCATCCGTTTGATGAAGAAAAATCAGCAAGCTAAATATAGAAAGTTGTGCAAAACTTGTCAAGCGAGTTTATAGTCAATCTTTGAGTTTTGCAGAATGGAGTACACTCCCACCAAGTTTAAGACCAAATCAACACTGTATCATGACTTCATCGAAACGGTTGAGACTAACTTACATCACATCAAGCCAGTGTTCAATCTACGTGTTTTGAAAGTCGCATGTTGTGTTGCTGTCAAACATCTTGGTCATTTTGGGTTGTTTACAGCCTCAGGCAATGTTGAGAAGGCTTTGAGGAAAGGGACAAGTATTGGGAAAAGTTGTAGAATACTCTTCTATGGGACAATCAAGATAAGTGTCAGAATGCACAAAGTTGCAGAGCCATCAAGTTATCAATTAGTGAGTCATCTTTTGGGGCAGCGATGTTTTTCAAAAATAGAACTCATAAAGAAGTTGAAGATGTCAAAGATTCTCTAAGTTTGATTGTAAAAGAGGAGATCTTATAAAAGCAGAATATGGCTATAGATAGTATCAACTCTCCTGATAAAGAGGCAGTTGCCCACTTTTTAACAGATGTGATCGAGATTTAAATCAGCTTTCATCTAGAAGCTTTCTTCCTTGCTTTCTTTCTATTCTCGGCTTGATTCTTATCCACTCTTTGGAGAAAAGAAAGAAAACAATTGTAATGAGTTGTCATTTCCTATTTTACATGCTTTCTTAGGTGCTATATATTATCTTCTTTAGGTTTAGAAATAAATTTAGCAAGTTGGCGAGTATTAGTTGTAAAAGCAAGGAGAGTTTAGGTTTCCCTACTCCTCTGCTTAGTTATAAATAAGAGCGGTGTTTGCTCATTTTTCTTTAACCATGCTTGTGATAACAGGATTTTTGAGCCTATGCCTTCATGTTTGTTATTGATTAGTTTCAGTTCACTTTATGTAAAGGGAAAGTTTGCATGCCTCTTTTAGCTGCAAGTCCTTGTTTAGTGCATGTGTTTTGTGTCAAGTGATAATCTGGTTTGATTGCATGTTGCGTGTATTTTGCAACAACTTGTTGTCCCAAAATTGTAATCTTGTGCCAGAATTTTGAGAATATAAATTCCTGAGCTTGCTTTTGCTGCCCTGATATAAAGTCTCAAATTTCCGTTTATTGTGTAATGCTTATATGATCTTCTTTTCAGCTTACATTGAAATTCAGTAGATGTATGTTGGGAAAAGTTTATTTAAGTATCTTTGTCATAAAATCAATCTCGTTCATTTCTAATTCTCCTGCTCTGTGTTTACTTGAGAGGCTAGAAATGTCAATAGCATAAGTTAGTTGTAGTTTTTAAGTTTCATTAAAGGGAAAACCTCAGCTGAAACATCTAGAGTTCTATAACCTTGTGTTCTCGCAGTTGAATCAAAAAGATAGGAAAAAATTAGTTTTAGTTTACTTTCTTTATGCAAAATCAGCGAAAGAGGGAGTGTCCCCTCCTAGTTTGAAGAGCATTTTCTTGCACATAGTTGTCTATTTCCAAAATGCATTCCAGAGGTGCGATTTCAAATTCCAATAGTTTTATGGTGACCACCATGGGGTACGAGGCATGGAACTTCAAGAAATCTTACGCTTTATGACATGAGAATGACCATCTGGCACCCTATTGTGTGATCCATCCAGGAGCAATGGGTGATAACAATAATACTGGTAGGAATCTGAGATGTCCACCCCCATTACCTTGGGGTAATGTCATTGGACCTTTGGCTTTGCGAGAACATCATGAGTTACCTAAAGGGTCAAGGAAGCACTTTCCATGGTTTCACGGCAATGGAACTCAACATCCCGATGATCATATTTCAGCCTTTTCAACGTTTTGCGGCGTTTTGCATGTGGCTCATGAAGACATTGTTGTATGTCTCTTTATGGAGACTCTTGTTGGGAATGCTTCTAATTGGTTCAATCACCTGGAGCCGAGAATTATCACAAGCTGGGCAACTATGAGCGAGAAATTCTTGGCGAGATTCAAGCCCACTAAAGAGAGCCATTGGTTGTTTTCCCAACTTGAAAATTCAAAGATGGAGCACAACAAGCACATGAGGGAATTTGTAGCAAGATTTAATCATCTTATTACATGACTTTCTTCTACACTTAATCAATCACCAAAGATTCTGATGAGCTGCTTCATAAACACTCTTCCATCAGAGATAGCCTTCTTCCTCAAGACGACAAGACATACAGAATTGACGAATGTGCAAGAACACATCATCAAGTTGGAGGATAATATGATCACTTTTGGCTTGATGAAAACAGAGTCTATCAAATATCTAGCTCAACAACTATACTAGCCCAAAGGAAATAATTTTCAGCCACGATTGTCAGCACCTCCACCAAGACCAATGATTGAAGCTATACAAAATGTTGTATTTTGTTCTTTCCATGACACCCATGCACATATTGGTTCTACATGTCCTGAAAAATATAAGAATGAATCAGATCATGGGATATACTGAGATTGCAACTAGTTCTAGTTTCGTCCCTACATCAAGTTTGAATGTTGTCTCACCATAGATGGACAATTTTGATGGCGACTCCACAGCGAGATATTTTGAACCCATTATTGAAGAACAAGAAGACCTTTTCCACTACTCTCTTGAAGTAAATCATAGAAGAACTTCAATGCCTATGTTTACAAGTGCTCTGCACTTGAAAGCATGGAAGGAAGAAGAAGAAAGGCCAAGAGTTGAAGAACAAGTTGAGGAAGCGGTTGCTCAGGACCCATCCTTAGCAAATTTTGACATTATAAACTACATGATGAAGACTAAGGTACAAATTTCTCAGCTGGAATATCTTTGTGATCATCCTAAGTAGTTGGATAGAATAATACATGTAAACAAAGAAGCTTCAATTCAACCTACATTGCTGAGTCATTTGTTCCAATGAAATAAAATCCTAAACCTTTATATATAGGAGGATATAAATTGAGAAATCGTATCATTGATTCAAGAGCCTCAGACAACATCATGCCTCTACAAGTGATGAATGCATTGGGACTCTCATGCACAAAAACTCAGGACAAGTATTATTCACTTGAGTCTAGGTCGGTGTCGTTGGTTGGACAATTGGAGGACGCTCAAGTGAGGTTGGTAGCTTGCCCAGAGAAAAAGATAAATATGAATATTTTAGTGGCTGATATTCTAGCCAACTACGGGATGTTATTGAGTCGAAGCTTCTACAAAGATCTTGGTGGTGCAATGTAGTTAGACTGGTTGTTTCCGACCATTCTTGTGAAGGAAGGAAGAATCAAGATAGAACCTAAGCCCAGATCCTAGTTTATAGTGGTGAAAATTCCAATCCCCTAGCCCAACTATATCAAGAAACAGGTCTTGAAAATTACGTGACACTGTCAAAAGTAGGAATTGAAGACCAGAACATTCCTTGTTCTAAAAGAAGGCTAGAAAAAGATACAAATTTATGGAAAATGCACTTAGATGGGGGTCATCCATTTGTAGGTTTAGAAGAAGGGACAATGATCATCTCCCCTAAAGTATTGCTACAATTGGAATTCACTAAAGCTGAAAAAGAGGTGCTTTTGTTAGGCCTCAAAAATGTCGAAGACATGGGAATTGAAATCCTATGTGTTAAAGCGAATGTGGAGTTGATCGATGAGCCAATCAAAGGATATTTCCAAGTTAGAAAGGATCATCTACAACATTATAGAAATCGGGTTTGGAACGCGATCGATTGGTTTGAAGAGTTTGATAATAAAGACATCCCAAAGATCAACATCAAAGACATCTCGAAGATTGATAACAGGGACATCCCAAGGATGAATGACAACAAAGTTGATGACTCAGAGGTACCTGCTTCTTTCCTTGCACCATATTTTGACTTTTGTCAAGGAGCCTTTGCTTGGGCATATGAAGATATGAGTCAAGGTGCCTCTACCTAGATGTATGAAGATATGGGAATTTTCATCATGGAAGATTTGTCTCCTGTGATACCAATGAGAAGAGAAGTAAATCCTTTTAGGCAAAAATGACATATAACACTCCATCCCTCCGAGGTGGAGTAATTTCCTTTCAGTAAATTTTCCTTTTTGTTTTGTGATGTGTTTCCCCTTTACGTGATGTGTTTGTTATGTTGTGTTTCCCCTTTTTGTAACTGTTCCGTCGTGTTTTAGGTGATTAGGCATCTTAGTTTAGGTGATTGATAGGAAAGTCCAACTATTAGGTGATTTTAGGAAGTTCGGTCATAGGTGATTTAAGGAAAGTCTTGCAATTGGTGATTAGGAAATGATGTTGACTCTACTACCCAATGGACAAGGCACTGGTCTAAGCTAAAAATCCAGAGATTCTACAGTTCTCCTATGCCAAAAGTATCTGACATGGTCCCCAGACGGAGCCAATTGTTGTACCCCAAATTATTTTTTTTGCTACACTTAGGCATTTTGAAGAAATGAGTTAAAATCTTGTCAAAATCTTTTAAAATCTATCAAAATCTATCAAAAAGGTCAAAATTGTGGTTTTGCATGTCTTGCATGGGGGTTAAAAACTTGAAATTTTCAAAATCAAACAATCTGGGTTGGATTAGAACGATTAAACCAACAAAAGCCAGATTTCATTTTTTTGTCCCTAAATTTTAGGAAAAATTCTATTTCTAGCAATTTTCTAAAAATAGAAACTTTTTTCTGGGTTTTTCTTGGTTTTTCTAGGTTTCTTTCAAAACGGATACTGGCAAAATTTTCTAAAAATGGAAAATTTCTAAAACTAGAAAGTTTGGCTTCTAGGGTTAAGATTGATTTTGATTGGCTCAAAATACTTCCTCATCAGGCTGGTGCAATCAGAATCACAAAAAGATCAGTTTTGCCCTAGTGGGTCTATTCTTCTTTTTCAAAAGCTTTTTCTAGAGATCCAAGGTCACCAATGGAGGTCAGTCATCTACAAGGTGCCAGAATCAGACGTTCAAGCCAAACATAAGCTATCAAAGATGAATGTGCACGAGAAACGAAGAACGAAGAGAAGCTGGAAAAGTTGAAAAATGATGAATTTTGGCTAACACTGGAGACACCAGGCACCCCTACTCTGTTCGGGCACCCAAACCTTCATGCCTTAGAATGTTTTCCATTTTTGGAAGCCAAGCAAAGGAAGCACGTCAAACGAGGAGAAAATTGAAGATTTTTGAAAAAGTTTATAATTTTGCTAAACATGGGCACCCCTAAAGAGAATAGGCACCAAACTCTTAATGACATCAGATGATGAAATCAGAGATGGACCTCCCAAGCAATGTTGTTCAAATTCTTCTCAGCTCCACAGAGAGCCCGACAGTGCAATCATCCAATCATTTAATCATCTAGAATCCAAGATCAAACAGAGGAGTTCCATGCGAAAGACAAAAAGAAAACCATGAAAATGATGAAAGTTATTCTAAGTTTGGTAACTCTGGGTGCCCTAGGTGACCAAGGGCACCCAACCTATTGGTTGACCTAATTCAACTGTTAGGGTTTGTAGAAGTGATCAATCTCTTTAGTTTTATGCCAGCTTCGCAGTGGATGTCTTCGTCAGCTCGTCAGATCACTCAACCGTCGACAAACTCATATCAAACAGGGGTCATGACAAGTGGTGCTCAAAACTCTAAAGGTGAAAATAGATAAAAGTGGCTAAGTCTGGTGAATCTGGGTGCCCTAGAAGAAGAAGGGTGCCCAATTTTTTGAGGTGTCAAACAAATGAATTTTCTGAAAGCACCTCCAACGTGACTTCATTAGATTTAATCAAGCTTTCCAACGCAATCATCAGCATGTCCGTTGGAGCTGGAAGTCATTAGATATCATAGAATGGTGAGAGGGGTAAAATTGTGCAAACTGAAGAAAGTCAAGAGAAAAGACGATAATCCTCAAAAATTGACTAACTATGGTAAAGATGGGTGCCCAATCTTTTGGGGCTCTAAACTTAACTTTCAGGAGACATCATTCCCAAGAACCCCCCCTCAAAATCTTCTCAGTTATCTGATGACTCCAACCGTCAGTCTATCGAAGCTTCAGATCATCTGAAATGGCAAGACCATATGAAGGAGAGGAGATAGTATAGAAATTTGAAAAAAATGGAAAAATGGTTAAGTCTAGTGAACATGGGTGCCCTAGAGGAAGATAGGAACCTAGGATTTTGAGGCCTTAAATGGTAGTTTTGGTAGTTGCAATCTCCAAGATCATCATC
This sequence comes from Sequoiadendron giganteum, assembly GCA_007115665.2. Taxonomy (NCBI): domain Eukaryota; kingdom Viridiplantae; phylum Streptophyta; class Pinopsida; order Cupressales; family Cupressaceae; genus Sequoiadendron; species Sequoiadendron giganteum. Next base: position 211,547,857 of record CM021108.1, on the reverse strand, counting down.
TCAAATTCTGCAAAGCTACACAACAGAGCAGTCAGTCAATTCATTAGATCTCCTAAACTCTCAGAGTTGTAGATTCATTAGAAAGTCAAGAAAACACAAAAATTTGAAATTTTAAGAAAAATGACTAACATTGGTGATCATGGGTGCCTCTACAAGAGATAGGCGCCAACTTTTTGAGGGCCCAGATGAAGTTCTTATGAAAACTTGCCTCCAAGACAACTTCGTCAAGTTTTCTCCAGCTTCGCAATGAGATCCTCCATCAAAACACGGGATCCTCCAAACATCTAGAAATCAAAATCAAACCAAGGATAAAATCAAACAAAAATTGAAAAAGGTGAAGAAAATGGGGTATGTGCAGGATCATGATGGGCCAAAAAGTGGCGATATGTAAGCCATATGATGGTCCATGTGGCTGATGACTTTTTTTTTACCCAAAATTGATGAAACGAAAAGGGTTTTTAGAGGAGATTCTTAGCTTTCCACCAATCTAAATTATCCTTTACTTTCAATTTAATAAATAATTATTATTCATTTTCTATTAGAATTATGAATAAAGTCCTGATTGTAGGCTAGTTGAAAAACATCTATAACTCTCAAATGGTATCACATTTTTTGAATCCAAAACATGCGTCACATTCTATGCTTTGCATACTATAGGATTAAAAAAGAAAAAAATGAATTTCATGAATTTTTTTACCAGGTTAAGGTGGTTAGACAGACGAGCTTTTATATTTTTTAAAAGTTGTAATAAAAAAATCATAATTAATTATCTACTTGGAAATAAATTATAAACAAATATGCATCACGTCGGGACATGATTCCTCTACTTATATCTAAAATCTTATAAAAAAATATTATCATTTTATTGTGGTTAGGGTGGTCAGATAGACACCTACTTCTTATTTTTACCCTGAAATTTAAATACTACTACATTGAAATTTCAAATTTTCACCAAATAGATTTTTTTTTTTTAAATAAAAATCTAGTAGTTTAGAAGCTGCATTCAATTTTCTACAGATTCTATTTTTACATTATTTTGAAATAATATAGATAACTTATTCAAATTTTTACATTAAGTTGTCTAACTCTCATTTTTTGTCTTTTTATTGCCACTTAAGGGTTTGGTTTTTCCATGATGATCCTGCACATACCCAATGGCTAAGTATGGAGAGAAAAAGCGCACTAGGAGGAAAATGGCACCCAAGGCTTAAAGCCTTTAGAAAATTTTCAAATTTTTCATCATTCAGCATTCAAACAACATCTACATTCAATGAACCTGCCCGATATTGGCTCTGAAGGATTTAAAGCAAATGAAAGCAGATTTTTCTCAACCATAACTTATTAAAGGAGATTTTTTCTTTCATTATTCATTTTTGTAGGTTGGATTCCAGAGCAAGAAGATTTTATCTTTTTCCTCAACGAAGATTTGAAGACCCAAACGACATGCTTTTTCGGTGTTCTTCATTTTTTTGAGACCAGTGAGCAAAAAGGAGTGCTTTTTCATGATCCAAACTTCAAGGGAATTGATTTTTCAAAACAACCACTTAGCTTTTTCCATTTCTGATCAAATGAGTTCATCCAAAATGTGCCTCCGAACAATACCCAGATGCCATCTTTTTTTTTCTTTTTCAAAGAAAATTAGGGTTCGCTGCTTTTTCAGTCTACACTTGGAATTTTCAAAAATGAACGATCTAGGTGGGCTTATAACGGAATTCTGAACAAAACTCATATCTCAAAAAAAATCCAAAAAGTTCATCCATTTGATGAAGAAAAATCAACAAGCTAAAAATAGAAAGTTGTGCAGAACTTGTTAGAACATAGGCGAGTTTACAGTCAATCTTTGAGTTTTGTAGAATGGAGTACACTCCCACTAAGTTTAATACCAAATCATCACTGTATCATGACTTCATCGAAACAGCTAAGATTGACTTACATCACATCAAGCCAGTGTTCAATCTACGTTTTTTGAAAGTTGCAGGTTGTGTTGCAGTCGAACATCTTGGTCATTTTGGGTTGTTTACAACCTCAGGCAATGTTGAGAAGGCTTTGAGGAAAGGGACAAGTATTGGGAAAATTTGTAGAACACTCTTCTATGGGAGAGTTAAGAGAAGTGTCAGAATGCACAAAGTTGCACAGCCACCAAGTTATCAATTAGTGAGTCATTTTTTGGGGCAGCGATGTTTTTCAAGAATAGAACTCATAAAGAAGTTGAAGATGTAAAAGATTCTCTAAGTTTGATTGCAAAAGAGGAGAAGATCTTAGAAAATCAGAATATGGCTATAGATAGTATCAACGCTCTTGATAGAGAGGCAGTTGCCTACTTTTTAGCGGATGTGATCGAGATTTAAATCAACTTTCATCTAGAAGCTTTGTTCCTTGCTTTCTTTCTATTCTTGGCTTGATTCTTATCCACTCTTTGGAGAAGAGAAAGAAAACTATTGTAATGAGTTGTCATTTCCTATTTTACATGATTTCTTGGTGTTAGATATTATCTTAACTTTAAGTTTAGAAATAAAGCTTGTGCGTTGGCGAGTATTAGTTGTAAACCAAGGAGATTTTAGGGTTACCTACTCCTTTGCTTAGTTATAAATAAGAGCAGTGTTTGCTCATTTTTCTTTAACCGTGCTTGTGATAATAGAATTGCAGAGCCTATGCCTTCATGTTTTTTATCGATTAGTTTCAGTTCACTTTGTGTTAAGGGCAAGTTTGCATTCCTCTTTTAGCTGCAAGTCCTTGTTCAGTGCATGTGTTTTGTGTCAAGTGATAATCTAGTTTGATCGCATGTTGCATTTATTTTACAACAACTTGTTGTCCCAAAATTGTAATATTGTGCCAGATGTTTGAGAATATAAAGTCTGAGCATTTTTTTGTTGCCCCAATATAAAGTCTCATATTTCTGTTTATTGTGTAATGCTTATATGATCTCCTTTTCAGCTTGCATTGAAATTCAGTAGATGTATGTTGGGAAATTTTTATTTAAGTATCTTTGTCATAAAATCAATCTTGTTCATTTCTAAATCTCTTGCTCTACATTTCCTTGAGAGGCTAGAAATGTCAATAGCATAAGTTAGTTGTAGTTGTTAAGTTTCATTAAAGGGAAAACCACAGTTGCAACATCTAGAGTTCTATAACCTTGTGTTCTCGCAGCTGAATAAAAAAGATAGGAAAAAATAGTTTTAGTTTAATTTCTTTATGAAAACTTAGCAAAAGAGGGAGCTTTCGCTCCTAATTTGAAGAGCAATTTATTGCACATATCTATTTGTTTCCAAAATGCATTCTAGAGGTGCGATTTGAAACGCCAACAAACCTTGAACCCTCTACTCTATATATTAAACCCTTAACCCTAATCCCTCAACCTTATACCTTAAACCCTAATCTCTTAACCCTCAACCCGTAAACTCTCAACCCTTAAACCTTAATCCCTTAAACCCACAACCTGCAACCCTTAAATCCTCAACCCTCAACCCTAATCCCTCAATCGTTATACCTCAAACCTTAAACCCTAAACCCTCAAACCTCAAACCTCAACTCTCAACCCGCAACCCTTCACCTTAAACCCTAATCCATCAAATCTCAACCCTTAAACCCTAATCCCTCAACCCTCAACCCTAATCCCTATCCCTAAACCCTCAACCCTAACCCCTCAACCTAATACATTAAACCATAAACCCTAAACCCTAAACCCTAATCCCTCAACCCTTAAACCCTTATCTCTTAAACCCACAACCCACAACCCACAACCCTCAACCCCTAAACCTTTAACTGTCAACCCTAATCCCTCAATCCTCAACCCTTAAACCCTAAACCATCAACCATTAAATCCTCAACTCTAAACCCTCAACCCTCGACCCTTAAACCCTATACCCTAAACCCTACAACCTCAACCCTCAAGACTATACTTAAGCCCTAATCCATCAACCCAATATCGTAAACCCTAATGGATCTATACCCTATACACTTAACCTTGGATACTCAACCCTAAACGTTATCCCTCAACCCTTAAACCTCTTCCCTATACCCTATACCCTCAACCCTATACTTATGCCCTAAACCCTCAACCCTCATCCCTATGCCTTATACCCTTAACCTTAAACCCTTAACCCTATAGCTTAGACACTTAACCTTGAACATTATCCCTTAGCTATAAATCAACCCTATACTTAAGCCCTAAAACGTCAATCCTCAACCCTATACCTTAAACCTTGAACCCTACAACCTCAACCTTCATCCTTATACCCTCTAACCTCACCCTTATACTCTACACTTTGAATATTGTCCCTCAACCCTATACTTAAAACCTAAACCATACACTCTCAACCCTTCACCCTATGCCTTATACCCTCAATCCATATCGTAAACCCTAAACCCAATATCCTAAACCCTAATCCCTATACCTTACACACTTAATCTTATACACTCAATGAGCTGAATATTATCCCTCAATTGTAAACCCTCAACTCATACCCTATACCCTCAACTTATTACTAATCCCTAATCCCTCAACCCTATACCTTAAACCCTAAACCCTACAACCTCAACCCTCATCCCTATACCATATACCCTCACCCTTATATACTCTAAACCCAAAACCCTTATATACATACATACATACATACAAGGATACATACATACATACATACAACATATATGCATACATACATACATACAAGCATAATACATGTAGGCATACATACATGCATACATACATACATACAAATATATATATATACAAACATACATACATCAAGAAAACATTCAACAAACTCGTACAAAAACAATTTCAAGTGAGACATAACGCGAGTGCATTATAATGCACTCACATTATGCCTTGATTTGGGAAACTAAAGCAAGACAAAGAAAAAACAAGCAAAATGTAAGGCAAGATATAACATGAACACATTATAACATGCTCACGTTATGTCAAAATCGTGTCATAACATGAGCACATTATAATGTGCTCATGCGTTATGTCTTGCTTTGGGAATCCCCAAGCCTTTGGCTTGGATTTGCTTTGGATTTCCAACCCAAATGCTCAAAGTTCCTTCCCAATGTCCAAAGATGTGTTTTTGCATATTCTACAAAATTTAACATAATCTCGTTCGTGCTAACCATCAGGTTTGCATTTGTTTCAAGGTCGAGTAAGTCAAACACCTTGGTAATGTTAGGCTCTCTCTTAGCTAATTAACAATGTAATTTTTTCACATTTTGACTATGTTAAGGCTTTCGTCTTTAATTTCTTTTGTTTGTGTGTTCATTTTTTGGTCAAAAACTAATGTTTGGTCTTTTTTACTTTATTTTTAACCGTTCATTAAAATTTCAAATAAATTACATTTTTATAAGTTCTAGACTCCATTCTACACATATTTTTAAAAAATGATTTTTAATTAGTTTTCAAAAATTATAGGGGTAGCATGGCCAAATTTTTATTTTTTAGGATGTGTCCACTTTGAAAATTAGTAAAAGATCATATATTCATTAAAAAATTATTAGAAAAATCGGGCATAAACTACATGTTGTTAGCTAATTCCTCATTGAAGTGATTTTAAAAATACTTAAAAAAGTTAATATTTTGAGGGAGCCACAACAGATGCTATGTTATATTTTTTTGACAAAAACCACACCAATTTTTGTGGTTCCTTTTTTTGAACCCCACAATCTCTACCATTTAAAAGAAAAACTAGTTTAGAAAGTCTAGAGTCGGATTACTACGACCCTTGTTTTTGTGGAATCCAATTTTTTTGAGTGTAATTATCCTCAATTTCTCATCCAATGTCAGTATTTCTTGATTTAAAAAAAAAGGTGCCCCTTAAGACCCCTTTTTGGCCCCTCATCTTTGTGCACTTACCCTGCTAGCACAATAATTGATCATATTTCTTCAAGAGGGAAGGGATCTATTAGTTTCAAATATGTGTCTTAGAGTGTTGAACTAATTTGAGGAGATGTATGTGAACCACGTGTTGTCATGGTAAGCTCTAGTTTATGTACGTAGTGAGAGATTTTGACAAATATATGGTAGTGTTTTTTATTTATATTATTATTTCAAATAAATAGATATTCATGGTTTTGAAGATGAACATGTATTTGTTGTTATTCTTGTTTTACTTCATAATTTTCTTTTTATCTTGCAATGTATAGAAAAATGAGAGCATGCTAAGACTAAGTGTATTATACACAGAAAATTTTAGTTATAATATTGAAATATTATTGTAATATCTAGATAGTAGTTAGACAATAATATTCTAATGTTGCATGTATAAATGATTTTCTTGAGGACCCATAAATTATTTTTGACATTTGATATGAAATTGAGAGCATTGAAAAATATATTTTTTTAGTCAAAAAATTGGTACCCAAGTGAAGTGGAAATAGGCTCCTAAAAAAATGAGAAACTAACTTAAAGAAGCTAGAGTCACACTTCGAGTTTGGCTTTTTCATGCAAAGTTTGCTCTTGAATTTGGGTAATGCTTGAACAACTATCTTATTGCTTAATCTATAAGGCTTGGGCAAATTGTTTCATACACATAAGTTGAAGAAGAGTATTTGTGCAACTTGTATGGTAAAGGAAGGAAGACATTACTACTACATAAGAGGTTTATATTAACTAAGTGTATTTGTAAACCTATTGTTGACACCCAAGTGTAATGGACCTAGGGTCCTAAAAAATAAGAAACTAAATTAAAGAAGCTAGAATCACATTTTGAGTTTGGTTTTCTCATGCAAAGTTTGCACATGAATTTGGCTAATGCTTGGGTGATAATCTTTTTGCTTAAGGTAGAAGGCTTGGGAAAATAGTTTCATACACATAGGTTGGAGGAAAGTATTAGGACTACTTGTATGCTTTATAAAGGAAGAGGTTACTACTACATATGAGGTTTATATTAACTGAGTGTATTTGTAAACCCATTATTATTACCCAAGTGAAGTGGAGCTAGGCTCCTTAAAAAAAAGAAACTAACTAAAAGAAGCTAGAGTCACATTTTGAGTTTGGTTTTCTCATGCAAAGTTTGCACTTACATTCAGGTAATGCTTGGGTGATCATCTTATTGCTGAAGCTAGAAGGTTTGAGAAAATAGTTTCATACACATAGGTTGGAGGAGAGTATCAAAACTACTTGTATGCTTCAAAAAAGAAGAGGTTACTATTACGTGTATTGTAAATCCATGTTGGAGTAAAACATTATTGGGTCCCTCTTTATTGTCGATTTTTTTCTTGGAAGACTCTCTCACATTATATAGTATATAATATCTTTATATCAATTTTATTATTGTTGTTATAAACATCATTTTCAATTAGATATCTCTTCTATTTCAAAGTTATACCAATCATTAAAATTAAATTTACAATATATTTTATTATTCCTATTAACAATTCACCCCTTAGAATTAATATAAAATATCTCTTTTCTACAATATAATAATCACCTATTCATTAGAAATACATATTTATTTATTATTAAGAAAACAAAGGTCATCTTGCATCATCATGCCTGCAACTGCTGTAGCTAAGCAGGTGAGATGTGATGATAACACCTATTTCCTGTTTCCGTAACATGTCCGCTAATCATGGGCATTAGGATGCTCCAGGGATCTTATGTGGGGTACTAATGTGATGTACCACCCTCTCTTTTTGACAGTCTTTAATGGCAGTCTTATCCCACCGACAGTAATTTTTACTCTGCAATGAGTACCCCCAACAGTTGAGCTCCGACATACAACGTGCACCTTTGTTTTCTTGCAGATTCCTCGCCTCTCCAAACTAAAGAAACGACATACTCACACCCAATCCAAATCTCAGGAGGGTGCTCAGAAAGAAATGAAATTTTCATATCTTATAATAAAAATTGTCTGCCATTGCAGGAATAAAACATTATTTTTCTTCATTAGAATGTCAACTTGCATTGTATAGATTACTCAATCCACACTTGATGTCTTTTAAGGATTAAAAAAAGAAAAGTCCAATTCTAAATTATTTTTCCCACTTGAACTTCAAGCAGGTTCATTGTTTTTTCCTGAGTTTACTGTTTATGTCGAGCAGGATCTCCACTCTAACTCAAAATGGGTTATTCTTTAATATTAATTTTGTTGATAAAGTTGACAATTATTGATTTTTTTGGGTGTGAATGAGTTACAAAATTGCTATTAATTGGTTTGACATAGTATTGTTCTTTGAAGTATATTGTCGGATTTTTAACTTTTTAAAAATAATTGGGTTACATAGATATTTTCATTTCTGTTAGTACATTAAATAGATTGTAATCTAATAAATAAAAAAACATTTGAATTAGAAGTTGTCTTTTGAAAAGAAAAAGTATACGAGAAACAACAGACAAAGACACATGATTATTAATTAAAGTTCAATGATTCCTTGTTCATTGTATTCTATAATATTTATAGACAAAATACATGATTAATCTATTCTAAATTGCATAACAGTTGGTTGAAATATTTTGTTCATTGTATTCTATAATATTTATAGACAAAATACATGATTAATCTATTCTAAATTGCATAACAGTTGGTTGAAATATTTATGATTTTTAATGAGGCGAGCATCCAAAGATAACTGTTAGTGGGTGTGTGTGTCCTAGATGGTCTGTACCGACCAATCTATAATTAATTTATTCTAACATCATTATTATAAACAAGAAGAACCAATCCATCATGATCGCCCAAAACTGATCCAATTATATCGTATAATCCAATCCATCATAATCACCCAAAACTTAAACAATCATACCTCCATAAATTTAAACCTTTAATACGGTGAAAAAAATTGGTAGCCTGTTGTAATCAACATTTATCTTCATTTCCTTTCCAATCAAGAAAGATTTCTGGTGTTGGGCAGTGGCGGATTTAGCGCCTCAATCACATCCAATCTTTCTGTCAACACAATGCACTTTCTAACTGTAATTAAATCCAGGGGGAAAAGATGGAGGAACGTACACAAACCCACAGGAAAAAAAGGTATTTTTAACAAGAAAGTTCCTATTCTACATCATGTCACTTGTCTTTTGCAAATGACTTTTGATTCTCAGGGTTTTCTTGTCATCGTCCTGGTGCGCATTTTAAGGTTTGAGAATGAAATGAGCCAAAGGATTATCCATCCATCATCCAGCTACCATTGTAAGCATTTCGATGATCTCTTTTGGGCCATCTTTTAGCTTGTGATCGTCCTTCAAAAGAATAATTTACTTTGTCTCTTTAATATCAAAAGGATTTCTACCAACCATCTGTAAAGATATTTAGTTTTTAACTTCATGATCGAATTATAGTTATATATATTATTACTATTTTTATAACTAATATTATTAATTATTCAACAAGTTAAGAGAAAATATAATTCATTTTACATGTTTTTAAATTATGTATAATTTATTTTTAATTTTTTAGTAGTGTTTATTTATTAGATGTTTTTTATAATGTTTTATTAGTATTTATTTATTAGAGACGATACATGGATCATAAGAATATAAGTGAATTTTTTTAGTTGTAATTGTGTAAGATTTTTTACATTAACATTTTGGATCACATTATGGTCCATCATTATAAAGAAGAGAATGTTGTGAGAAGTTGCAAATTTGAGTTATTGAAAAGACACTGAGTATGAGACTCTTGATTAAATCTAGAAACAATACAACCAAAGAAATATTACAAACATAAAATAATATATGTACATATTGGATCGTGCTATGGTCCATCATTATAAAGAAGAGAATCTTGTGAGGAGTTGCAAACTTGAGTTCTTAAAAAGACACAGAGTGTGACACTCTTGATTAAATCTAGAAACAATACAACCAAAGAAATATTACAAACTTAAAGTAACTATATATATATATATAGCTTAAATACATCTATCTAAAAAATTCCAAGAGATTTCTTACTATATTTTAGATAGATATATTTAAGGAATCTATACTAGTAAGATATTACTATCTTATCTACGATTTGTTTTTTAGATTGTAGGAATCAAGTAGTCCCCTATAAACTGCAGTGCACACTTGGTAAACTTTTTTCACGTGACCACTGATGCTAGCACAACACGCCCTTTGGTACCACGAGGACATGGAAGACTAAGCCTCATGACCTCATGCCTACAATAGGATGCTTTAATTTCAATTAAGCTAGCCCCCCTACCCCCAATCTTACCTATGATATATTTACTACCCTTATATTTTATTTTTTTAGAACATGTATATATTATTTTCTTTTTAAATTCCTATATTGTGTTGGTTGTATTGTGTCTAGATTTTATTAAGGCTCTCACTCTCTATCACCCTCTCTATCTCTCTTTTTAATCACACAAATTTGTAACTTATCACAGTATGGTCTTTTCTTCCTAATGATTGATCACAAAGTATGGTCCAAAATATAGATGCAAAAAAAATTGCATTCATGATAAATTCCTTTTAGTTTTGGATCCTGTTTTATGGAATTAATTAATATAGTTACATATCAATAAATGCATTTTTTGGCTAAGTTTGGAAAAATTATTAATCTCTATTTGTCTCCATTTATTCTCACTCACACACATTTTCATATATTTAACTTTATCTCAGTCTTATATGTACTTATTTCCACACATTTTCCTTAATCCTAACCTAGACTTCTATACGTGTATTCATAATTTTGAGATTCATATTTTTCTATCTTGGTTAAATCTTATGGTGCTTAGGTTTAATCTTGAGGGGCTTCAAATTGAAGCTAAAATTTAAATCTTCAAATTTATAATTTCAAGCTCTCACCTTTCTTACTAGCATAGATTGGAAGTTGACAAGTGTTACATGTTTGTGTGATATGTTGTTATGTTTAAGTATTTAAATATATTCATTTATGCATGTAATTCATATGAAATAATAATTCATAAATCAAGAGAAATAATTCTATGAGCATTTAGATTTAGAGAATATAAGGAATCCGTTGAATCAAAACTTACATATAGGTCATCTACAAAAGTGTGTATATTATCTTTGAATATTTCCCCAAGGTCATAAGGAAAATCCAACAAGAAGGTTCACTTAAGAGAACCTAATCCTAATGATTCAACAACTTCCCTAAAGGTATATTTAAACACCACGTCCATTCATGCACATTTAGATATTAAAGGTTAATTAGGTTGTAGAAGTATTTTTTTGCTAAATCAAATTTGCCCATGAAAATTCAAATTGACCTTGAGCCATTTGGTATTAATCCATAAGGAAATCTTACCATATTTTTTAATTTTCATATAATGAGCATAGACCAAGGACATTATTTTTTGGACATTGACAAACTAATTTTACACATGTTTAGCTATTAATTTATCATTAAAAACTTGTATTCATTAATTAAATCTAAGTTAATTTATTCTTAATCATATGTATTTATTTAATTAATGTAGATTTATATGGAAGGGATTTCTTTCCTTATATTTTTGGTGGACCTCACATTACTACACCTACTAGCACGTTTTTAGATTAATATTTTTTATTACTTTATTATCTTTCAAATCTTGTTACAATTGTGTTCCTATTTGCTGGTATTTTATTTTTATATCTTTCTTCTTAGGATTCATGTTTCATCTTCTTCCCTTTCTTTTTCCACCCTTAGATTCATCTCTAGGTTTAATTTTTGAAAGGAAATATATAGTAAATCCTACTAATCCTATGAGAAAAAAATTATAAATTTCCCAATCTAATTATTTTTTGTAGATTTGAATAAGATAGTAACAATATTTAGAATAAGAATAGTAATAGAAGAGAATAATTAGAAGAGAAAAGAAAAATAACAACACAATTTGAGAGTAGATTTGCCTTGGTGAAACCCTTTTAAGGGTGAGACACGACCTCCAAAGACCTACACCAAATTTATTAATCATGAAAAAATATTACAATATAATATCAAGGTCTTCATACTTCAATAAAATCTACACTATCAAAACTATAATAGTTCTAGTAAAACCTACATAAAAATGACATACAATCTTCATCCCAAGCCCTATCTATAGGCTAAGAAGGGATAGGAAATTAAAAGTTTGTTTTTGTAATTATAAGCTTAAATCAAGACAAGGTGATCCAAGTCTAAACCATGCAATCTACCTCTAAGAGTAACTCCTCCACAAATAGATTGTAACTATTGATTGAATTACTTTCCTTCTAACACTAAGAGGTCCAAGTGTCACTCCCAAGAACTCCAACATGAATCAATAATTGTACTTGCATGCCTCTTACAAATGTATATAAATATATAATCAAAGACATTAGTCACAATCCACCTAGTAAACTCTAATTCAAAGAATTTTTAATTTTTTAATAAAATAAGTGACATATGACAAAGAGTGCTAATATTGAAATCTCAAGATTCTATCAAAGTGGGGTTCCATTTTTATGTGAGTATTATTTATAATATTATAAATATTAAATTTGTATTCCTTAACCTAGGAATTTGCAAAGTGTACAACACACCTAGTCCTCTAATCTTAACAATCTCCCACTCAAGTAGATATTGTAAGAATCATAACCTAGGCACTCAACATAGTGAATTAATGCTATGGATTAATCCATAGCCAACATGCACCATATAAACTTTTTTCTCACAAGGTTTGTCCAATTAGTTCAAATTATAAAGCTTTAAGTATACCCACCTTCTTGACTATAACCCTCTTATCCTTCACCATGTCACTTGAAAAAAGTGATTCCACACATGTGAAAGGTAGGTTTATTTTATAAGATAGTGGCACTTGCACTTTGACTATAACATTAAGTAAAAATTATATCTTTCTTTAATCAAATTCCTAAACACACTCTCTAAAGAAAAAATGAATCCTTACAAACATGAGTAGTTTGCATGCACTCTACCTTTATAGTCAATAGAGAAACATCACATTCTATTATATTATCCACTTGATCACACCAGCAAACAAGGTAAACACATACCCATCAATATAACTCTTGTCCACATCACTAACCCAATCAAAATCCATGAATCCCTATATATTCACTACTCTACTCAAAATGTATCCTCCCATATAGAAAATCCAACACTTTGATGTATCTCTAAGATACTTAAAGAACCTCTTGACTCTAGTTCAATTATCCTTTCCTAAATTGGACATATACCTTCTATGTACTCACATTAATTGGGTAGCGTCTCGTATAGTGAAAATCATAACACACATAAAAATACCAAAAAATATTGCATAGAGGACATAGCTCATGTTCTTTATCTAATGTTGAAGAGTTTTGATTAATAGTTTTTACCCATAGAAATAGGAACACTCACTAGTTTTCATGGCGACATCCTAAAATATTGAAGAATAGAGCTAGCATACTACTTTTGGCTAATCTATATATATGTTCACTTTATCTCTATTTTCTCTATCCCTAAAATTAACTTATTTGCACCCATGTCCTTTATAGATCAAACTATGTAGAAAGTTAATATTTTCTAGCCTAATTCATATCCTTACAATTATTGAAAAATAGTGTGTCATCAATATATAGATAAATAAAAATAAAACAATCATAGTCCCACTTGAAGTAAACATGGTGATCTAACTTAGATCTAAATACCCCGACCTTAAAATATAAGTATCAAAACTATAATACCATAATTATTGTAGAGTATTTAATCCCGTAGAGATAATTATTGAACTTGAAAATCCATCCTTTCTTACCCTTAACATCCAAGCACTCTCACTATGTCATATATATCTCCTCCTCCAAATAACCATTTTGAAAAACTAGACCTTCTTTTGTTGCTCAAAAATACATTCAGAAATTATAGATTGCATGTACACTTATAAAAAAACGTAGGGAAATAATTTTAGACTAGGCAATTCAGTGGGATTATGGTTAAACTATAGATAGCTTTGTCTAACTAAAAAATGTAAGCAAAGCCTCTTCTATAATTTTGGCTCTATTAGGCCAAGGAGGACCTTCTTAGTGACCTTACAAGATAATTAAAGAGCAATTAAAAATAATAATCGAATTTCTTAGAAACACCATTTGATATAGATACCTAAAAGATTATCACTAATTTGACTTACTAGTCTTGTAGACCAAAGATATCTAATTCAAAAATTACCATTAGATTAAAAATACAACTAAAGATGTATAGCCATATTTATATCCCTAATTTAAAATCATTTATAATGTCTTACTTCATGAATAACATATGAAGGCTTATAGATGCATAACTCTCTAAAGATAACTAACAACTTCAAGCTCTCAAGATATATGGTTGAAATGTAAGTATCAATGATTTTATGTAGACTAGTAGGACATGAGTTACAAATAATTTACAAGAAATAGAGTTCATAATGCTTAATATAAGGCGTGATAAATTTCCGAAAGAGGACCATTTTCTTAATCTATTAATGATAGATTCAAGACTTACAAAAATGGAAAAGAATTTTTATAACCTCAAACCTAAGTACTAAATATAAATTGACAAAAAAGAGAGCTAGAACTACAACTAATATCATATTATTCTAGCTACATTTTCACTTAAATACAACCCTTGAATCAAGAAACTTCACATGGAAGAACGTTCTTAAAAAGTAATACAAATGATTGAAAATAATTCCATATTCTATTAATGACAATATTTTACATCTACAATAATAGGAGACTAATCAAAAATAGTAACAAACCATTCAAAGTGGCCCTAAAGATGAATTTATCACATCTGAAATTTCCTCCCAAATATGGAGACATTCACAACACAAAGAGCTTAAGTAGCTCCAAGTAGTTTCTCTAGATTTACAAACAATAGATTATACAAGACATCAAATTGAACTACAAAATTTGACACCAAATAGTATTCTAACCAAAGGATACTCTACACAAATTTAGCCAAGAGATTTTTTAAATAGCTTGAAAATCTACATTTATAATAAATCATTTCTCCCAAGTTCACCTCATAGCTGACCCCTTTTTAAATCTACAAGTGATCCCACAATAGCGTGTCCCACTTTGTAGCCTAAATAGAATGCTCAAAATCAACATTTTTAGCATTTTTCAAGTTATGTCAATCATAGGGAACAAAAAATCAAGAATGAAAAGAAGATGTAAACTAATGGGTTGTGACATTTTATATCAAGCTATATTTTTTAAATTAAATAATTATTTCTATCATTTTTAACCAATTTTTATTTTTATATTATTTTTTATTGAGTGACTAATTCCATATCACATGAACATTTCACTGCAAGTAAAAATATTTCATGGTTTCTTATAATTAGATCTTTAACTCCAATGCCTAGTGCACAAATTTGTTTGGTATTTGTTTATAAAATATTTTATTTATTATTGATTTTTCAATTAGTACTAACAAAAATTTCAAAAATACATTATTCAATATCACATTTCTCTTAGGGTATATCAAAATTACTTTTTTCTTTCTCATTAAGCAAGGACATCTATGTGGATTGTAGTACATTTTTAAAATATTTTCTAGTCCAATATTTGTTATTTTTCCTAGTTTTGTGAGTAGAGATCATTTTTTTTGTATTAGACCTACATTCATTATAAAATTTAAATATATATATATATATATATATTAAAGAAAACATATTTTTCATATTATAGGTTTTAGAAAGCTAATACTAAGGGTTACATACTTACACAATTTCATTTCTAAATGACTTTATTTATTCTCCTAAAATGTGAAGCAAAATATCTTTTGTGCAAAAGAGACTTTATTAGAGATTTGATCTAAGCCTAGTGGAACCCTCTTCAATCAAACCCATTTATATGAAACCATATTAGGATTAAATTGTTAATTTAAAAAATAGATAATTTCAAAAGTAAAAAATAAAGATATCCCACAAGTGGGGTACACTATATTAGGATAGACCCTACATGAATGCATTTATAATTATTACAAGAAAAGGAAAAAAATGTTTTAGGAGTGAAATTCTATTCAATTTAATGGAAGTTACACATGAATATTTCATTGTACTTAAGCCCCTAAAAGATATGATATTATCTTCTTATACAAGATTTATCATACTCTCATAATTTACTTAAAGTATAGAATCAATTCTTTCAATTTAGTGTAAGAACCTCTAAACATAAAACATGTCAAAGAAATAAATACATACTAAACTAGATACAATGTCAGATTTCTACAATTCTATTTTAGATAGCAACTATGCACAAGTGCTAACATTTTAATGATGTACCCCTTTTGTTGGGTCAATTACTCCTTAAATAGGTTGATGTCATCACAAGCATGCTTGGTGTAGTTATTTTCATCATATTATAATAAAACTATCAACTATCATTGCCAAACATTTCATTAACTAGACAATTAATATCTCAATCCTCTCAATCAAATCTACATCTAAAATATTGGTGGGACACTCAACCACATTTCATTTAAAAACTAGAAGTTGGCATAGGAACTTTAAACTTCAATTTTTATTTAGAACTCAAATTAGTTCTCTTTGAGATCAATAGCATCAATAGATTGACATAACCCCTAAATATGTCCAACCTAATTTATTGATCCACTAAAATGAGATTGATGAAGACACATAGCCAAATATATGGACCAATATTACTTCATAGCACCAAAAAAACCTATTAAAAAGTATGACTAAGTAGATATACTATTCCTACCATAATTTTCTAGTGAAGGTCACATGAACTCATTTCATTCATCCCTAGTAAAGAATAACCTTGATAAAGTTTTCATATAGACACCCCTCAACCAATATGAAATAGATATATTATGCCAAACATCCTTCATCCTCTCTTTTGACTATGCCACATCTCATCACTAAACATCTACATTATAAACTTTGAATATACATCCATAGTGAAAATAAATAGAATCAATTCATCTGATTGACAAATAACCAAGATACATTGGACGAAATGACCTATCAAATTGTAAGATACCACCAAAGTCAACTAGATCAATACATGTGGTTTAAATGCAACCACGTGATTCCATTATTCATAAACTCAACCTCCTTTATATGTCATATCTTGATAATTAATTAACAACCTAGATTTATTTAACTAAAAGACCAATGGTTGAGAGCTATTTCTACCATAACCCAATCTTCATAAAGATTGTTTTAAAAAAAAAATTAATCCTAGGAGAAAATTAAAACATATATGTATTCTATTTTTAAACTCAAATATATCTCCTTAGATCCATTAAATCATGTCACTAATGAATGGTCCAGCCACATTTTCCTTGAAGATGAATGATATTGGTTTATTGGTGGATAGCTAAAGTGCCTAGTGAAACAACCCATTGAAGTCTATACTTCCATTGAAGTTTAAAATATCATGATTGTTAGGAAAAGGCGTGTTATCCACCTTGCATAATGTTATAATGTTATATTTTATTATTATGTGGTGTACCTAGGGGATCTAGGGATGTGTGCATCACATGGGTTAGCATTCTTTGGTCCACTTTATGTGTTGTATGTAACATTATGATAAATATTTAACGTGGGGATGCACATTAGGAAAAATATTTAATTTTGGGAAAAATTAGTACCCAAAAGTAAATATGGGGTTAATGATTTTGTAAGCTCATGGTATTAGTCACATGGTTTTATGTAATACCACTTGGTGGTTTTGTATGAGCTTGTTTCTGTAAAAGAAAAAAACATGGTTTTGTGTGAGCTTGTTGGCTTGTTGGCTTGTTGGTTGGTAGATAGTATCTCTTGTTAGCATTTGTGAGGGTTGAATCATGGCATAGAATGCACGGTTGCATGCAAGTTCACATGGAGTGCTTGTAGAGGGATTGATGTTTTAAGGTTATTCATGGAGAACTCTAAAGATGTATTGTAATTTTTATTACTAAATAAAACATGAGTGATGGATTCTTTTGGAGTGTATATTTCTCCCTTTTGAAGGTTTTCCCATGGTATATCTCATGTCACCTTTGATGGTAT
This sequence comes from Sequoiadendron giganteum, assembly GCA_007115665.2. Classification (NCBI taxonomy): domain Eukaryota; kingdom Viridiplantae; phylum Streptophyta; class Pinopsida; order Cupressales; family Cupressaceae; genus Sequoiadendron; species Sequoiadendron giganteum. The sequence goes on along the minus strand of CM021108.1, from coordinate 211,529,962 downwards.
TTTATCTATTCTTGTATATATGGATTATGTATACTTGTTTGCATATATTTCTCTATTTGGATTATGTGTAAATTATCTTGGCCGGACGCATGTTTCCTTTCATTTGGTATTAGAGACATGGTTGTGATTTCTATAACCATTGTTGGAATAGATCTAGTGCATGTAGTTGAATCCATGGCTTGTAGGGAAAGAATGAGGACATTGCAATATATGAGGGTTTTGTGTAGGTTATTTTTGCAGATTTGAGTTTTTGAAGTTGTAGATATGTTGTTATTTTTTACAGATATGGGTTTATAAATATTTGTTGGAAAAAGGGTTTTTATGGATATTCACTATGAGGGTTTTGTAGGGGAAATATTTCAGATGAACTGTAGGACAAAATAAACCTCACCATTGGATCCAAGAGGCCCAAGAGATGAATGTTGACATAAAATTTGGCTTGCTTAGGTTGCTATATATTAAAAAAAATTCCCTCCCAACCTTGTCGTGCAGTCATCAATTTATCTACAAGGTGAAAAATAAATAAATAAATCTCTACATTTTTTGAATAAAATCCATAATTAAAAGTTAAGAATTTTAAATAAAAAATAATTAGGGGTAGAGGGGTTTGCAAACCCCACCAACATACCTCCATGCAATATTTTCCATGTACCAATGGTATATATAAGGACTACCCAGTATGGGATGTCAAGCATACATTAGTAACCTTATTGGCCATCGGCAATGGGATGGATTGACAAGGCTTTATGCCTTGATCTCCAATCAAAGCCATCCCACAATGGATTAAATAATATAATCACCTTGCCAAAATTAAAATTTATTCTATTAAAATCTTTCAAATATTAAAAATTATGCCTAATTTGAATTCTATGTCAAGTCTGCCACCACCCATTTGGTGGTGCCACTGACTAGTCACCAATAGGCCACCCTATGGCCATCCCAACTTCCACTTTATAGCCTAATTATGCAATTTGTCTAGGGGGCATGTCTTTCACTCGAAGTGTTCATTTTTTTCTCTTATACTCATTGGAAAGGTGATTCCATGTATTTTGATGTGGTATCAATGGTTTTTCTATATTTTGTTGTTTTGATAGAGAAATGCTTCTTGGAAATCAAATTTATTTTTAGGCTTGGATCTAGGTCATAAATTGTGCATACAGAGTCAGATTTTGGACTTCTTATAGTCAACAAAAATCTTGTTGAAAGCACTACATAGTAGGTCAGGTTTGGAGATATTTTGGCATGATTTATTTTCTATTATTTTAATTTGAGTTGTTTATGGGTTCATGATGATTTTAATACTTTTGTGAGCTTATGGCTATTCAAATCTTGGTGATTTGGTGTTTTGAGTCATTGTATACTCATATGTATATATCTCTAATTACTCTCATTTGACATTGTAAATTGTCACCTTTAACAATTCTACACTATGTTTTTCTTCCCTTTAAGTGCATGCACCTAATTTCCTAAATTATGCATTCTATAGCCTATTTGGATATTTATCAAGAAAACCCATTTGTAAAACCTAAGAAAAAATTTAATATTGCTCTTGACACCTTACATCCTATAAAATAGGGCCAAGACTAAGTCGCCCTAGGAAAAGTTTGGTCCCCCTAGTTTGCCTCCAAATTTTATTTTATGTCAAAGTTGGTATTTTATTATTTGAATTTCAAATATCAAATGTTGGCTATCAGGATTTTTTTTTGGGGGAAATTAGATTAAATGCCTATAAATACCTAGTCATTGGATCATTTGAAAGGTAACTAGCATGAACTAGAAATTATTGGAAGACAAGAGCATTATCGAGTCAAGAGTAGCTAAGAGAATATTTATTGCAGCAATTCAACATTGAAGCATCATGTCAAGTTTTATGTGAGTTTGTTTATGTTTATGTTATCATTTTGTTTGTGAGGACTAACCCTTGTAGGTCTTCCAAGCAATCAAGACAATTTTCTATCAAGCCTTGAGGTGATGTGCATGAATTTAGTCCTTCAAGGAAATTAGATTTGGGTGGTGATTTGTAGTCCATTGTCCATTGTCGATTCATCATTCATTTTCCATTTAGCCTATATCCCTCGAAAGGATATGCTCTCTTTTATCAATTTTTCCATTGTAGAGGTGGAAACACCAACACAAGGTTTGACTGAGATAAGCCCCTATATGGAACAACCCTTCCTCTCTCTTTGAATTTTTAGGTTTTAGATCTAAGGAAGATTAGAGGAAAATTGAAGATCATTTATTCATTATTGCATTCAAACCCTACAACTTGATAACATACAAAAAATCACTTATTTCAACATCTTTCAAAGATCCAACAATGAGACACAAAATAAAGAAGGCTCTATTTGGGCTCCAAACGACTATGAAATTAGATCTCAGTTTCAGTCACTAGGACATAGTCACCCAGGGTGACTTGGTTCTCAAAAATCAGCTCCAATTCATATCATAGGTGCACAAAACACTACTCGATCTATTTCTAAACTTTGAATTTGCATGTGACTTTCTAGATTTGTTATTTTTATATCAGAATATATTATTTGCATCACTTTCTAGTCATTTCATACAAAATTCATTTCCAATTCCCCAGATTCAAATTGTTAGGATTGGTTGGCTCACCTTTCAGGTTGCAAGTCAATCTCTTATCCTAGCTAATCTTAAAATTTAATTATATGTTGTGGAAAAGACTTCCCATTTTGAAATCCTAAGGTAGAAATCTTAGGGTTTCACTTTTCCCACATATCATTTTGGTGAAACCAACACATTAGCATTATAGACCTTCTGAAATCTAAAATATATCATCTTAGATCTAGGATTAGTATTGCATTGTTCTGTATTGCTCATTTAGGAATTTATTTTGCATCATAAAAAGCATAAAAATTAAAAAAATTGCATATCATATTGCATCATAAAAAGCATTAAAATTAAAAAATTACATATCATATTGCATCATAGGTTACAATAGGGTCAATTCCACTCAATCAGATCTACATTTTAATTGCATCTAAAAATCTGCATTATGTCATTTGAAAGTGTTCATTGCATCCATTTAGGAACTTTGTGTATAGTCTAAAAGGTGAAAATTTGCATTATTTTGTGTCAAAAAAATATTAAAAAATCATCATTTTCAGATTTTGCATATTAGGATCAGTCATTTGTTGCATTTTAGATCTAGAAATTGTATTTGGAATTACATTTTGTTGCTTAAGCATTTTCAAAATTGTTGCACGCTTGCATCTTGCATTACATATTCTTAAATCATTCAATTTATGGGAAAATATTTGATTTCACACCTATACACACACAAAACAAAAAACCTTAAACATTATTACACACACTCAAACTTTGAAATTTACAAAAAGTTGTGCAATACATAGTTGCCCTAGGCAACTTAGTTCATCTAATTTTGGTTCAAATTTATATCAAATCACTCTCTGTGCTTTCTATCTATTCCTGCTTTTTTATTTTTGCTTCTATTTGTTTTACTGTGTTTGCTTTATAATTTTGTGTTCATAGTGGGCACACCTAGTGTTTTGAAAATCGTATGAGCTTCACAACCTTTTGTCATATTTCCAATATTTTAGTGAGACATAGTTGCACACTTATGGCATCCCATAGTATTGTTACATATTTTGTGGATCCTAATCCTCCAACTCTTTTTACACAAGGTATTGTCAATACCCAACCCATTTTGGATTCAAACCCTAATCCTACCATACCCATGACAACTTCACAAACAAGAACCTTTATGGATGTTGAGACTATTTTTTCCCATGTTCCTAAAGATAAATTGAAACAATTGGACAAAGAATTAGAGGGATTACAAGACTACTTAAGCACTAAATCCTTAGCGGGACAAGCAGTGACTATAGTGGACAATCTAAGGAAGTTAATCAATGTTTCCCAAGGAATAGAGGTTTTGTGTAATCTAGATCATGTAGTAGATGCTAACATACCCACATAAACTAGTTGCGCTCAAGTATTAGGATACACTCAAAATAAAAGAGGAAAACAAATTTCCCTCCCCACAACTATACCTTTTATTCCTACATTCACATTGCCTACTATAGCTTCAACAATACAACACACTAATGGAATAACTCCAAGATTAGGGCTTCCTAATGGGAATCCTTATAGTTTTATGACATCACATGTGACACCTCAATATTCCTCCCCTCTCATAAACTTTCAACATAGTAGTCCACCAAGAACTTACACAATCCCACCATATTCACCAAACTCTCAAAACACCTCAAACAATGATTTAGTTATAAACCAAATTTTACAAAATATGACATCACTCCAACAAACAGTCTTCACATTGAATCAAAATCAACATGGAAAACCACCATAATATTTTAAGAGAAACTCTTTTTCAATTGAAATCTTGAAAACACCCTTGCCTCAAAACATAGAAATACCTAGATTTGAGAAGTGCAATCGAAAAGGAGATCCTAATAGTAATGTATCAGCTTATACAACATTATGTAGTGACTTCATCTTTGAAAATAAGCTCCTAGCCAAACTCTTTCCTAGGTTATTGAAATACATGGCCTTAGAATGGTTTTTCTCATTGTCGAACAACTCCATAAATTCATCCAATGAGTTGGTTGATGCATTTATTCAACACTTTCAAGTCAACATTGGACCTCAAATCACATAAACTAATTTAGTGCATTGCAAACAAGGGAAACATAAAAGGTGACAAACTTTATAGGGAAATATCAGTTAATTTACTCACAGATCAATTATTCTCTTCCCAATGTTTATGTTTAAAGAGTCTTCATTGGAAATTTACAACCTAGCATTAGGTATAAGATATTGCTAATGAAATACCCATCCTTGACACATTTGTGTATGGATCTTTATGATTATGAAATATATTGGTTAGTTAATATAAGGAACATATTCATTGACTCCTACTAAGCAATCCAAATCCATGCCTCAAAACAACTATCAACCATTCAAGAAGAAAAATAAGAAATTTATCAAAATAAACACACCTCAAATAGCTAACAAAATTAAGCCACAAGTTGCAGCCATAAGTTCAACTCCCTATCAATTTAGGCTAAAAGATAGACAATTTACCCAATTGTCTGATTCCCTACATTTGATCATGTTACAATTGTTAACAAAAAACCTTATCTAGTTACCTTTGATTAGACCCATGGACACAACCAAACCTTTGCCTCTGAAATTTAACTCAAAAGAATTTTGTCAATACCATCATATACCTAGAAACGATACAAAACAATGTGTGCATATTAAACATCAAGTGTAAGACCTCATTGATTCTAATCACATCCAGTTAAAGGAAATAAATCTATGGCCCTGCCCAATCAAAAATTTCATAAATCCAAAGCCAAATCATGTGCATCCAAATTTGTGCAAGCTTGTGATGATAAGAATGATGCTGAGAATGATCTAAATGACATGATTAATGCCATAGATGTTAAATCTCGTAAGGGCCAAACCGCTTTGTTACCTAAAATTTCTTTCACACACATTGATGCATCTATACATGCACCATATGGTCATCTCTACATCATTGAACGTATAAATGACAAACCTACACCGAGGATACGCATTGATCATGTGTGTGTAGAGAATATGATCACTGAGGAATTCTTGTTTGTGCATGAAATTTATCAAGATTCATATGCACAAACGAAAGCATGGTTAAAAACTCATGATGGTTTTTCTCACCCTATGATAGGTTTGATCACTCTTCCAAGGTGATCCCACAATAGTGGTTTACAATTTTTGGGCAAACTGGACACTACAATTATTATTTTTAACTAAATCTTCACTTTCGGGCTCTTGTAGCGGCTAAACCGTGAGGAATTTGAAAATGATGCAAACTAGAGTCTCATCACATTTTGTTTGTAGATTCTAAAAATATTTTTTTCAAAATTTTTGGAATCAGATTGCACTTTTTTTTCCATCTCCCACAAAAACTAGTTTTTTTCAGAAATCAGCAATTTTAAAAAGTGACGCTCACCATATACAACATAACCTTTTTTGTATGAAGGATAAAATTCTAATTTTTTCGAATTTAGATTTGTAACTATGATATCTAGCACTTTCATTTGGTCTCATAGTTTTTTATTGAATATTTTTTCCTTAATCAATTTTCAAAGTCAAACCAATTGCAACTCAGACATATGCGGACTGTATACAACATAACTTTTTCTATATGAATCGAAATTCAATTTTTTTTTTTAAATGGATCAAGGACATCAATGCCCAGCCTCAGCATATTTTTGAAATTTTTATTTTGATAATCTGTTATTTTTCCACATGTGCAGACCAAAGATTTTGATTTTTAGTGAGAAAACTATGTTTAATAAAACTAAAAAATAAAATACATAATAAAAGCAAATCATATTAAAGCTAGGGGAAAAAGGGTGTTCGGCCGAACCTTGGTTCAGCCGAACACCCTTGAAGGGGTTAGACCGAACCCCTTTAAAATAATGAGCGAAATTATTTTAAAGGGGTTCGGCTGAACCCCCTAAAATTGGTTTGATCGAACCCCTTCAATATACATACGAAATTCAAACAACTTTTCTAGGGTTTTTGTGCATTTTTCCGAGCTCCTCTGATAAACAGCGTTTTCCAGGCGGCCCTCGTGCTTTCAAACATGTTGACTGAAAAAGACAAATCATAGGTGAAAAAATGTTGGATTTTTTGAAAATGTTTCATATTTTATTTCTTATTGTTGCATTTGTTTTGATTGATATAAGTTTTTTCAATTCTTGTGACAAATTTTTTGCATTTTGTAGGAGAATTTGTTGTTAGCTTAAATCAAACATTTGTGTTTTGAAGAAGAAAATGGGACAAAAATCAAAAAGAAAAAATAGAACTCAACGAAAATTTTCAAAAGATAAAGAAGAAAATAGACGCAAACAAAACTTGACAAATTATCATAGAAAGAAACAAGGTACATGTTTATTTATTCTCTTTTTCGTCAAATATGGGTAAATTTATTTACTTACAATAGTGATTTTATCATATGTTTTATCTATCAACAAGGAAAAATGCATCCAATAATTGATATATAAGAAAATTGAATGTTCTTCATTTCAATTTTTTGAAAATGAAAACTCAAATGCATATCATCAATGAGTTCTATAAAACTAAAATCTGAAAATTATCACTAGATTTTATGAATCTATATACTAAATGTTTTACTAGTTTTGATCTACAATATATTCTTTTTATTTGTATTTTTTTGTAGCACCCAATTTTGCATAGATATCTATGTGTATGTCTTTTAAATCCTTATATTTATTTCATCCAATTGTGCATCATCAATTATATAGATATGGTAGAAACACCATTTTTCACCAATATTTCTCCCTCTATCAAGTAGTATCTCCCTTTGTATCAATACATGAAAATGAATAGTAGGGAAATTATTATGTATAACCAAATTGGATTAAAGAAGATGACACAAGATAATTCAACAAAAGAGAATTTTTAAACTCATATAAAAAACCTAAATAGTGATAATTAGTTGAGAAGGTGGGGATAACTCAAACACCTCACAAACACACAAAAATCAGTAAAAAATATAAGTAAATTATAATAAATAGAATCATATTAGTTAACAATAACTATTTTTTTATTAGGATAGATTTAACAAGAAGTACGATGAGTATGCACATAAAGTATACATTCACTAAATAAGTTTATATGCGAAGAACATATAATGTAGAAGTATGTATCTAAAATAATATTTTCTAAATTTTCTAACACATAATCTAACATAGAATTAGAATATTCTTTATAAGAGTGAAATAATTCATAAAGAAATAAACATATATTGATAGTAAAAAGAAAAATGTATTGAATTTGATAACCTAAATAAAAAGTTGAAAGTTTTAACTAACTTTATTCCTAGATTTAAGATTAATAACACAAAAATACTATCCAAAATAGATAAATCAACAAGTGTAAATGGTCTTAAATCTAAATTGGTTTCACCTATATAAACCATGCAAGCTTATTTTTCCTATTAAAAAATATATATAATCTATAGCAATAAGTGTATCCCTTAGATACATAAAATAAATAAAATTGAGAAGATGGATCAACATGAAAATATAATAGTTCAAGCTATCACATGTTGTAATGTACACTCATATTTTTGATGAAAAATATTCATGAGTAATGCACGTGTTATTTTCTTCATGTAATACCTAATAAAATTATTGTGTACTATAAAGTGTATTTTTATTGATTTGGGGTAATTTTAATTTAATGACTCATTTATCTATAAGATGGGAGGGGCAAGTTTCTTTAATTTTTTAGCATTCTAGTCTTTACATATTCCTACTCTTGCATACATAGATCACATCGTGCATAGTCCTTGTATGTACATATATATCATTTCACCTAGTTCTTGCATGTACAACCCCTTGCATATATCAAGATCATATCACCTAAGTTCCAAGTTGCATACATTCCATGAATTTAGTCATTTGCATATTCATCATTGATCAAATAGAACCCTTAGCTCTTGCACAAGCTGGACACTACTCTTCATAGGTCTCAAAATCAACCCATTTGCTATCTATCACCCACATCACTTAAGGTTTATCATAGACTTTCAAGTTAGGAAACATGTCGGGTTATCCTTTCTCGTCTAGGAAAATCCTTTTGGAGTCCATCATCTCCTACATACCCTCTCTTGGTAATTGGTCCATTGTGTTTATCCATCATATCACAAGTCAATCCTTGCATCGTAACCAAATTTGGACCTAGAGTTGCATTTGACCTCTTGGATTCTTAATTTATCACATCATATTGGATACCATTTTCATTGCATTCTAGTCCTTACATATTCCTACTCTTGCATACATAGATCACATCACATAGTCCTTGTATGTACATATATATATATATATATATTTGTTGTTTTATAAATTAAAAATTAGATTTTGTTTAGTATTAATAGATAGGGATTGAAGGTTGAGACACAAATCCTAACGATCACTCATAATGGGTACCTTATCTAAGAAAAATAAAATATTTAAATTTACTAGATCTTGACTATCTACTTAGGTACAAAGAGGCTCATAGACTTACCACACTATCTAATAACATGCTATTTTTTATGGAAACCATAACATTCTTATATGTTATATAACATGATTGAATTATAGAACTTATAGTAACAAGTCTAAAACTTAGTTACTAGTATGCATAAATTTAATTGCATTAAAACATGAAAATATAATAGTTCAAGCTATCATGTTGTAACACACTCATATTTTTGATGAAAAATAGTCATGAGTAATGTGTGTTATTTTCTTCATGTAATACCTGATAAAATTATTGTGTACTATAAAGTGTATTTTTATTGATTTGGGGTAATTTTAATTTAATGAATCATTTATCTATAAGATGAGAGGGGAAAGTTTCTTTAATTTGTTAGCAATTTGAGTTCAAAATTAAATCACTTTTATTTTCATTTAAATGTTGAATCATTTTTTTAATTATAATCTAAAATTTGAATCTGTTGACACCTCCAAACAATCATCTCTAAGTTGAAATAAATTATGCATGGTAAATTTAATGTTGAATGATTTATGCATAAAATAAACCCCCCAAATTCTTGTTTTAGCATGTGCCTAGCTGGAATTAGCTAAATGTTATTTTAATTGTTTTTTTTCTTTTCAACTCGCATTTTACATGCATTGGTTAAAAAAGAACATACATGCAAATGCATATGGGTTAAAAATAACAACACACTTTGTTTTCCATTGGGTTTAAAATTAACTCTTAGATAGAAAACACTAAAAATAGTTAAAAATAACCCCTTTGCTTGACAAACACTACAAATGGATAAAATGAACCTTGTGCATTCTCTGTTTGTTCACATTTTGATTTTGGTTTAAAAAGAACACCATGCGAGTGTGATCTTAAATATTCATGTGCTCTCTATTTGTTTTTAAACAAAGATCGATTGAACTATGAATATTTTGGTTCGCTTTTGTTAAGCCTTAGATCTTGGGCCTACTTTAGTGGGAAAAAGTACTCACCCCAAAGTGACTCAAATCGGGAATGCGCTAAAGCCAAGCGATGCCCAACTAGTATATAATTTTGAATGTTAAGGAAAGCTTAGCATTACAGAACTTCCTGCAGACAAGCAATTGACTCCCCAATACCCTTGTGGTGCGTCGAAACCTACAGAGCCTAACCTCTGCAGACTGGGATGATAATGCCTCTTGCATGGCCTTCTAAATGGGTGCCTGAAATAAATCCATTGTTTTAGAAAACCACAAACCTTCTATTCTTTGGTATAGCAATAGTCGTTGCCAAGGCACCCGCACCTGCGCAATTCTTAGTAGAAATGATCGATCTACCATGGGAGTTTCATGGAGATTGGAAGCTTAGTTTCCCTAAGAAGTGAGTGCAATGTAAGGGGGAGTCCGTGGGACTAAGCTTCTGAAATTCATTCACTAAGGATATGCGGTTCGTGGGATCCATAAGAATATTGTCCTTGCAGCCTTAGGATTTTTTTTTTTGTAAATGTCTTCTATGTGGTTGATTTTCATTCTTTACAACACCACATGTTTGCCAACTATTTTCAGACAACATGAACAAATGAACATCATCCTCCAAATCTGAATCAACACAATCAAACTAAAATAAATTCCTTGCAATTTGCTTGAAATTTTGTCTAGTGTGAAAATCTCACCTTGTCATTCTGTCATCTTCAATCTCATCCATCCATCCAAAATTGCATTTTCTATAAAATATCAATTTTGTTCTCATTTCGACACCTCTTAATTTGATCACATCACATAGTCCTTGTATACATATATATCATTTCACCTAGTTCTTGCATACATGTACAACCCAGGTTGCATATATCAAGATCATATCTTGCCTAAGTTCCAAGTTGCATACATTCCATGAATTTAGTCTTTTCCATATTCATCATTGATCAAATAGAACCCTAAGCTCTTGCACAAGTTCCACTACTCTTCATAGGTCTCAAAACCGATCCATTTTTTATCTATTGCCCACATCACATAGTCCTTGTGTACATATATATCATTTCACCTAGTTCTTGCATACATGTACAACCCAGGTTGCATATATCAAGATCATATCGTGCCTAAGTTCCAAGTTGCATACATTCCATGAATTTAGTCCTTTCCATATTCATCATTGATCAAATAGAACCCTAAGCTCTTGCACAAGTTCCACTACTCTTCATAGGTCTCAAAACCAATCCATTTTTTATCTATCGCCCACATCACATAGTCCTTGTATACATATATATCATTTCACCTAGTTCTTGCATACATGTACAACCTAGGTTGCATATATCAAGATCATATTGTGCCTAAGTTCCAAGTTGCATACATTCCATGAATTTAGTCCTTTCCATATTCACCATTGATCAAATACAACCCTAAGCTCTTGCACAAGTTCCACTACTCTTCATAGGTCTCAAAACCAATCCATTTTTTATCTATTGCCCACATCACATAAGGTTTATCATGAACTTTCAAGTTAGGGAACATAGGTACATTATCCTTGCTCGTCTAGGGAAATCCTTTTGGAGTCCATCATCTCCTGCATACCCTCTCTTGATCATTGGTCCCTTGTGTTTATCCATCATAACACAAGTCAAGCCTTGCATCGTAACCAATTTGGACCTAGAGTTCTATTTGACCTCTTGCATTCTTAGCTTATCACATCATATATCATACCATTTTCATATATCCCATCTTAGAATCATATCCTTTTCAAATGCATTTTTTCCATGGAATTCTTAAGTTCAAGAATCTTTAATTTCATTTGATTTCATATGTTCACCTCCACTTATATATCATCGTCTCTCACTTTCTTTGTACAATATTTTGTGACATGTACAAATGGCTCAATAAGCAGGAAGTTCTCAAGCAGAAGTCGAGCCCAATCTAGATATTGGACCAAATGAATCAGTTGAAGAACACATGGACCTTGAAGATAGGGAGGAGGCCTGAGTTCAAACAATGCATGTTGGAGAGGGGTCAGGATCACTTCCTTCTACACTAATGGATGAGCATATAAAAGTAGCTGAAACAGTGGGGAAACAAATTTCTTATAGAAATTTAGATCATTTACTTGAAATGGATATGGAGAAACTGAAATGTTATGCCGACCAACCTAAAAATAAAAGTAAGAGGTCAATAACTAAATTTGTAAATAAAATAATCCAAGATCATTTCAATCATCTTGAAACACTTGAAAAAACCCAATTGTTATCGCGTTTACTTCTTCATGATGAGCTGAAAGAGTCATTACAATTGATGGGTGTATATTCTGCATCGAATAAGAGGAAACACATGAGACTGCAAAAAGATATTGTTGAAAATGTTAAAAAAGGTTTAGATTCCATTGGGAAAAGATCTCGATCAGTGGATAAGGCCATTGCAAGAAAGGTGATTTTGACATCTGTTTTAAATAAAGAAATATCCAAAAAGAGAAAAATGTCAGCACTTTCCACTGAATTTGGTTATAGTAGAACCACACTAATAAAATATGAGAAAAAGAGAAAGGTTTTAGATGATAGTTCTGAAGGCAATTGGGCAATTATGTGTAGAGATCCCCGCTCTAACGGGATTGAAGATGTTGTTAGGAACTTGATCTCAAGTTTTTGGAATGATCAGATTCGTCCATCATCAAATACTAGAGATGTTATGAGGTACAGGATTGGACCTGGTATTTATGAAGAACATATTAAACATTGGCTAGACATAACACAACTTGAGATGTATATGAACTTTTGTAATATGTATCCTCATATAAATATTGGGCAAACAATTTTTGAAAGGTTAAAGCCATATTATGTGAAGATAAACAAGTTTTTTGAAACTTGTTGTTGTCGTTATCACATTGAATTTGATCTCTACTATCATGTGTTTCGAAAGATGAGAGAAGAAAGATATGGTTTTCAAAATGCACCTCCTAAACAGGTAAATTTGTTCATAAAGGATCTATTCTGTGATCATGAAAATGGACCTCAAATAGAATGCATAAAAGGACTCTGTGAAACATGTGAAAATTTGGCTAACTTTCCTTCAACAAATGAAAATGCTGACCTGAGTCAGACAGTAAATTGCAAGAGTTACAAGTATGTAAAGTTTCAAACAAATTTTGGGAAAGAATCCACAAGGTTAAACTATGTAGAAGAGGAGATACCTATTGGGAAATTTATGGAAGATTTTCAAAAATTGATACAACCATATATACAACATTCATTTTATTCTAAGTGGCAAGCACATCAATTTCAAACATTAAGAGATACTTTCCCACTTGGAACAATTCTATCAGTAGTTGACTTTGCAAATAAATACTCTTTTGTACATCAAAAAGAGATTCAATCAGAATATTACTTTTCAAAGCAAGTCACTATTATGGTTCATGTGTGTTATCGACATGCACAATTGGAATTGGATGGTGTTGAGAGTATAGATGAACAACGAGCCATCAAGAAAGAATATCACTTCTATATTAGTGATGATAAAGAGCATGACACACTTTTTGTACAACATTGTTTTACAAAATGTTTTTTTGAGAATTTGAGAAGCAGGGGTGTAAAATTTGAAAAACATTTTGTATGGTCAGATGGATGTGTGGTACAATTCAAATCATCACAATCATTTTATGCACTTTCTAGATATCATAAAATTTACAACATACCACATGTTTGGAGTTTCTTTGAGAGTGGGCATGGAAAGGGTGAGCATGATGGCGCAGGAGCTTGCATCAAACATGCTTTAAGAAAACATCAAATGAGTTATTCAGAAGATCATATAGACGATGCACATGATGTTGTTGAATGGTGCAAGAAACACTTTGCATCAAATGAGGTCAACACATCTTCAAGAACAAACCGAAACATTCCACATAGAGTATTTTGGGAGATATCGAGTATGTATAAATTACATTTAAAATAAATAAATTTATTTAAATTTAAAATTTACACACATATATATATGCACATGTTCAAGTTCACATAAGTTTTTTGCAATTACATTTATCTAGGTGTGGATAGAAGATCGATGCGTGGATGTAAGAGGGTAGAAAAAACAAGATCTTTGCATTGTGTTATGAGTTCAGATAGTCTCCCTGGATGGACATTATACACGAGGGACTACTCTTGTTTCTGCATTGAGTGCATTGCGGGAAACTCTCATGCATGCAACAATGAAGAACTTGAATATGTTAGTAAATGGGATATGGTACCACTATTCATTTTAGACACATACGATGAAAATGAGGATGAAAGATTTCAAGACATTCCTTTGATTTCAATTGATTATGACCATATTTCAGGATTGGTTAGAAAAGGTACATGTGTAAGTTTTCAATAATTTAAATATTATATAAATTTAATGATCTTTAACTTGTCTAGAGACAATTCTAATTTTTTTAGAATTTTATTGTGTAAATTTGGTGTACAGGAGATTTTTTTGTAGTTATAGCAGATCTTGAAAACATAGAAGTTGATAGCTATTATTTACTGTGTTGCACATAAGAGAGGAATAAGCTAACACGATCTGAAATAAATGATGGAATGTTATTTCCCACAGGTGAGTTTGAATTTAAAATTATATATATACATTGTGTACATGTGTACATTACCTTAAAAACATTAAATATATATTGTACAAACCTTGAGCATGCAAATGTTGTATACATGCACATGTATTACCTCAGGTTCATGTTTACCATGCAGGTTCTATTGTTGTGCAAGGGATATATCTAAGACAAGTCAAAGTTGTTCAACATGGGATTCATTTTGTGGACTATCAAGTTGATAATAAGGTATATCAATATAGTCACCTTATAATTGCTACCACCCTACATCTCCATGCAGTTCCACATGCACGTGGACGAAAAAATTGGAGACTAGATAGTGATGACCATAAAAAAAAATTACATGTTATTCAATATCGAGTTGAACCAGAATGTTTGAGTTAGATTATCTCCATGATTTTCAAGTTCACTTGTACATGTACATACATGTTCAAGACGAGAACTTATAGTAACTTGTTTGAACTTTAGATTGTTTTAGTTACTTATAATATATGTTGATGACAAGTGTTTTAAATTTGGTTGGACACAAATTAGGGGTTGAAATACATTGAGAACCTTAAATTGAGTAGATATTTCCAATTATATATTTGTTCCATAAAATTCAAGTACTTTTTATGTACATAATGTGCAAACCTTGTCATAAATAAATTCATTGGAAGAGTGATGGTGGGAGTAGAAGAAAATTTAGTGTCAGTTTCAATGATCCCCCAAATCTAGCATGTTTATTTATTTATATCTTCAATATAATTTTGTATTTATGTATATAGTTGTACATATTTAATCAAGATGGTTAATATTATAGTTAATTAATTTCTCTATTGAAATGTAACATGTTAAATATTATTGCAAGTATCTATATTTAAATAATTTTTTAATTTAAATTATGAACTTTATTGAATCATTGCATTATATTGGAGATTATTGTCAAGTCATGACATGGACACATGATTTCATCTTCCTATTTCCTATTAGGTATATTCCTAGGACAAAACCCTATATTTATATAGATCAATTTGAGGCTTCTCTTGTGAAAAATATATATTTATCTAGATATATATTAATAGGGAAGAGGGCTTTGATCATTTATAACATCTTGCATGTTAGTACCATAAGAATAGGAATTTGAAACTCTTTAAGAAAGATACCAATTGTTTACCATAGTTCTTATTCATGTTCACTAAATACTAATTTTTCACCATAGTTCTTATTCATGTTCCCTAAATACTAGTTTAAATTAATCAAGTGGTAATCAAACAAGTTATTTCATTGTGGAGTTTGTTGTTATTTAATGTATAGATATGCAACATATCTAGTAATTTTAGAATTTTGTTACAATTCAAAAAGATAATAGAGGTGTAATTTGAATTGAATTTTCTTAATGTTTCAAAGAATAAAATTTATTTGTTCTTACTTTCTATCAAGATTTTAATTTCATCATTTTTATCAAATTTTAAAACTAGAATAACATGTCCTTGAAATTAATAAATTATAGGCCCAAGTAAATACACTCATTTATAAAATATCATTAGTTTACTTGAGCTTGGGAGTCATTTATTTTATAATTTTTGACTACTTACTATAATTTATTCAACATGGGCATTCATGTGCAAAATATTTATTGTGATCAGCATGAATGAACTTAATTATAAAGTGGCATTCATTTCCTAAAATTCTACTCTAGAGAGATCAAATGAATATATCATATAAGGAAATGTAAGTTGTAAGAGATCATCAAATAAGAAAATGTATGTATATTGAATATAAGTGAATGTATACATATATCATATAAACATGTAAACATATCAATATTGATCAATGTATAAACATGTAACATGTTATAAGCAAAGTTCCAAATGTATGTATATCATAAAAGAAAATCTAAGTTAGAGATCATCGAATGTGGAATACTAAAGATCATCATATAAGATCATCATATAAGGAAATGTCGAATACTAAAAATCATCATATATAGAAAATGTAAGTTACAGATAATCAAATCTCAAATACTAGAAAGATCATCATATAAGCAAATACATCTAATATGCAGGGCCTAATATGAATGGCGACTCCTGGTCAAATGACCATCTGAATGAGAACAATCCTGCTCTGATGGATGTGCTGAGCCTTGCAAATAAAATGGTGTACAAAATGTGTTAAATACATATAATTTATATTAAATATGTATCTAGATCTATTCATGTACATATACACATGTATATATAAAAATTTAAAACTCACATGTCCACTAGCATCATATTCATCCATAGAGTCACGTCAATGTGTACGATCTGGAACAAGGCTAGGAGTGACATTAGGTATGTCCACCTACAAATATATAAATTCATATATATCAGTACATGAATATCTAGTTAAATTAAAACTAAAATTTAAAAATAATTAAAAAGGAATTGAAACATGCACATGCACACATACATGCACATCATCTGATATCAGATGACCTAAGTCCTCTGAAATGGCCGCCTCCACCATATCAACTATACGATCAAGCGACGAATCAATATTTGCATCCCTTTGATCTATCTCATGTCGTGCCAACAATGATGAGTGGAGAGGACTATGTAGGTGAGATGGCATCAATGATAACGAACCGGCACCAACCACCATCTTAGTAAAACCCATAGTCTGTGCAACTATTGAATGATCAGATGGTGGATCCTGACGTGCACTAGTGCTGGGTTGAGAGTGATGGGATCCTAGAAGTGAACGACCTCCACATGCCAAATGATCTCTAACATTCTCTATATCGATCCCATAGTCTGATGCAATGAAGGCATATGCCTCCAAGATTTCCTCAACCAAACAATGCAGAGTCTTGCATTCCATATCTCCTATAAGTGCCTCAAGTTCTGTGGGAGTAGGGATGCCTACTGCTGTGAAAGGATCCATGGTGGTCCACTGTGCTGAATATGGCGTGGGTCGGGGACCTCTAGACATCAAATACTGACCTACACAATCAGCAGATATCCTAGTGGTGGCAGCTGCAATGTCACCTACAGTATCAATTGCTTTCTTTTGGGAAGCAATGACAACCTCATCTGCTATGGGGGCTAGAGCTGGGGTGAGAGCAGGAGACCTCTCACCAACCAGTACCCTAAACACTAGGGTTGGTCTATCTACTCGACGATAAGTGGGTCTGTCAGCAATCCTGCCACGTCCCTGACCAGCATATGGTGGAATGTCCAGGTAGTTGACTTTGAGGCCCAAATGGACCTCATCATACAACTGCTGAACAAAATATAATGGAATTTGGTTATTGTTTGGGTATTGACCATGTGCTGCAAGAAATTGTGGGTAGATCAATGAGGCCATATCACGATCAACACATCTAGTGACCTGGTATCCCCTAACCTTAAATGCACTTTGATAAAATGGAAAATAATTGGTTTTTATCATTTCTTTGGTCACACTATCCTGTATTTGTTTAAGCGGAACCTCACCATGTACTTCTTCCCACATGCGGGAAAGAATAGCAGCTACTCTATCTGGGGAAAATGCACTTGTCCTCTCAACTTCATCTCTTAGTTTTTCAAGACTATGCAATATTCACATGCATGGTTCAAAATATATCACTGGGTTTGCATTTTGCGCTAATGAGTCTTTCAATTTATTAATCTCATTAGTGGTATTTGCAAAGAAAGATTCCAGAGGTGGAACATCTACATTATCCATGTTATTTATGTATGTGTACCTAAAGGAGCAATGAGAACTTAGTTTTAATAATATATCTAGATATAAGGAATAGAAATCTAAAACAGTTCTAATAATTCATCTACTCATCAATAATATTTCCATACCATTAACACAAAACATGTTCAACATCTATCATAGTTTTTAATAATCAAACATTCACATTACTAGATTACACAAAAAACATAATCTAAAACAATTATAAAATTTAAATTTACAAGTGTGTGTGTGCACTCTAGAACAAAATGTGTCATTAAAGACAATTTAAAAAACATTGATAAAGGTTGCATCTAAGATTTATTTCCTACAACTAGTAATAAAGGGAAAACATTATTACTTAACATTGAAAATAAAAATGTTGAACATGAAAGCGAAAATGTTGCAAAATGTTATGAAACACCTATTGAAAAGAGTAACATCATAGAAAAATAAGAATTCAAATTTAGAAATATTTTTGAATAATGTAGAAATGAACCCCATGATATTAAAATTATACTCCATGATCCAATTGTTGATAATATTAATAAAATTGATAACATGTGCACATAAAAAAATGAAAGTCATTGTATCTCCAAGTTACTTAAGAAGAGAGAGGACCTTTCCGAATAAGAATGATATCCCATATTCAAAATTTTCTAATGAGCTTGATAAAATTGTAATAATTCTAGAACCCAAAAATGGTTACTTAAAATTGATGAGAACATAAGATAAAGTCTTAAATGAACCATGAACCATTCAATTTTGAGCTTCAAAAATTTTCAATGAATACTTTTGTAAAATTACTAAAGTTGTAAAAAATAAGACCTTTACAAAATAAATTAAATATTTAGGCAATCAAATTTTCTAATTAAAATAAAATTATTATTAAAATATTTTTTAATTGTCTTAATTCTATTAAGATTACTAATAAGTAGAAAGATAAAAGAGCTAATTGTAGAGTAATAAAAACCTCAATTGTAAGAAATAAATTAAGAAAAGTTTTATTAATGAGGCAAACTCATCTTCACTTAAGCATAAATTGTAAAATATTGTGAAAAGCACTAGCAATAAGATCAAGACTAGATAGTCCTATTGACAATGGTACTTGAGATTTTAATGGTAGGATTCCATGAGTTCATAAAAAGCTAATTAATAACACAAATGATGAAATTGAATGATTTTGGCACTTTAACTCTAGAGTATCACTCAATGTAAAGGATGTTTTAAAATAAAAAATTGGTGATCAAGACCACACACCACATATTAAACATTAATTGGAATGTAGCCAAACAAAATTGTGTAAAATTTCTTGAAAAATATATTCATTTAAAAATATCACAAAGGGAATTTGAATAGATTGTAAGCCTTTTTATTGTACATGCCTCTTAAAATTTCTAATACATATTGTAAATACGACATGTAGTTTTTATCTACCATAAACTATTATGTAATATTAATTATATTTTGTATACTAACCAAATTTTACAAGAGTGTGGTACAATTAAAATACCAAATTTATCTAAGGACTTATTAGATTTATTTTAATGTGTTAGATACAATGATTGTAATTTTTTGTAAAAATGTGTTTAAATGAGAAGCATTTACAATGCAGTGGGTTATCAAAGTTTATATCATGTACCCATGATTGAAGAAAAATGATCTGGGAAATAAAATGTTTGAGAAAAAGAGATATGAGATAACTATAAAATACAATTTGAAGAGTGGAGGTGAGGCTTCTAGATGTGAGTTGGTCACAAGAGAAGCAAGTTGCTAATTTTATTTCTGATTTTAAGAATATTTTTTACAAGTATGCAATACATAGCCACTATTCTTGATGGTTAGATCAACAAGTCAAGGTGTGCAAGGATTTTTCCTAATTGGAACTATTATAGATCTATAGTCAATTTTATATAAAATTACACGTTGCAGCCACAAAAAGAAGTTGAATCATATTAATATTACAATTCTATTCAGATAAACTATTATTGTTCACATCACATATAGGCGTGCCCCTAATAGTAAAAAATAAAATAAGAAGATAGTTAGGGAGCACAATTTTTACATGTTAGTGATGATCAATGTCAGTTGTCATAGTATATACAATATTGTTTTCAATAATTTTTTGAGTTATTACAAGAAAACATTGGTATTATAAAGGTTCAAAAAATAAATATTTGGTCAAATAATTATACTGATTAACTCAATAATGCTTGTGTATTCATATTGGTTTAGTAGAATACATGCAGAGAAGGTTATACCTTGTATTTGGATTTTTTTAAAAGGTGGGCTACCTTCTTCATGTGGAGGAATTGTGTGAATAATGTCATTATGTGGTTCATTGTACGAAATTTTCTCTTGATGAGGAATAAATTAATACTTAGTAGAGTAGTAACTAATATAATCTACAAAGTGCATAGTGTGATGTTTTGAAGTTCAATATATTGTAATAAGATTTAGTGGCATGATAGGAGGTGAAGGGATAGAGAGATTTGGAACATTTGCTAGAGGAATTTTATTGTTAAGTTGTACTATAGCAAGATCCACAAGAATAGGACCCTAGTTGGCAATCCTGTGATCCTCATAACTTAAGTATTAATTCATTTATTGAACTATTGAAGATATCTAGTTCTCTTTCTTTCTTTTTTGATAGTTGTAGCAAAACTTATTGATTATCTCTATGTTATGGTTCTATTTTTCTCTCTTTCAATGATTTTGATTATGTAAGAACAAAAAATGATTAGAATAAATTCATTAAGACTACTAATCTAGATAATTTCACATATGCTCCACATATGCTCAACATATGCTCCTATAGAAATGGCGACTTTATATATTTTGAAATGTCTTTACTCTATATAATGATGTATGAGTCATTTTCTTAATCTTGGGGGTGTAGTGTATGAGAGTCTAGAATTGGATCCAAGATGGAGATTTTGTGTGATGAGAAGTGCCTTAGATCCTATCATCACGTGAGGTCCACTAAAAGAATGTTCTTAGTTTGAACACTATTATTCTCTCTTTACAAAACCAAAATATATTGGGAATCATGAAAATAGTGGTGAGTACACTAGAATATCAATCAAGAGAGGCAAGTACATCAATCCCACAATAGTAAGTATGCTCAAAATTTGACTCATAGAATATGATGTCATTATAGATTTCATTATCTAAAGTTTTCTCTTTATGAGGAATAAATAGAGAATAATTGGAATAGTGCCTAATGTAATGTACAAAGTACAGATAACTTGATGTTTTGAAGATGGATATCTTAAAATTTTAATTGAATTATTTTTTGTAGAGGATGTGGTGTTGGGTATTTTTCTTGCAACCATCTAGATATTAAGGAAATCTACCATAATGTCCCAGTCTAGGAATAATGTAAGCAATGGGGAAGTAGCCTATATATTTAGACTAAGGGAGAGAAAAATTAGAGTAGATAGAATGACTTGGATAAAGCCTCCTCCTCTTCTTTGAGCCTTACTAAGTTTGGAAGTTTATTTCATATAGATCTTAAATATAGTAACACAACTAATTTAGTATAAGAGGTCTCTAATTTGGTAGTTAGTTCAAATGATGTGACTCTAGATATAAGCAAGCTACTCATCCCTATATATATATATTGTGTTTATCACAATAATAATTTACCTAATATTTATATAGTATCATATAAAATCCTATACAAATACTATGTATTGAATAACACTCTCTAGGGATTTAATAGATTTATATTACTAAATTTATGGATGATGGAATAAAACCTACTTCACTATAATATGACACTAACATATATATTTTTATTTTCTTTCTAAATGAATAGAATGTCTAACCCTCAACTATCAAATTTATCTTGAATACATGAAACCTTAATGAATTGAATAAAATACTAACATTCAAATCAGCCTAATGCACTTGGATTTATCATTTAGAGCTTACACTCTCAAATTCCCTTTTACCCCAATGATGCACCCTAATTGATAATCCACAATCAATTTAAATTCCCCACATATTATTTTAGAAATTTTTCTCATCCTAGCATGAACTACATAGTGTAACATAATTTTATAGCATGTCTTAGATGCAAACTAATAAATAATTAATATAAAGAACAAAAAACACAAACTCAAAGATTCCATGAATCCATAAAAAAACTTAAATAAAAGGTTTCTTATATGACCTTAATAAAGGACAAATCGTCGAGATGTTGAGATTAATGTATCTATATGACCTTAATTTTTTTATAAAAATATAAAAGGCCAAATGTTTGACTCTAAAAGATAGGAAAAGTATTCAACTAGGTGTTGGGGTTTGTGGGAGTATGAAATAATATACTAGGGAAAAATAAGGTCGAATCCTCTAGCTTTATATATTTTTATTTTTTGGAGAATGAAAAGATGATGTTAGTAGGTATGTCTCAATAGGTAGTTACTCTAAAAATTGATGATGTTAGCATCATATAAGGATGGCATTATCATGATTTTGACATTTTGAAATAAAAGATGGATAAAAATTTAGACGCATGGAATCAATTCTAGAAATTTAAAACACGAGATTTTTTTTTACTAGTAGAGGATCAAGATAATAGGGGTTAGAAAGGGATGGTACTTAAGGATTGGAAAGACTAAATTCCCAATACTACAAGGAGTAAATACAAATAATAAGATTGTGAAGTTGTTGGGGAATGATTGAAATGACATGATGGTTGAGAGATGAAAAAATTGGTGCAAAAATACTTATAGACATTTGGATTAAAATGGATTGGGATTTATAAGTTCAAAAGGGAGTGGTATGGCAGGATATAACCAAGTCTAAAATCCTAGAAAATATAACACTTGAATACAATAGAGCTAAGAGGGGTCAAAGAATATGGAGACAAGAATGGTTTGAATGGAGGGTCAAGCCAAACACTCTAGAAATAGAAAATATTATAGGTCACTAAGAAACACTAAGGATTGGATAACTAGCATGACAATCGCAAAAAAAAAGAAGTCCGATAGAATCCATACTTAGATAAATTTAACAAAGGTTGAAAGTGGATTATCAAGATTAGTTGAAATATTATACTTTGAGGATGAAGCCCAATAGACCAATGGAAAAAGAAAAATGGAGATGGTAGAGATGAAATATTGGTATGCAATATCCATCAAAATAACAATATGGTAATTGATATAAATTCATGAAAATGACCAACACAACTTCACACATAGGATATTTTTTTAATTTTTAGAAATTGAAGCATCTTGAACTTGTAGGGGACATCACTGAGTAGATATTTGAAAAGAATTTAATAGAGGAAATTATAATAAAAATTCAATAGCCATTCTACCTCTTCCTTACTCAATCACCTTAAGTCTAGATTCCTTCATGATTTATTTGTAATAAGCCTCCTATAATCACATGTAGCTTTTTCATTTTAAGGTGCAAAGATGTATTTTAACTAGTATTTAAATATATATAAGGAATTAATTACTCATAAAATAATTAGTTTTATTAGCATATGAATCATCCTTTGTTATCACATCATTTACATAATATTGGTGTGATCAACCTAGATCAACTTGTGTTATCAGTTTAATTAATTTCTATTCTTTGGCCAACTTCATAGGCATGTTTTATATGTCAAATTATTATAATATAGTGGTCCATTTTTCTCGTTTTTTTTCTCTTGATTTATTCTACTAAGAAAGTCCTTTACTACTACATGTCAAAGATTACTACAAATACTTTACTATTGAAAATGTAATTAAAAATTAATCAATACTCACACTAAAGCATAATCTTGCTTCAAATTTGGATAATTTATCTTTGCATCTTTGCATGATACACTCATGAAGGCTACATGCCTTTCATTTCCTAGGTTTCTCATTTGAATAAGAATGGTTGTACAATGTGGTCAAATGAAAATGAGTATATGTAGAATAGTTTAGAATATTTTGGGCTTGTAACCAATATAGGGGATTCAAAAAATGATTTCTTGATTTATTAAAATGCCTTAGCTTACATTTTCCAATATATTTTTGCATGTTTCATCATCTTGGCATTTAGTGGCCTCATTATCTCTACAAAACCTATTTTGAATTTCTTTATAAAGTTAATCTTACCAAACCAATAATTCAATTCATTATTTCTTGTTGAAGGTTGTGAAAAGATCTTGTTTATGCTTGAATACAAAAATGCATTGTATACCTTCCTTGTTTAACTGTCTTTTCCTTCTTTGTCCATTGGAATCGCATATACAAAAATGGATTGAATACAAAAATGGATTGAATACAAAAATGAATTGAATACAAAAATGGATTGTATACTCAACTATTTATATTCTTATAAGTTATAGATAATGAATTTGTTGAAAATGCTTTAGAAAATTGTAAACAAATGCAATTCAAGCCACAAATTTTGCACCAAAATGAGCTATGGAATAGTGCAACCAACCTGAGAGGATGTGTTGGAGGGTTCGCTCAAAGGTGAATTGTTTGCATGCTTGTTTTTTCTTCGTCAGTTCACCGCACACACCCTGTTCGTCGGCCGCCTCTGTCATTGTTTGCTACTTGGTGAAAATGACAGGGATGATAAGGTTTTTTTTATTTCATCTGTATTAAGGGGGTTCATATGAACCCTAGTTCGGTCGAACCCCTTTATTTTATTATTTACCACACATAAGTCAATGGGGTCTGACCGAACCGAACCTTGGGGTTCGACCAAACCAACATAAATGTTTGGGCGAACACTTTGGTTCGGCCGAACCCCTTCACTTTGTGTAGAGGGGAAAATCGACTTTTCCCTTCCTCCACAAAAGTGTTCACCACTTATGTGGGTTCACCCTCCACTTAAAGTTGGACCAAAAAAACTAGATGTATCATTCTCCATCATCTCAATGTTGGAGCAATTATATGTGAAGCTAGGTTATCTATGGCTACACTCCATGAATATCATCCCTTCGGTCATCCATAAGTGCAAAAAGTTCCCATTTTAAAATCAAATATATACAATGCATCATAGTGGGTTTAATCCTTTTTCTTCTAGTGGAATTTTTTTATTAGACTATTTTTGGCCTCAACCTATGGAACCTATTAAGCCTCACAAAGAGTTTTTTTTTAGGTCATATCAAAAATTTAAGGCAAAGCGCATAACAAAGTTATCCCTTAGCAATATTCCTGAAAATGATAGAGTTATGGTTGTTCTTTCCACCCCACAAGTTGTGGATGAACCCATGATCAAATAAAATACCCTTCCAACTACACAAGGTATTTATGCTAGAGTTACTCCACCAATATCATACAAAAGACCAAGAGAGAATCGTATGATTACCTTTGTGCCACCAAAAGAGAAACAAATTTATAGACCTAAAGAGAAAGCGGCTTCCCAACCCCCAATGATCCGTTTAGTTCCTTCCCTAAGGGAAGAAAAGAGATCAATGGTTGAGAAAGCCACTCTTACCCATTCACAAATTGAAAACCGAACAAGAAGAAACATAAATTCTAAAGAGTGTAGGCATAGACATCGTGCTATTGCATGTCAGTTGGGTAAAAACAATAAAACAATACTTGATTATGAAACACATATGCAAAGAAATCAAGTTGATTTACAACTTCCACCAAAATATGAAACTCAACCTTACATGTCCCAACCAAAACAAAGAATAAAACATGAACATACAACTGACATTGTCATTAAGCCACCCATTGTGATAAATTTGGATGATGAGGATGAAGATGCTAAATTTAATGAACAAGTGCATAAAGAACTATCTTTATTATTCTCAAAGTCTATGGATTGAGATGGGAACAACTGTGATGGTTCTCCTAATGAGAGTGATTCACTACGTGTTGAACTTGATGATGCTCCTAGTATGACACTTGTTGTAGTCCCTTTGGTTATTTTTTTTCCTTCCATATATAATGAACAAGATTGGGATGCAAACGATTTTCTTTAGATCGGTTCGCATGTGTGGTACCCCTTTGTGCTTACTTTATGTGTTTTCTTTGTTGTTTTTTCTTGCACGTTATGTGACCTCTCTTGTTGTTCTTCTTGAAATTTATTTATGTTTGTGATTTTTCTTTAGATGACCCTTGTTGTTCTTTTTTGGGATAATGCAAGGTGTTGAGACATTTAGGTCTTTTCCATGTTGACCCAAAAAAAAATTTGTTCTATCTATGTGTCATTCTTCCATTGTGTATTTTTTTCCATGAGTATTTTTGGAATGATATCAATTTCAACCTCATTTACATTATTGTAGCAAAGATGTATATTGACCCCATGTCCATGGATCCCTTATTTGTTCATCTTTGTGTTTTTTGTGGTATTGCATTGGGTGCAACCCCTTATCATGAGGTAGCTTCATTTGGAAACATATCATTGGCATAGGGATTTCCAAATAAGCTCTCATGACCTTATCACATGGCATTTTATCATTTTTCTACCTTAAAGAAATTGCTCACAAAATGGTGTTTTGCAATTACTTTAAGGTGGGAGCATACATTCTATTGTTTGCTTCACTTTGTTCACATGTGTTAGACTTAGTGATGTGTTGACATAGCATTTTGATCATTTGTGTAGCACCTTATCAGATTTATTAGGACTATAATTCTTAGTATGGTTGGCATGAGTACACACCTAGTGAAAATTAGTCCTCACTAGTCCTTATTTGTTTCTCATTTTTTTATTGTATTTGAAAGGATCACCTAGCGAATATTAGAATTCACTAGCCTGTGGTGCCTTTGGTTCATGGTTCACCTAGAAAATATCAGACTTTGTTAGCTTGTGAGTCAAGAATGCCTTGGGTATGGATCCTAGCATAACACAACTTACTAGTCCTTGATTGTCATACCCTCTTTATGTTTTGTGTGTTTTATTTTGTGTTGTCAAGTAAACCCATTTAGAAAACCTAAGAAAACATTTAATATTTTTCTCTTGATACCTTACAATTGCAAAATAGGGCCAAGACTAAGTCACCCTATGTGACTTGGTCCCCCTATTTTGCCTCCAAAATTTAATATTTTGGAGTTGGCATTTTATTATTTGAATTTCAAATGTCAAATATTGGCTATTTTTTGATAAATTAGATTAAATGCCTATAAATACCTAGTCATTCCATAATTTGAAAGCTAACTAGCATGAACTATAAATTATTGTAAGACAATAGAATTATCAAGCCAAGAGCAACCAAGAGTAGATTTATTGTAACAATTCAACATAGAATCATCATGTCAAGTTTTATGTGAGTGTGTTTATGTTTATGTTATCATTTTGTTTGTGAGGAATAGTTCCCTTATAGGTCTTCCATGAAATCAATCCAATTTGTAATCAATCCTTGATGTGATGTGCATGACTTCAGTTCTTCAAGAGAATCATATTTGGGTGGTGAGTTGAAATCCATTGTGATGCATCATCATTTTTCATTTAGCCTCTATCCCTCAAAAGGATAAGCTCTCTTTTATCAAAATTTTATTGTGGAGGTGGAAACACCAACACAAGGTTTGACTAAGCCAAGATCCTATATGGTACAACCCTTCCTCTCTCTTTGAATGTGAAGGTTTCAGATCCGAGGAAGATTGGAGGAATATTGAAGATCATTTATTCATTATTGCATTCAAACTCTACAACATGAAAACATACATAAACTCACTTATTCCAGTATTCAACAAAGATTTGTTAATGAAACATAGAAGAACTTAGAAGGCTCTAAATGAGCTCCAAAGGACTGTGAAATTAGATCTCAATTTCAGTCACTAGGACGTCTTGGTCCTCAAAAATTAGCTCCAAATTCATACCACAGGTGCACAAAACTCTTCTTAGTTTGTTTTCGAACTTTGAATTTTCCCATGACTTTCCAAATTTGTTATTTTTGCATCAAAATAAGTTATTTACATCATTTGTGTTTTATTTCATTGCATTTCATACAAAGTCCATTTTCAAGTCCCTAAATTCAAATTATTAGGATTGGTTAGCTCACCTTTCAGGTTGCAAACTATTAATCTCTTATCCTAGTCAATCTTGAAATTTGATGATATGTATTAAAAATTGGAACAACAAACAAAAAACTCACTACTTATTAGTCATAAATATACTAAAGAAATAAACAATAGAAAATAGGGGAACTCAATACCATATTTTATTCATCAAGTGATATAAATTTATGCAAATAGAGGAGACAACAACTTCCCTACAAATCTGCTAAACAAACTGGAAACTAATTACTGTAGATTGACATGTAACTGAACTCTTGACAACTAACTAGAGAATACTATCTATACATTTTTTGCTCTTTATTCATATGTTGATGACACACATAGTTAAATTAAACTATTGTTGGAATGTTATATTCTAGCACCCCATCTTAACACTACAACATAAAAATAAAATGAAATACATTATACAAAATTTGCTTTTTGCAAACATTTCTCATACCAGTAAGAATTCTTCAAGTTGCTCCCCAATTGCAAGTATAGTCACCTAGCTATCATCAAAATTTCCAATATCATTAGACACCATTTGCACATGAAGTGTCTCATCACCCTCGTTAAGGTATGATATTGAACTTCCAAATTTTGGATCTCCCTTGAACTATTAGACATCAATCCTCACATGTACGTCTCATAACCCCAATGAGGTATAGTTTCTCTGATCCACAAGAACCTCAAACTATTGAGCATCTATCTATCCTCTACTGCATCTCTCCATGTCTTCAATGTGTCTGCCTCTTCAAAATAGAACAATTGCTTCATCTTCAATGAAGTCATCATCACCATCATCTGGTGGTTCTTCAACAATGGTTGACATTCTCTTAGCTCTTGCAGCTCAACAACAAAAAACTTCATTGTAGCAAAAACAACAAACTTACACTCTCACAACAATAATCTATGTACCATTAGCTTTGATACCATATTAAAAATTGAAATAAAAAACAAAACACTCACTGCTTATTATTCATAAATATAATAGAGAAATAAATAACAAAAATAAAGGAAAAAAAAGCAAGGAAACTCAATGCCATATTTTATTCATCAAGTGATAAAAATTTATACAAATAGAGGAGACAACAACTTTCCTACAAATCTGCTAAACAGATTGAAAACTAACTATTGTAGATTGACATGTAATTGGACAATTAATAGCTAACTAGAGAAGACTAAACACATTTTTTGCTCTTTATTCATATGTTGATGACACATACAGTTCAGTTAAAATGTTGTTGGAGTGTTATATTCCAAAATATTGTGGAAAAGACTCCCCATTTTTAAATCCTAAGGTAGAAATATCAAGGTTTCACTTTTCCCACATATCACATGGTTATCAATATATTGTTGGATTTTTGTGTTACATTGTTGGATCTACAAGTTGTAAAATGTTGTGTGTTGTCTACACTTATAGGTTGCATTTATGAATGGGATGTGGGTTGTCTATGTCCATAGAAGCTTCAATGTTGTTGTAGATTCATATTTGTGGCTTGTTTTAGTCACTTATTTTGTTTTTTTGTTTGTCATGTTGAGATGGAGAGATGGTATTACTAGGTACAATCATGATGTGGGACCTATGTTGTGGTGTATAAATGTGTGACACAATTGGATTTTGTTGGTACACTTGGTGGTGATCATGGTGTCATGGATTTTCCTCGTGCCTTTGGGACTTTGGTATGACATGATTGTTTATGAAGGTATTTTGTTGGTGGCGTCAGATTGATTCCAATTTATTTGTGGTGATGTATCTTCTTGGTTTGATGATCATGGTTTTACTTTTCCTTTTAGGATATCATATTGTAAATCTATAAAGTTATTTTCCTCATAATGAGAATAAAGCTCCTTAAATGTAGGAGAATAGTGGAAAATTATTTGAAGAGATATTAGTGACACCTATTCAAAACTACCATTTGTAAATAATATATAATCTAATAAATAATTTGATTAATGATTATTAAATGGTATAAAGAACAAAAAACAAGGGAACTCAATGCCATATTTTATTCATCAAGTGATACAAATTTATACAAATAGAGGAGATAACAACTTCCCTACAAATTTTCTAAACAGACTGAAAACTAACTACTATAGATTGACATGTAACTGGAATCTTAATAGCTAACTAGAGAATACTAGACACATATGCTACTCTTTATTCATATGTTGATGACACATACAGTTCAATTAAACTATTGTTGGAGTCTTATATTCCAACAATGTTGTGGAAATGACTCCCTATTTTTAAATCCTAAGGTAGAAATCACAAGGTTTCACTTTTCCCACATATCACATGGTTATTAGTATATTGTTAGACTTTTATGTTACATTGTTGGATCTATGAGTTGTACAATGTTATGTGTTGTCTACACTTATAGGTTGCATATATGACTTGGATGTGGGTTGTCTATTCCCATAGAAGCTTCAGTGTTGTTGTAGATTCATATTTGTGGCTTGGTTTAGTCACTTATCTTGTTTTTGTGTTTGTCATGCTGAGATGGAGAGATGGTATTACCAGGTACAATCATGATGTGGGACCTATGTTGTTGTGATGTATAAATGTGTGACACAATTGGATTTTTTTGTTTGAACATTTGGTGGTGATCGTGGTGTCATGGATTTTCCTCGTGCCTTTGGGACTTTGGCATGCCATGATTGTTTATGAAGGTATTTTATTGGTGGTGTTGGATTGATTCCAATTTATTTGTGGTGATGTATCTTCTTGGTTTGATGATCATGGTTTTACTTTGCCTTTTGGGAGATCATTTTGTAAATCTATAAATTTCTTTTCCTCATAATGAGAATGAAGAGCTCCTTAATTATAGGAGAATAGTGGAAAATTATTTGAAGAGATATTATTGACACCTATTCAAAACTACCATTTATAAATAATATATAATCTAATAAACAATTTGATTAATGATTATTAAATGGTATATGCTTTATATAAAGCATATAATTTAATAATAAGGTTTTATAACCTTATATTAGAATAATGGATAAATTTAATAAGAGTGTTAAACTTAATAACATCATGTTCTAACAAAAATATACCTTTGTGCACTTAATCAATATGTATTGTATGAAAGTGGGTTTTGTCATTTGGAAACTATTTTGGAGTTTGCTAATAAGGGAGATTCTCCCTTGGTTAAATCCCTAGGAAAACCAATTTAATAACTTTTGAATAAATATTGAAGACAAAAATCAACAACAATATTTCTATGTGTTGCTAAACATGCAAATGTTGATTTAATAGTAAATGTTCATATTGCCCCTTGAATGTGTGACAAGTAAGTACTAAGTGGGAGCTAGGGAGATCTTGGTTCCTTGATGTGTTAAAATGAATTAGGATTTGTGATTTTTTATACAGATCTATAGAATATGATTTTAAATGTTTTGTGTTGGGTGAAGCCACAATAGTGGTTTACAATTCAAATGACGAAGGAAAACTCACAAAAAATCACCCCAAGGAAAAAAAAGTGATTTTAGGGGTCCGTACGAACCTACTTGTTCGACTGAACCAAAAAGGGGTTTGCTCAAACTAGGGTTTGACCGAACCCCTTTGAATTTTTGCCGCCAAAAAAAAAATTACAATGCATGGGAAAGGGGTTCAAACGAACCCCCTTATCCCTAATCCCCCATCTGAGACACAAAAAAAAAACCCTGAATTTTGGCACTTGGGAGCTCAGGTTGAGGATGAAAATGGAGGAATTTTCACAATCCCAACTAGAATCAGGTAGTCCTCAGAATGAGCTATCCAATGAATATAATTTTAATATGTTTTGGTTTTATTATGTATGTGTTCTTTTAGTTTTATTAAACATAGGCTTTTCACTGAAAAACAAGCTCTTTGTTCTGCACATGTGGAAAAATAGCAGATTATCAAAATAAAATTTTAAAAAATACGTTCGGGCTGAGTATTGATGTCCTTGATCCATTAAAAAATAAAGAATTTCAATACATACAGAAAACGTTATGTTGTATACAGTCTGCCTATGTCTGAATTGCAATTGGTTTGACTTTGAAACTTGATTAAGGAAACAATATTCAATAAAAAATTATGAAACCAAATGAAAGTGTTAGATATCATAGTTAAAAATCTAAATTCGAAAAAATTAGAATTTTATCCTTCATACAAAAAGATTTATGTTGTATACAGTGAGCGTCACTTTTTAAAAATGTTGTTTTCCGAAAAAAACCAGTTTTCGTGGGAGATGGAAAAAAAAGTGCAATCTGATTCCAAAAATTTGAAAAAAATATTTTTAGAATTTACAGACAAAATGTGATGAGACTCTAGTTCGCATCATCTTCAAATTCTTCACGGTTTAGCCGCTATAGGTGTCCGAATATGAAGATTTAGTTAAAAATAATAATTTCAGTGTCCAGTTTGGCCAAAAATTGTAAACCACTATTGTGGGATCACCCTGCTTCAAGTCAACACATACCAACTAGTTGGAGGGGTATGATATGAGCCTAATTTGAATTTTGAACTTTAAAAATGTGGGTTAATTTCACACCATAGAATTGGACCAAGTTTGTTTTCTAATCCCCAAATAGTCAAGGTAGGTGAATGCATAAACTAAGGATAAGAACTAGTTCCTAGGGATGTATGAGGGGTAGAATCAAGTTAGATTTGGGGAAAATGTCAACTCTTAGTGTAGAAATATACCAGTTGTAAGTTAGTTATTAAATATAAAGGCTAACTTAGTTAAAGTGAATAAAAAATATAGAGGAAAGGTGCAAGGTATGTGATTTTCATCATATGATAATTTTTAAATCAATTTCCCTAGTAATTATTTCTATTAGTTGTTTTGGGGAAAAAGGAGTAGCCAAAATTATGACTTTTTCACTCGAGTGGGGTGTTCTTGTCCCCTTGATTGTGTAGGATCTATAAGTTGGGTGGGAGGCACCCAATCTATTTGAGAAGCATTCACATGGGTGGTATTGTGGTGTGATGTACCCCTTTGCCACCTCCCAACATTGTTGCTTATACATGGTTTATTGTTTACGCTTTAAAATTTCAATTTTATATTTTAAATATACTTAATATTTTTAATATTTCATATTATAATCCATTTCAATATAATTCTTAAAGGCTAAAGGAAGAGGAAAGAAGGGTGCAAAAGATGACACTAAAGGCCCTACTTTGAAAGGGTCAGCTGATTGGAAAAGATCTTTTGAAGTCAAGAAGAAGGACTTGTTGGAAATGATTGACCTACATAGGAGCCAGGAGCTTTGTTGGAGTGAAATTACACTGAGAGGGGGGGGGTGAACCAATATTTATACCTTCTTAAACAAATTTAAACTGAAGCTGAAAAGAGATATACATATGTTCTCATTTTAATGATAGTGTCATTCATGTAATCGAATGCAATCATACAAATTGAAAATGAGTAATGTAACATTGCATTTTAAAGCAGTAAGGTACTGAAGCAAAAGAGACATAGAGACACAAGATATGCCGAGTGGAAAACCCTCCTGGGGTAGAAAAACCACTCCTAAACCTGCTGCCTTTTTCAGGCTTTCATTTCTATAATTTATTTTGACAAAGCCCCAAAGGTTGATTTCTGAGCACCAACTCAAGGAGCATCAACCCCTCTGTTTAGAGACACCAATCTCAAGGAGCACCAACCTCTTTTCTGTTTAGAGACACCTATCTCAAGGAGCACATACCCCTTTCCTAATTTTCATAGAACATACAATAATATAGAGGATCTCTCTGTTTCACTTGATTTCAGTCAAGTGCCTCTTGACAAACAAAACATAGAATTTTCAAAATTCATAATTGACTCTTTAGAATTCCATGCATTATCTAATCTCAATGCATCTTGAGGAAAATGCTATCTCTATTACAATACAGTCTCATCAAACTGTTTTTCAATCATACATACTTTCTCTCTTTTTCACCCTTTTTGAATTTCAATGTTTTCCCATACAAAAAACTATCAATCTGAATACACACTATGTTTTACAATTTTTCAGCATCAAAGAACAAATAGACTTCCAGAGCCCTTTATAGTAATACCCCTATTTTTCATTTTTGATATTCTAACATCATTGAACCCTAAACCACTGGTTTTTCCTTTTTCAACGAAGGACATTACACTTCGGAAATATTACAACTGTTACTCAAAAATTTACATACTAGAAGGTTATTGCAAGGTTGTATTTGAGGTTTCATAATAACTATCAGGGCAGATCTGATGTAATAGTGATCACACGGGTGAGATTCTTTCTTCTTGTTGAAGATAGGATAACAATGACCAAGAATAGAAGAGTGACTGAGCATGTCTTCACCAGAAGCCTGCACATGCAGAGCTTACACAAAACGATAAGAATACATCCTCTAAGGAATAGAATAATAGCCATTTTACACTGGTTGTAACAACAATGTAACTGAAAGAAAGTAATGGTGCATATGTTAGCAGTTACCAATGAATCCAAGTAGAAAACTGAAGAATTTCAAAGCATTTGAGCTACCTGGAGATGGGTACCTAACAATAGTGATGAAGATGCAGTCGAGAGATACATTACCAAATTTGTATGCAAATGAAACGGCTAAGACATATTCCAAAAAAAAAAAAATGCCTTCACCCAGTTGTACGAAACGGCCACACAGAACGACCATTTTGATGGTCTTCTTACAAATTTCATTCATTGTCCAAGAATAATCAACCAGTAATGTGCACTATGAAAAGACCAAGTAAAGATTCCATGGTGGCGGCCAGAATAGGGTTTCAAACCCTTCGAGCAACAGAAAAAAAAAAATTGCCCTATACTTCCAAAAATAGTTGAAGCGAAATCCATTTCAAAAAAATGATAATTTTTGGAGTCTGTGAGAGATGTAACATTTTATGCCTTACCGCACTACCGCGGCTTCCATTTTACCATCCTGCGGTACAGCGATAGCTCCACGCTAATCGCTAGCCGCTTCTACCATGTTACCACGGTAAGCTACTTAATAGCTCGCGGTACAGCGGTAGCAGTCAGTCAAACCGCTAGCTGAATCCACCGCATTACCAAGGTTACCTCTTTGCCTGCCTACGGTATGGCGGTAGCGGTTTACTAACCGCTAACATCTTCCACCGCATTACTGTGGTTAACATTCTGACAGCCCGCGGTATAGCGGTAACTGTCTGGCTTGTCGGTGGCGGTTACCACCGCGTTATCGCGGCTTCCTTCCTGATTGCCCACAATATAGCAGTAACAGTCTTGTTAGCCGTTGGCAGTTTACACCGTGTTACCGCGGTTGCTCTCCTAGCAGTCTGCAGTACAGCGGTAAGACTTTTAAGCGCGGTCTTATCGAAATTGAAAGTTATGCTAAGTTGTCGGCTTTTAAGCCTAAGTCAGTATTAATCATTTTGACTTGATGTAAATGCACATAGGAGATAAATTTAAATCCCTTTGACCAATAATGATTTTCCATCATATTTAAGTCCAATGCCATATATTTTGCAATGTAGCACAATAATAAATTATTGTGAAGTATAATTTTGCATCACATTTAAGTCCAAGGCCTTATGAAGAAAAATAAAGACTAATCTCATGAAAAGTTCAGAATTCCATTAACACAATAATGATCACCTTATTATTCTAAGAAACAAGCTACACCATGTGAACCATTAACAATTTCAGGATGCAAGAGCTTGACCAAGCCATATTGTACCAACCTGTATAGAACACAACAAGCACTTGTTGTCTGCACATGAATCCAAGATATCAGAGCCACTTAAAATAGTATAATCAATGAAGTAAATGAGCCAACCAAAATGAATCAACTGAGAGGATAACCATCAAAATGCCAGAGTAACATATATTGTCATCAAGGACAAACAAGCACAAGAGAGATTCAACAAGCTTGAGGTGGCCAACACCTTAAGCAGTATGAATTAGTGGTAGCTTTGTTGTTTCAACTCTGCTGGTTTATAGGTGGTTTTTTATTGTTTTGTTGTTTTGTTGTTTTATCGTTGTTGAGTGCTACTGTTGGTTCACTATTGTTGCTTTTGTTCAACACTCTTTTTTACTTTGTTTCTTTTATGTTGGTATACTACTGGTGCACAATGGCCCATATTTTTAGGAACACTTTGTTTATATTACTGTAAAGGGTTTCAGGTCCCTTCAAAACCTATTTTCCTTGCCTAATCAAAATTTGTTGATTATTATGATATAATAGAAAAAGATTAATTTATTAAAATTTAAAAAGTATTGACCTTACAATTTTTAATACTTTAATTTCATTTAATTATTTTATATATAAGTAAAAAAAACAATTATATATACCATCTATTCATAAATTAAAGGATAGTCTTAATCATTTTTAGAATGAGATTCTTTAACTATAAAATTCTCTTTAAATTAATACACAATACAAAAATCAAGTGTTATATTTTAAGAGATCGCCACTTTATTCTAAAATATTATTGTGTTAAATAATCCAAACCCATCCACCAACCTCCAACAGAGGGAAAATTTCTTTTAACCCAAGAAAATTGTGATATATTCAAGGAAACATTGAGACAAATAATGCATAAAGAAAGGAGAAGATCACAAGGTCTATAAATTCATGAAATAACAAGCATAATTCAAGAGGCACTTGAGAGTTGTAAAAGGACAAAGAACAAGATGAAGAAAATAAATTGTTTAAATTCTATAAATGCTTAGTTTGATGAGGGCTACAAAGCTACAAGGAGAGTTCTTAAGAAAATAGGTAAAGAGAAGGAAAACTTAAAGTTATAAAAGCATATAGTAAAAGTAAAAAAGGGGTGTTCATCAACACAAGTAGAAAAGAGATAATGTATATCTAGGGAAGAATACACCAAAAATTTATTGAAGGTAACTTCAATCAAGAAATTAACAAATGGAGAACAATATAATGGTCATTCAAAATGGTTTTAATATGTAAAATAATTATATGAGAAAGAGTCGAGAATTCAAGTTTCCCCGAGGTCAACACAACAACAAAATCATATGATTTGTAAGAGGTTAAGGAAAGTATTAATAAATTGGGTGTAAGAAAGGCTAGTGACATGGTTGAGCTTCAATATTAATACCTAAAATTGGGGATGAAAATACTCACCCTAACATTATGAAAATTTTCAACATCATTCAACATGCTCTTTTCCAAGAGATTAGACTACTAGCTTAGAAATAGGTCCCTATTTAAGAGTTTGTATGTTAACAATCCTTCCAACTATCAAACCATCATGATCAACCCTTTATTTATAAATTTGTTTGGAAGAATGGTTGATCAAAGAACTAGCAAGTGGGTAGAAGAAAAATATAAGTGAGGAAAGATAAAAGTAGGTTTTGAGACAAATCACTTGACAATTGATTATGGAATCACATTGAGGCATAACATTCAAAAAGTCTAGAATGAGAAAGAGGAAGCTTATTACTATTTTATTGATTTCAATAAGGCTTTCAACATAATTCTCACATGAATAAGTTATGGTGTAGAATGAAGGATTTGGGTATCCTAGTGCAATTTAGAGCAACTACCTATAGGCTCTATGAAGACATGTACCTAAGTAAAGATCAAAAATCAAGTAAGTACTTTAGAAATTTTTAGGAGCAACATTGGAGCTAAGGTTGCTTGTTATCTCCTACACTTTTTGTCCTATATATATAAACAAACTTGAAGAATGTTGAATTTGAAAGGTGGGGATGGTGTTCTTCTAGGGAAATATGTTGTCAAGCTTCTTTTATATAATGATTTTATTTTAATTTCTAGTTCCACTCAAGGGTTACAAGAGCACTTGCCCTTGAGCACTTTTGTAAAGATGTGGGTATGCAAGTTAACACTAGCAAGACCAAGATTATGATCTTCTCTAATAGAAAGAAATAGAATTAGTTCACCTTTTATTTTGAAGTATTCTAGAGGAAGTTATGAAATATGAATACCTTGGGACTAACTTTAACAACAAGCTTAGTTGGGAAACTTGTAGAAGAAAACTTTGGGAGGGTGGAAATAACTTTTTTCCCTTTAAAATAGATGTAAAGGGTAGATTTGTGGAATTGGAAAACTATTCAAACTCTATTTGGACTATTAATAGTTTTGGTGTTGCTTTATGAGTGTGAAATATGGGTTAGCAACACTTCAAACACCAAATATGGATGCAAATGGAGAGAATCCAAAAATACATGATCACAAGCTAACTCAAATTAAAAAAATCACTCTCCTATCACATTCTTCTTGCTAAAACAACTATAGTACTTATTGAAGCCATTAATATTGTGCATCTTTTAAGATATCTAATTTTTTTTGAGAAAATAGAGACGAATCAATGACCCATGTTGTATTTAAAGATGTCTTGAGTGAAAGAAAGAAGTCATGGATATAGAAAAACTATAGGTGGATGAGCAAATGACACATTCACTTGAATGCTTGCTCTAATAATGACAAATGAATAAAGATATTTGTTGTAGATAAGTTTCACAGATCTATAGGGGAAAAGGCATTAGGGAGAGAATAAATATTACCTTGATGAATTCGAATATACTTCCAACCATAAAAAAAGGCCTATTTAGAGGTCAATATTCCTTGGAGAGCGAGTATTCTCATAGCTCAGTTAAGGACTAACTTGCATCATCTTTGGTGTAAAACAGGTAGATTGAAAAGGCCAAAAGAGGTATGGGAAGAGAGAATTTGTATTTTGCATAGTTGGGACAATGAAAATAAAAGAAATAAAAAAATGGAATGTAAAGCTTACAATGACATCTAGATCAAGTATGCAAATAATTTAGCAACAACATTTTTTCAAGATCTATTCAGTGAGAAGATGATTGAGAGAATGAAAGAGTTCATCATCAAATTAAATAACAAAAGATCAACACTCCAACAAACAAAAAATGATAGGAACTGCAGTTCTATAGACTATCTTTAACCCTATGAACATTAAAAATCTTCTTTCTATTCTATTTGAATCTTCAATTTCTATCTTTGCGAATTGACACACATAACAATTGCATGTGCCTTGAATCTTGGTTACTCATTCTTTCTTAGTTCACTTTGGTACCATTGTACTAACTAAATCCCATGGAACACACTTAGATGCAAGCTGCAATGCACGAAGAATCCTATAACTAACAACCTTT
This sequence comes from Sequoiadendron giganteum, assembly GCA_007115665.2. NCBI lineage: Eukaryota > Viridiplantae > Streptophyta > Pinopsida > Cupressales > Cupressaceae > Sequoiadendron > Sequoiadendron giganteum. The sequence continues at coordinate 211,490,630 of CM021108.1, read as the reverse complement.
TAAATGAATTTGTATAAAACATTCATTGGATTCTCGATGAATAAAAAGATAACAAAAAACAATCTCGAGGTGATCTCTCAATGCCTATGACGATCCACCAAACTACTCATGATTCATCACTGGTAGAACTTCCTTTACTAACTGGAAAAGGCAATGTATTAATGGTGATGGCGGATAAAAGAAAAGGAAAGAAATTAGAGTATCTGACAAACAGTATAAAGTCGGTAGAGGGTCCCCTTTCTCCTCCTTTTTCACTTTCTACAGTAGAAAACCAGTAACTCTTGTTGTCTTGGATTATTACTGTTGGGCTACTTTTTATCGGATCTCTTTACACACTGAATCAATCAAATAGTCTTTCTGTATCTCAAACACACCTCAAAATTTGATGGTTTTTTTTCCCTTAAATGTGTCGTATCTTAATTGATTTGTCGGTACATTTGCATAAAATAAACATATTGGATCAGCCCGCCACTGATCACAGCACAACAAACAGGCCTGATATTAATCTGGAAGGAAAGAGAATCATCAGAGACTGCAATTTCTGTTTGTTTTTGGATAAGGGGAAGAGGCGGGAGTTTGAGGAACAGACAAGACAATACGCTTGGCTTCTTTCAATAGCCCGCCAGGTTCATATTCTTGTAACTATTTAAAATTCTGTTTTTTCTTTACTGTTATTTTGCCTTTTGTTTTGACCTGTACGTTTTGCTAATTGATCTCACTTCTGGAAAGTTGGGGTTGTCTTACTATGGTTATTAGTGATATGGGTTTGGCATAAGAAGTTTAAATATGGACCTAGTTCATTGCATCGATGAATGCCATTAAAAGGATTAAGAGTAATTTGGGGTTAGCCCTGGTATTTTGTTGTATTGCAGATTCTGGAGGTTGGCCTACAATGAACAGAGTGGTGGATAACGACTTGGTTTGAATGTGAGATCTAAACTGATGGATAATCACGTATTAGCAGAGCCCAATGCTTTCAATACCATGATAGCTGTTTCTCCAAGTTTTTCTTCAGATTCTTCATCGGACTTGGACACTGAGGTAAAGTTTCAATAAACCCTGTTTCCCTGGTTATATTTTGAGCCCAAAATGTCATTAATGAAAGTTCTTTCTCTCTTTCTTTCTTTCCGGTCCAGACTAAAGTGATCGTTCTTTCTGTCTAGTTCAGATTGGATTGATCATTCTTTCTTTCCAGTTCAGATTGGATTGATTAAATTGTAGATGAGTCTGTCTGAATAAATAAGCGATCCATTAATTTGTTTTCTGGATGACAGTCAACTGGATCCTTCTTCTATGACAAGAGCATAACCCTTGGAAACCTAATTGGTCTTCCACCTGATTTGGCGGCGTCTACTAGAGATGAAGATGGTCAAGAACTTCGACCCTCGGTGGTACCCAAAAGACACAAACGTAATTCAAGGTCTAGATCATGGTGGGGTTTATGCGGAAGCTGCTCAGGTGATTACCATGAGAGCAATATGCCTCCTTCTCTGGGGCAATTTCTGGAAGTCGAAAGGAAGGCAGCAGCCTCCAACAGAAGAGAGAAAATGTACTTCAATATTATGTATGACGAGTACACTGCAGGACAGATAAACTCAGAAGGCACCAATGCGCTCTTTGAGAACGGCCGCATCCTTCCTCCCCATTCTGCAGATCAATTTTTCTCCGAGAATAGAGATCAAACTAATAATCATCCTGCTTGGATACCAGCTGACTGGTTCTCTACTGATGCTAATTCAGGAAGAAGCTCTGAAAGGTCACCAAGTCATCACAGAAGCCTTTCGCTGGGATCAAGAGTGCCCACATTCTTTTCTGGTATTTGTGGTCGTACCAGTATAGAAGCCTAGAAATTTCTTTGCCTATACAGGCAAATAACAGCAGAGAAGTCTGGACATAAGGAAATGCTCAGATCATACACAGATCATAATATGCTGATTATCAATACAGTTTCAAAATATCTTCTGCTTGTACGGCATGTTTCAGTATGAGAGGAATAGTGATCTAGATTTCGAAGTAGGCATTTAGAGTATCACAGAGTGGTGTGCAAATTCAGGAGTTAAGCTTCTGAGCATCATTAGGACTTTCTTCTTCAGTATTGTGTCTAAATAAATTCCACTAATGTATGAAAAGGCTTCAAAACCATAGTCAACATTATTATAGCTCGAAGAGGAAGACGATCAAAGTGCCAGTCCCTAAATGTCCAATAAGGATCTGATTGTAGAGTGCAAGTTTTAGTTTGTCAAGGTTTAGTCTTAGGTTTAATATTGTTGGCAAAAGAAAAGAAAAAAACCCCGTTCCATGATTTGTATTGTTTCTTTTATAAATAAAGATCAATTCTTGCATGCTGTCAATTTCCATTGCAGGGAAAATAGTTATGGAGGACGGCATAATAAGTAATGCCTGTATTATGCTCAGCATGTTCATATCTATATGAAGTAGCATAAAATTTTAAGGAACATTAATGAAGTCATTTCATATTGCTTGTATTTTATATAAACAAATGATATAGAGAGTATCAACAGAGAAGACCGATAAAGCGCTCGCTCAATCTACTAAAGTCATGACGTTATATCTTAAAGTCAAGTCCAAAATGCAAAGAGACATTTGAAAGCAGAGAGCCAAAGACTCAAATTCAACAAAAACCTGAAGGCATCTATTAGAGCCTAGGGTTCAATTTTTTCAAGGATTAAGGTGGTTAAGTAGTTCCATACTGCACACAAGCCTTCCGGAGGTTGATTCACAGAACTGACCTGGCCACTATCTGCCACAATGCAAACCAGTTTAAGATAGGTAGCTTTTAGAGAAGAGGTGAACTAGGCTTGTGCTCGAATGTTGTATCTTATTACAATTGTCCTGGTTGCTGCATTCTATTATAAATCCAAGCAGGACACAAAACTGAAATTTTATACAATAAATGGACATACACATCATATCGTGCGAAGGATCAACCAACAGGAGCCACAAACTGACATGTAACGCTACAAATGAGCAGTAGCAGAACTTTGGTAGGGTATCAAAATTTTGAGGGGAGATAATGTCAAGTTTGAATCAAAACATTATATCTTAAAGTCAAGTCCAATAATGCAAAGTCATTTGAAGGCAGAGAGCCAAAGACTCAAATTCAACAAAAACAATAAAGCATCTATTAGAGCCCAGAGTTCAATTAGGATTAAGGTGGTTAAGTAGTTCCATAACGCACACAAGCCTTCTGGAGGTTAATTCACAGAACTGACCTGGCCACTATCTGCCACAATGCAAACCAGTTTAAGATAGGTAGCTTTTAGAGAAGAGGTGAACTAGGCTTGTGCTCGAATGTTGTATCTTATTACAATTGTCCTGGTTGCTGCATTCTATTATAATCCCAAGCAGGACACAAAACTGAAATTTCATCCCATAAATGGACATACACATCATATTGTACGAAGGATCAACCAACAGGAGAAACAAACTGACATGTAACGCTACAAATGAGCAGTAGCAGAACTTTGGCAGGGTATCAAAATTTTGAGGGGAGATAATGTCAAGTTTGAATCAAAACATTATATCTTAAAGTCAAGTCCAATAATGCAAAGTCATTTGAAGGCAGAGAGCCAAAGACTCAAATTCAACAAAAACAATAAAGCATCTATTAGAGCCCAGAGTTCAATTAGGATTAAGATGGTTAAGTAGTTCCATAACGCACACAAGCCTTCTGGAGGTTAATTCACAGAACTGACCTGGCCACTATCTGCCACAATGCAAACCAGTTTAAGATAGGTAGCTTTTAGAGAAGAGGTGAACTAGGCTTGTGCTCGAATGTTGTATCTTATTACAATTGTCCTGGTTGCTGCATTCTATTATAATCCCAAGCAGGACACAAAACTGAAATTTCATCCCATAAATGGACATACACATCATATTGTACGAAGGATCAACCAACAGGAGAAACAAACTGACATGTAACGCTACAAATGAGCAGTAGCAGAACTTTGGCAGGGTATCAAAACGGCGAGGGGAGATACCGAGCGAGAAACGTCAAGTTTGAATCAAAGCATTTAAAACTATCTTGAAGGTACTGCTCTACTGAGTGTTTTTCAACATGGAACAAAATCTATAACCAGGGTTTGTATGCTACAGAAACTTAGTATGATTAAAATACTTTTCCATTTGGGTAGTCCAACTTATAACCATTGTGTGTAGGCTACTCAATTGTCTCGCAAGTTTTTAAAATGATTCCAGAGATTTGTAGAGACAAAAGGGAAGCTTTATGCAGCCAAAATGTGTAGTGCAGTAAGAGTGTATAAATTGAAATTCTTCTATATATTGTTCAATTTATCCATTTGACAACAATAACAAAATTGAACTATCTACATTTCAGTATTAGGCATTTAAATCAGAAAATTTAGAAAGGCTGCATGAAAAACTGATCAGCAATTATAGGTTAGGTTTCAAGGCTGCCTGGAGAATGATTCCAGTCAATGTTCAATTGATTGCATAATACCTGGTTATCTTTCCACTGATCTTTGGGAAATTCTACGTTCAAGATCTTAATTAAGTGCTCACAATATGCAAGAAGGTCCAAGTGACTCCAATAATTAATGAAGTTTGAAGGAAATCTTAGTAGTCACTGTATTTTCATGTGTTTTAATGTTGCATGTTCTAGAGAGTAGGAATTTTTCACTTCTCACTTAATCTGGGTTTGAAATATCTTTGTACCTAAGCCTTGAAATTAAGATTCTAGACTAAGAGATCTTTTGTGGATTGATATTTCAGTTTTGAGACTAAAACTATGGCCACAAATTTGTCCTTACTACTACAATATTGTAGCTGTAAAAAATATGCAAAATTTAAAATGATCAAATGTAGGAGATCATTATTTTTTAAGATAGTTCAATAATTACATTATATCTAGTTGATTATTCGTACTTGCAATATTATTGTAATGAGTTTTGTTTTTTCTTAATTAATTAGTTATTAAAAGTTGTTTTTGAACCAATTAGAAACTAAAATTTATATCATTTTTAAATAAAATTTACTTCCTAAAGTGAACATGTAAAATATTTAACTTTATCAATTTTAGAAACTATTTCTTATGAATATGATTGACTAAAAATTTTTGGGTGTTATGGACAAATTTTTAGGAAGTATGAAGGTGAATTATTATTTTCCCATTTTTTAAGGAATGGTTTTATTAAGACATGAAGAGAGGTCTAAGGATCAAACAAATGGAATGGAGGGGCCTAAAAATGAGCAAACCAGTCCAAAGAAAACCCTAGAAGATAAAAACGAAAATATACCATTAGAGGAGAATGCAACAACAAAAGATGCCTCCTTCACCCCTATTGAAAACCCCATACACACTATCCGTGAACAAGGGTACGAAAATGAAAACTCTCCTAGAGAAGAGAACGAATGCTCTAGGATTGAATCTCCAAGAAAAAACTAAGGGAACATGTTGGCACTAACAAAGAACTAGGAGGGAGAGCATCTCTTGGAAGATGAACCAAAATTTAAAAGTGGAGGGGATGAGATAGATATAATTGAGGAAAGAATGCTAGAGCAATCAAAGACAAAAATGAAGAAGGAAAAAGTTGGGGAGAAAGTGAGGCACAACAAAATAAGTAGGAAATACCAAAGGATAGATAAAATTAAGATTTGGGAAGGGAGGCCCCTTCATGATGAGCCATGATTCCCCTAACATGGAACGTCAAGGGCATGAATGCCCTTGACAAAAGGCATTTTCTCAAGCACCAAATCAACTTGAGAAAATTAGATGTGGTTATGATTTAGGAAACAAGACTCCCAATGGAGGAGGTTGTGAAACCAATGGAGAAATGGAAACAATGGAAAGGTGCTTTCTTTCTTGCGGACGAGGCCTCAGGGGGTACTGACATCCTATAGAATCCAACAAATGTATCATTGGCAATAATCTAGGAAAATAAGGAATGGCAATTTTGCAAAGTGACTTTTATGCCACACAATACAACCTTCTTTCTAATAAACACTTATGGGTCAATAGAGATCCAACAAAAAAGAGAAGTGTGGAGACAGCTGGCAAAATTCACACAACAACTATGAAATGAAGCATGCATCATTGGGGGGATTTTAATGCAATAGCAAGTAACGAAGAAAAATGGGGTGACACTCCTAAAAGTGCACAACTTGAGGATTTCTAGAATTTTATTAACAACAATTCCCTTACAAACATCATTTGAATGAATGGTTTCTTTACATGGTCAAATAGGCAAAAGTATATTTTCTTTGTGGCAAAAGGAATCGACAAATTTATATTGAGTGGAGATTGGACCAAAGTGCCTTTAATCAATAGAACCGAAATCCTACCTCTAAGTGGGTCTAGCCACTCCCCCATTTGACTTTCCTTTAAACCAAATTATAGCCTAGTAAGATGTCCTTTCAAATTTGAAAAATGTGGTTGTGGGATCCTAATCTAGAAACTAAAATCGTAAAATGGTGGAACCAAACCCGTAGCATAAGTGGAACAAAATCATACAAAGTCTTCAAGAAACTAGCTCATCTAAAAGGAAAGCTAAAAGAATGGGACACGGTCCATTTTAAGAACATTTTTGAAGAGAGAGAAAATAGAAGAGGATTTGGCAAAGTTGAATGAAACAATCATTAAGTAAGGTATGTACCAAGACACATATATCAAAGAAAAGGAGCCCAAAGTTAAATATGTGGAGGTGCTTCTTAGAGAAGAAACAATAGAAGTTGAGAGAAGATTGGCTCAAAGATGGGGACAAGAACACAAAATATTTCCATAATGCTACAAAAGCCAAGAGGAACATAAAAAAATCACATCCATCAAGAATAGAGAGGGATCAAAGGTGAAATCTTGGGAAGAAATTGGGAACAATGCAACAAATTATTTCAAGGATCTATTGAACAATCATAGAACAACTAATGCGAGGATGCAGGAAGAAGTCCTCATACATATTCCAAGACTAATTACATCAAAGAAAAATGAGCCTTTAAATTTCCCCTTGTTAGAGAAAGAGGTGAGTTTGAAGCCTTCCAGTTAGATGGTGACAAAGCCCTTGGTCTAGATGGCTTCCCTACATGTTTTTTCCATAAATTTTGGCACATTATAGGACCAAACTTCATCAAGAAATTGAAGATGCCAAAATAAAATCAATAATGCTTAAGGATTGGAATAAACACACTCGTTGCTCTCATCCCCAAGAAGGCCCAAGTACAGGTTATGGAGGATTTCAGACCCATCTTCCTCTGCAATGTTATTTACAAAATAGCATCAAAAGCAATAGCTAATAGACTAAAAATGCTACTTCCAGCCATTGTCTCATAAGAAAATAGCAAGTTTACCCTAGGTAGGTCCATAACAAAAGATGTTGTAATTTCCCATGAGGCAATCCACACAATTAGAAAGGCAAGATCTATGAGGATGATTATAAAGCTTTACATCAAGGAAGCCTATGATTTAGTAAACAAAGAATTCCTCATAAAAGTTTTGAAAAATATAGGTTTCAATGAGGACTGGTGTAGTTGGATTCAAAGCTACATTAACACCTCAAGATTGTTAGTGTGAAAAGTGTCTTTATGCACCTAGTTATCATTTATCTAGTTCCTACACCTAGTAGTACTATTCACACTAGCTTAAGTTCATTCAATGGCTTAGTTGTCTCATCTCATATACACTTGGCACATGCCTTCGCACTTGTCTCAAGTGTTCTACATGTGTCACATCACTAGAAGGTTAGTTAATCTTTTTGGTTCACCTTCCTACCTCTTCCTTATCTTATATAAACAAGTAGTGAATATTATATTCTACACATTCTATGATAGTTATTTGGATTTTGCATTGTGCTTGATTCATTTCATGGTAGTTTGAATATTGCATTCATCATTTATTGGTCCAACATGTTATTAAAGCATTGAATTGCAAGTTTCTTCTCTTTTTTGATGAATCAAGCTTTTTACCCTATCAACGAAGCATTATGGAGCCAAACAGATATCACCATTACATTGAAAAGACCCAAGAAACAAAGAATTACCTTTCATTTAACTAAAAACTATATCTTTGAAATTTTGAAAAAAAATAAATTAAAGTTGTACATTAATGTACAGTACAGTATCGTACAAATCCATACTGTATGGAATTTTTGTTAAAAAATGCATTTTTTAATCGAGGGCTGAATCGCCCTCTGCACATTACACCTTTTTGGTCAAAATTTGTGTTTTTGCAGAATATTGTGGAAAATTTGGCAAGTTCGCAGGATTTTACTACTAGTTATTGGTTTGCATTTTAGTGGATTAGCTCTATCGATTGAGAACAATCTGTTGCAGTGGCGGGACCTCCACAGTTTGGGCACAATACATTGCTCAGAACTTCTCTCTTACGCATTTTCTCTCCAAAAAGCTCACAAGAAAACCGCTAAGCGCAAAGGAGGAGACGATGCACTACAATTTGATAGTTCTCGCTCACAGGCGGAGGCACTAGTGGAATCTCCTCTGCCTCCTCTTTGTTGTCAACAGGGTGCCCGAGATGCTTTTTGTATGTTCTGCTTCCTAAGAGTGACCCTTCTAAATCCTCCCACACAGCCTCGTGCAAAAGTTTAGGAGTTGCATGTCTCCGACCTAAATCACTTGGATAGCGATAGCCCTACTTGTTGGATTGTGACAACAAGAAAAAGATTGTGAAAATCAATCACAACAATAAAAATAAGATTGTTAAAACAATAAAACAATCTTTCTCTTATTTTAGAAAAAGAACAGTCATTTACTTTCGGAAGGAAGATTTCAATTTTCTTTGAAAGAATAAATCTGGTTTTATTTTATGTTGAGAGATTATTGTTTTTCTTCAAGAGGTTATAAATATTTATTCTCTTGAAGGAAAAAATAGGGTGTATTGTACGAGCAATATTGTGCAGCCGTGAAGATTGCAGATGTAATTGTTTTTCCTTGAGCAATAAGATTACCAATACTTGCCCCGTGGATATTTCCTTGGCAAATTGTCAAAGTTTTACCACATAAATCTGTGTGCTTCAATTTGTTTTGTTATTCTTCTTTATTTTTCTCATTATTTAATTGCATCTAATTTGTGCTATAAATTTAATGACTTTGGGTTAATGCTTCCACAATTTATAACAATTGGTATCAGAGCAATTTTTTTTTGCAGCAACTGTGTTAGAATTTGGTGTTGATTCTGCAGCATCAAATGGCAAAGGTTTCAAATACAAGATTTGAGGTGGAGAAATTTAATAGAAAGAATAATATTGAGCTTTGGAAACTCAAAATGCGTGATTTGTTAGTGCAGCAAGGTTTGCACAAGGCATTGGTAGGAAAATCAAATAAACCTACAGATATGTCTGATGAGGATTGGGAAGATTTGGATATAAGAGCTCTTAGCACAACTCGTTTGTGTTTGGCAGATGAGGTTCTTTTTAATATTGTTGGAGAAAGTACGGCTGCAGGCTTATGGAGCAAAATGGAGAGTCTTTATATGACAAAATCCTTGACAAACCGGATCTACTTGAAGAGGCAATTGTATAGTTTGCGAATGAAGGAAGGTATAAAAATTGTTGATCATTTAAATGTTTTCAATACTCTTATTTGTCAATTATCTAGTATGGGTGTAAAAATCGAAGATGAAGACAAGGCAGTTACTCTTTTGTGTTCATTGCCTGATTCCTGGAATCACTTAGTCACTTCTATTAGTTTTAGCACAATTGACACCCTTGAATTTGATTTTGTTGTGGGAGTTTTGTTGTCTGAAGAAATGCACAAGAAATCTAATATAGAAACCTCCACATCAGAAGCAATGGTGGCTAGAGGTCGATCCATAGAAAAAGGGGAGAATTCGAGAGGAACATCCAGATCTAAGTCAAAAGGCAAAAAGGGTAAGGGAAAATGTTGGTTTTGCAATAAATCTGGGCATCTCAAGAAAGATTGTTGGAAGAGGAAAGAAGAGAACGATGACTCCTAAAAGGAAGCAAATCTAGCTGAGTCAAGTTCAGGTATGGTAGATGAGGTATTATCTGTTTGTGGTTTTTCACAACCTGATGAGGATTGGTTATTAGATTATGGTGCTTCAAATCATATGTGTCCACATAGGAATTGGTTTTCTACTTACCAAGCTATTGATGGTGGTGTTGTTCTTGTGGGAAACAATGTTTCATGTAAGACTATTGGGATTGGGAGCATTAAGATTAAAATGTTTGATGGTGTTATAAAAACATTAACAGAGGTAAGACATGTACCAGAACTTAAAAGGAATTTAATTTCTTAAGGAGTTTTAGATTCTGGTGGTTATAAATTTTCTGGTCAAGGTGGAGTGCTGAAAGTATCCAAAGGAATTTTGATGGTCATGAAAGCTACAAAAGTTGAAAACCTTTACAGGCTAAATGGGAATACTGAGATAAATGAAGCTACGATGGTATCTAAGGAAACAAATGATTCTACTTGTTTATGGCATCAACGATTGGGTCATATGAGTGAGAAAGGGCTAAAGGTACTGGTGAACTGTAAGTTACTTCCAAATTTAAAGTCTTTGAATTTGAATTTTTGCAAGCATTGTGTCTTTGGAAAGCAGTGTAGACAGAAGTTTAAATCAGGTAGTCATACAAGTAAGGGTGTTCTAGACTATATTCATTCAGATGTTTGGGGACCATCTCCTACAGTTTCCTTTGGAGGAGCCTCATATTTTTTGACATTTATAGATGATTACTCTAGAAAGGTGTGGGTCTATATTCTTAAGATTAAAGCTGATGTGTTTGGTGTATTTAAGCAGTTTAGAGCTTTGGTTGAAAATATTACTAGTAGATCAATCAAATGTTTAAGAACAGATAATGGAGGCGAGTTCACATCATTGGAGTTTGAAAATTATTGTAAGAAAGCTGGGATCAAAAGACATAAAACCACAATTTACACTCCTCAGCAAAACGGTGTTGCTGAACGCATGAATAGGACTCTTTTAGAGAGAGCAAGGAGTATGCTTAGTAATGCCAAGTTGGAGCAAGACTTGTGGGCAGAAGCAATTAATACAACATGTTATCTGATAAATCGATCACCATCAGTTGCAATAGATTGTAAGATTCCTGAAGAGGTATGGACAAGTCATTCATGTAATTATTCGAATCTAAATTTTTTTGGTTGTGATGCATATGCTCTTATTTCAAAGGATCAGCATTCTAAATTAGACCCCAAATCTAAGAAATACATTTTTGTTGGTTATAGTGATGGAATTAAGGGATATAGATTGTGGGATCCTACTACCCAAAAAATCATCATTAGCAGAGATGTAGTGTTTGATGAATCTTCTCTAATAAAATCAGACATTGTAGAAGTTGATTTGGAGCAGGAACAAGTACCTCAATATCAACAAGTTCAGTTGGAAACTCAACCATCTACAAAAGATAGGGAGCAAGAAGAAGCTTCTGAAGATAAAGATGTGGATGTGAATGCAGGAAATATACAGGAAAATGTGGAAATACCACAACCATCTCTAAGGAGATCTACACGAGTTAGAAATCCTTCTAAAAGGTATGATGATTTTGTTTCACCAGTTGCTTTGATTTCTAATGATGGGGAACCAAGTTGTTATCAGGAAGCAATGGATGACACTGAAAATGCTAAATGGAAAATAGCAATGAAAGAAGAAATCAATTCCTTGGAGAAGAATAAAACATGGGACTTGGTAGAACTTCCAAAGGGTAGGAAAGTTGTTGGTTGCAAATGGGTCTACAAACTGAAGAAGGGTATTGATGATAAAATTGAAAGGTACAAGGCAAGACTGGTAGCAAAAGGATATTCTCAAAAGGAAGGTATTGACTTTCATGAAATTTTTTCACTAGTTGTTAAGCTTGTTTCTATTTGGGTTGTTTTAGCATTAGTTGCATTACTTGATCTTGAGTTGGAACAACTAGATGTTAAAACAACATTTTTACATGGAGATTTGGATGAGGAGATATATATGGAACAACCAAAAGGGTTTGTTCAAGATTGCAACAAGAAATTTGTTTGCAAACTCAAGAAGTCATTGTATGGCCTGAAGCAGTCACCCAGGCAATGGTATAAGAAGTTTGATTCCTTCATGGTGAGCCAAAACTTCACAAGAAGTGAGTATGACCATTGTGTTTACTTTAAAAGTTTGGAAAATGGTTTATTCATTATCTTGGTGTTATATGTTGATGATATGCTTGTAACAAGCAAAAACATGATTGAAATTAATAAGTTGAAGGCTCAATTGGCTAGGACATTTGATATGAAGGATCTAGGAGTAGCGAAACAAATTTTGGGCATTGAAATACATAGAGACAGGGAACATGGTAAGCTTTGGTTATCACAGAAGAAATATGTGGAGAAAATCCTCATAAGATTCGGTATGCAAAATGTGAAACCAATAAATATCCCTTTAGCTTCCCATTTTAAGCTTTCTTCAAGTTTATGTCCTAGTAATAATGAAGAAAAGGATTATATGTCTCGTGTACCATATGCTAATGTAGTAGGAAGTTTAATGTATGCGATGGTATGTACGAGACCGGATATTTCACATGCAGTTGGTGTTGTCAGTAGATACATGGCAAATCCAGGAAAAGAGCATTGGGTAGCAGTGAAATGGGTGATTCAGTATCTTAGAGGCACAAGTGGTTATTGTATCACCTATAATGGTTGTAGTGATTCAGTATGTGGTTATGTTGATTCATATTTTGCAGGTGATTTGGACAAAAGGAGATCCCCTTCAGGTTATGTCTTTACTCTTGCAGGTGGGAGCTATTTGTTGGATGTCAAATTCGAGTTGCTTTATCACAACAGAGGCAGAATATATGGCTGTCTCACATGCATGTAAAGAGGCAATTTGGTTGAAAGGTCTTGTTGGGTGAGCTTGGAAAAGTGCAGGACAAAGGTGATTATATTTTGTGATAGTCAAAGTGCTATCCATTTGGCCAAAAATCCAGCTTATCACAAAAGGACCAAGCATATTGAAATTAAGTACCATTTTGTAAGACAAGTTATTGATGGAGGTGGAGTAACCCTTGAAAAGGTTCATACACCTAAAAATTGTGCAGATATGTTTACTAAACCAGTACTGGTAGAGAAGTTGAAATGGAGTGTGGCTTCTCTTGGTATGCAAAAGGGGTGATGCATGGGCTTGGGCAAATATTAGGTAAATTGTTGTCAAGGTGGAGATTGTTGGATTGTGACAACAAGAAAAAGATTGTGAAAATCAATCACAACAATAAAAACAAGATTGTTAAAACAATAAAACAATCTTTCTCTTATTTTAGAAAAAGAACAGTTATTTGCTTTCGGAAGGAAGATTTCAATTTTCTTTGAAAGAATAAATCTGGTTTTATTCTATGTTGAGAGATTATTTTTTTTCTTCAAGAGGTTATAAATATTTGTTCTCTTGAAGGAAAAATAGGGTGTATTGTACAAGTAATATTGCTGCAGCTGTGAAGATTGCAGATGTAATTGTTTTTCCTTGAGCAATAAGATTACCAATACTTGCCCGGTGGATGTTTCTTTGGCAAATTGTCAAGGTTTTACCACGTAAATCTGTGTGCTTCAATTTGTTTTGTTATTCTTCTTTATTTTTCTCACTATTTAATTGCATCTAATTTGTGCTATAAATTTAATGACTCTGGGTTAATGCTTCTGCAATTTATAACACTACTTACCTTCGGCGTCAAAAGGCCATCAATCATCTAGTGAAATTGGTGAAGTTGGAGGAATTCCCTATAAGCATTGGAGTCATAGCTGGCTCCATACTCCTCTAATCAATGGCATGCAAAATATTTTGAATTACGGATAAATAAGGGAGAATTTGTTGTGTCTTTCTTGTGGGGAATCAAACCCTTGCCTCGTATGATACCAGAAGATCCCTGCCTCCTGAACGAAATGTCTGACCTCCTCAGTGACACCATTTTTCTAGCGAATCAAAGATGAAGAGACACAACATGCAGTGTTAAGTCCCACGAACTCACCCAGGTATATTGTTTTTGAAAAGGGCTCAACAAGGATCTGTGTATAATATTTAACCAGGCAGATCTCAAGCAGAGAAAGGTATTGAAGCTTCTCATGCCCTCCAAATGAAACTAAGATCATCACACGGTCTCCATCTTCCCCCACATAGCTTGCAACTCTCATTTCTAGTTTGTATGGGTGTATCTCCATTGACCATATCAAATGGCATTCACAACCACTCACAACAGAAGAAACAAAATCATCAAAGAGTTAAAGGGTTACAAGGAGTAATTGGTGGGGTCGGTGGCTGCTCTGTTTGTTGCAAAAAATGGTTTCGGTTATGTTTCCTTGGTCCCATTACCCATAAACTAGCTGGTCTCGTGGACTTAATTAAAAACATTCATTCATTCATTTCATTATTGTAAATGACTTTTTTATATCAATTTAATAGTTTGCATTAATGATCACCATTTAATTTAACTTTTGTAGTTAACACTTTATGTGACCATTTTATCACTAAACACTTAACTATTAGCAGTTAGCTAAATTGTCACATGAACTCTCCGATTAGTCATTAGTGCAAACATAGAGGTATTTTTTCAAGGGTTTTTTTTTAAAATTTTTTGCATAACTTGCAAACATAGAGGTATTTTTTCAAGTGTGAATAGTCATCAGAAATGTCTTTCTGAGCCTAACATTTTAGCATCAAGATGTTTTCAAAATTTTATTTTTTAATATGCTTTTAACCTTTGAAACTTAGTGTTATTTGTGCAATTTTTGATAGGGCATAACTTTCACTTCGCTTGTTGAAAATTGACAATTTTTTTTTGAAATTCATCAGAATTCACAAGGATTATAGATTTGTAGTCAAAATCAAGTTTAGGAAAGCCCATTTTTCCAAATTTGTAAAAACCTCCATGAATTATACATAGATGATTTGGCTTCCAAAATTCACAAAATATTGTAAATTTTATCTGGCATCTTTCTAGGGGGTCTTTACAATATAATTTCGGGGGGTTTGTTAAAGCATAATTCAAGTGCCTTGTTGTGTCACTACAACATAACAGGAAAATAATGCCTAAAATAGCGTAGGATTTTAGTGTATTTCAATCCATGAATCGGGTGGTTTGGCTGATGCTAAACTCGGCACAAAATGGCATGGTATTCTCGGCGCCGACTTTCGCGTTGACTTTAGCGGCATCTGTTGTGTCAGAGATTGCACCGTAGTTAGCACTGGGAAACCATAGCATCCACATTAGCGCCCAAAATAGCATCGGGAACTAGCGTCTCTTCAGCCGCCTGAAACAACGTCAAAAATAATGTCGGAAGTAACACCGAAATTGGCGCTCAATTCGGCTTCCAATTTTGCTTCTATGTCTACTCCCCTTTTTGCTTCTAGTTTTGCTTCCAATTTTGCTTCCAATTTGGCTTCTAGTTTTGCTTCCACTTTTACTTTCAGTTTTGCTTCCACTTTTACTTCCGATTTCGCTTCCATGTTTGTTTCCAGTTTTGCTTCCAATTTTTCTTTCGGATTTTCTTTCGGTTTTGCTTTGACTTTTGCTTCTAGTTTTTCTTCCGGTTTTGCTTCCAATTTTGCTTCCATTTTTGCTTCCATTTTGCTTCCAAGTTGGCTTCCAATTTTGCTTCCGGTTTTGCTTCCAGTTTTACTTCTAGGTTTGCTTCCGGTTTTTCTTCTAAGATTGCTTATAGTTGGCTTACATTGTTACTTCATTTTTGCTTCTGAAAATGCTTCTTCTTTTGCTTCCATTTATTAATTTAATATGTTTTATTTCAATTTAATTAGTTAAATATATTGTGCTTCTTAAATAACTCATATGATTATATAGTAAGTAATTTAATTATTTAACTCATATGATTAAATAACAAGATAATTTTATTCTTTTGGGTCGGTATAATTTTATTCTTTTGGGTCGGTAACACAAAAAATTTGTATTGCTTGTAAAGATAAAAAAGTACATCTATTGTTCAATGTCATTACCAATCAAAAGAGCTTAACACTTCTTTGATTTGTTCAATTACCTTCTGGAGGTGCCAAGCATTAATTTTACCTTTCATCACCGCCTGAACTATTATTGTAACATGATCATCATCTATAATTAAAACTAGTGAGTTAAATATCTATAATTTAGGGCATCTGCAAGATCATGATGGGCCAAAAAGTGGCAATATGAAAAAAGTAGCGTTTTGCACTCGCCAAAAAATGTGAAAATCCTGAGTTGACTTTTTTTGGGTTGGGTGTCAGCACATTGCTCCATAGCAATGCCCAAGCCTAAGTTTTACAAATCGGATATCCGATTTGGGGTCGGACAATCTTTGAAAAAAAATTAAAATGTATTGTGGAGGTAAGATTTTGGTGCCACAAATCAGATATTCGATTTGTGGCACACATAGAACCAAGAGTAATTAGGAGGTTGAGGGTGGACAAGAGATAAAGAGAGAAATGGAAAGAGAGAGAGAGAGAGAGAGAGAGAGAGAGAGAGAGAGAGAGAGAGAGAGAGAGAGAGAGATGGGGTAGGACGAAGATACTTGATAGAGAGAAAGAAGGAGA